>VXBO01009241.1:106263-499176 GCA_013400135.1 Rhinoptilus africanus
TTTCAAACTTTTTTTTTTTTTTTTTTTTTCCCCTCCCTGATAATAAGGACATCATCAGAAGCAAGATGCAGTGGCTAAGGGATGGATCAGGAATGGTGAGTTCAGGTAGCTATGTCTTTCTCTTTTCCTCTTATTGCAGTACTTTGACGGGGAAATAAGCCTCCGTCCTATCTCCTGACTCCTCCTTTACTCCCTGTCCTTGAAACCATTGATCACTCTGTAGCCATTTTATGGACTCTGCATTCCCAAACTGCTGAGCAAAAGAAGAAATTAAAAGAAAGGGAGGAGGGTGTGCATGCGCTGGGGCGTGGGAGGGGGGGAGCGGCGCTTGGCAGGGGCTGGGGAGGTGGGTTTCGGGAGGGGGAACTGGGGGGTTTGTGGGGGAAAGCAAAGGATTTTCCAGGTGCTGGCATGTGGGGTGTGTGGTGTACCGGCTGGGGGAGAGGACTGGGAGAGGAGCCGCGGGATGGGGCTGCTGCTGGCGGCAGCGTTACCGCCGCTGGGACCTGTCAGATCTGCCCCTTCTGTGGATGATGAGTTGTGGTGCGGGGGGAGCCCGAATTTGCTGCTGAGCCGGAGCGTCCCTGCCTTTGCTTGCATCAGACTGTAAAGCACTCCTCTCAAGTGGAGAGGCTTCAGGAAAGCAGTTTAAACAGTGACAGCTCTGCTTATTAAAAAAAAATAAATGCTGCCAATTTGCAGATGCCCTCAGTGTGCCTGGAGTAGAGCTCGGAGGGGCTGTATCTGCCAGGAGGGAAACCGGGGAAGTTCCTCCATCTCGGCAAGGTTCCCTGTTTCTCATTCAGAAACTTCCCTGTGAAGAGATGTGGTTGTTTTTGAGATCTCCTCCTCCCCAGCTCTCCCTCCTCTCGCTCACGGCTTTGCTTTGCAGCGGCATTTCCCTCTGCTTTCCCCTCTCTGTGCTAAGCTGGGTTTTGCAGGGCTTTTTTGGTTTGCCCTTCCCTGGGCGTTTTCCATCCTGTGGGGAGTCTCGAGGCATCCCTACGGGCTGGTCCCATGGCACGGACCCGCTCCAAGTGGCTGGCAACATCGGGCCGCTGGCGTCACCTGGCTCAGCCCCCGTATCTTGGCTCCTCCGGGGGCACCCGGCAGATGTTACTGGCAGTGGGGGTGATTGTGGAGCCAGCGCAGCAATCGCTGCCCGTTGTACCCTGATGCCCAGCCAACAGCTCCGTGACGCCCCGCGCAGGTTGCGCCTGCCCTCCATCCCCTCTAAGATGTTTAGGCAAACAGGAGCTTAACGGTTTGTGCTTCTGAACGACTCTGAAGCCGATGCTGGAAGCATAATGCGAGGGTGTAGACAGCAGCCTGCAGCAGATAGCAGTTTTGTTTAGAGTCCTATTTAAGGCTTGTCTACCACCCAGCAACAGCCCGGGGGATTTGCTGCCTCCTCCCATCCTCTGAGCATCCTGGTTTTCCTTCCCCTCCGCCGCCCTGTCCCCACACCTCCCTGCATGCACCCCGCGGAGCACTTTTCCCCTCTCCACCGGTGTCTAAGCAACACAAATCGCCTTTCACCCATTTGCCAATTTACATTTTCAGAGATTACTACGCTGAAAGAGAAGTGGTGATGGAAAGCTGGATGTGGTTCTTTCATCCTTTTTCCTTTCCCCCTGGGTGACTGCTGAGCTCAGATGGGGAGGGGATGTGGTGCAAGGTGAACTGCTTTTCCAATTGACGTAGCGCAAGACTTGACACTTCCTCGCCCTCTTACCTTTCCAGCTTCCTTTCTTGCTGCTGGCAATAAGGGAGATTTTGTTAGTTTGTTCTGATTAGTCTAATCTCTGCCTTCTCTCAGAGAGAAATTATAGTGGTTGCTGAATAGCCGGTAATTTAAAATATTCTGGGGGGAAAGTGAAACTCCAGTGATTGATTTTGAAGCAGCTTCTACCCAGGAATTTCCCAATATTGCTCCTTCTAATAAGGGAAAAATGAAAGAGAGGGCTGTGGTTTCTGTGTTGTATACATCAGTTTAACAACCTCAGCAGTATATGAAGATACTCCAGATGTATCTCTAGATCATCTGAAAATAAGGTAAAAAATGCTTACAAACCAACAAAGTAAAACTGAACCAAATAAGATCAATCCAGCAGAGATCTTTGCAATCTCTTGCGAGCGGGGAGCCTGGTTCCCTGGGGACGGGTGGCTGCAGTCCAAGGGATTCGATGGGCAAACAGTGCTCCTGCGCTTGGAGGCACTGGGCTACTGGGAACGCTCTTAGGGCCGTGCCGTGGAGCCAAGGTCCTGGTGACGCTTGGTCCGTACAAATTCTGCTCTCCTTTTGCAAGATAAGGTGTATTGGTCCAGATGTCCTGGCCAAATGCCAACACAGATAGCTGTATTCCATCTAACGCAGATTTTGCCTGTTGTTCCCCTTGGTAAGTTGCTTTAATTTTTAGTACTTAAAATATTGGATCGTATTGGTGTAACTCTGGTAAACAAATGAGTTATTCCACACCAGGAGTAGCTGCATTTCAGCATGTCAGTGTGAACATTATCATCTCGGTCTGCTGGCTAAAATGTGCTACAGAAATACGAAATGGCTCAGTTTACTCCTGAGCGAAGGTTGGCTGATCCATTCACGCACATTAGGCTGCCTCCTGTACGGTGACGAACCTGAGCCTCTCATCTAGAGCAGCACCGGACCAATTTTCAGGAGCACTGAGCCTCTATTACGGATTTTCAACTGTCTTTTTTTTTACTCTGATATTATTTTCTATGTATCTACTAAAGAACAGCAATAGAAATTTTTTTTGGATCCCTGGACTTTGTTCTGCTCAGGCACGTTGGATTAAACCTGTATTTTAGGCTGTTTTTTCAGAAGTTCTGTGCAGCGCCGATTTATTGAAAGTACTGTTTTCTGGCATTCTCAGGACTGGGTTGGGTTAAAGAATCAGAGCCGCTCCCTTTCAGAGTTAGTCATCTCATGGAAGCATGTCACTAATATTTTACAAGTGATAGTACCTTTTGTTCTCCTGGCAGGTGGCTCTTTATTTCTAAATCAGCCCCTTAAACCTAGCTATTATGCCATAATATTAAGCTGTCGGGGCTGCTTTTTCTTCCCCTTTGCATGTGCTGCTTTCTGTTTTTTAAACAATTAATCTTTTGCCAATTATGCTCGCATCCCATGAGGGTATTTTACATGCTTCATTGGTACTAAGTTGCTAAACTCTGCTAATATCTGTTTCTAACCCAGAAAGATGAAACTAATTGTCATTGGTAGTGAGGAGAATACATCTACACATGTGATGGGCATTGTGAGTACGGTGATTATTTGGTGAGGCATTCTTCACACGGAATATTGATCCAGCGTGATAATCAAATGAGGTGGTTTAAATCATGCCATAAACCAGCCTTTTCTGGAATAGTTTTTTCTCTGTCGAGGGCAGAGTTTTTCCCCAAGCCTTTGGCTGTTTTACAGGAAAGACGAGCTTGCATCTTCCTTGGTATTTCCTCACATGGGGTGTAATTCTGGGCTTAATGTCGTGCCTCTGAAAGTCAAAGTGAGTGCAGCCACTAGCTTTGTGAGATACAGAGTCCCAGTCTTTTATTTATTTTTTTTTTTACAAGCATATATAGCCACATTTTTACAGTGCCTGTTGTTCAAACATTTCAAATCAATCTGTTGATATTTTACATTGCTGCCGTAAACAAAAAGTAAGCTGTTCTAAATCATCATAACTTAAAACATGTTGAATAGGAATTCCGTGAATAAAAAGGCCAAATACTGCAAGTGGTGGAGAAGTTCGTGAGCCAGTTTAGCCACCAGAAAACTTTCTTATGTTTTTCCTTACTGCACTTGTCAGTCTGTAAATCTGGGATATTTAAAGTACAGAGACTCTTTGCGCTCTATAATCCTAAAAAGCTCAATGTGAAGTTGGAAAAAAAAAAGTGGAAGGAAGCAGTTTTGGTCTGATTTTCATGGTTTGAAAGTTTGGATAAGCAAATAGAGTTGGTGGGGAGAAGCCAGGCCAGTATGGGATGGAAAAAGGATCTTACAGTATCCAGGCATTAGGGATAAATGGGACTTAAGAGGCTTGGAGCACCCAGAACTCCCACAGAGATGAAAGGGAACAGAGAGCTCTGGGCTCAGCTGAGGGAGGGAGCACCCGGGGAAGCCGCAGTGACCTGCGGAACGGTTTGGGTGTCCCGCAGAGGATGCGGTTTGGTCCATCGTCCCCGTACCCTGCAGCCTCAGCAAGGACGGCCTTTCTCCACCAAAGAGTGGCTGATCGCAGGTTTGTTCCTGTTCATCCCGGGATCTGTTGTCACTGGAGGGAGATACTTGGGTTGAATGAGCTCTGCACGCCCTGGAGAACTCTGTGCGCTGCGATGCCATAGAGCTCCCACAGCCTTCAGACAGTCCCACCAAATGCATTTCTTTGTGGGGTTTTTCTCACCCACGTAGTTTTTGCTCTGTTTTCCATTTCACTCTCAGTTTGGGGCTTCTTTAACCTTTCAGTTATAGCCTCCTCCCAGCATTACTACAAGAGTACACAAAAATTGTCCAGGTTGAGAAAGCGTTGATGTTATGGTAAATAAAAATATTTGGATAAATACCTGATGTGTGCTGACAATTGCCCTTGTGTCAATGCTAGGAGGAGGCCTGCCTCCTGTCCCACCTGCGAACCATGGCTCCGTGCCCCGGTTCCTCCCATCTGGAGAATGGACATGCTGATACCTCCTCTGTCTCGTGAGATATGTCCTGATTATTCATTGGGGATGTCTGGAAAACCCTTTGAGACCATTGTTTGGAGGGTGCCATAGAAATACGAAGATATTTTGTAGAGCATCGAGCAGGATGCACTCGCTGGGAAACCAGATGTGGTCACGCCGTCCCTCTGTCCCTCCTGCGTTCGGGGTTGCGGTGTTTGAGCACAGCAGGCTTTGTAAGCTGCGGTGGTTTTTTAACTGCTAAGAACCTGATTTCCTTGTATCTAGTCAAAGGGTTTTTCTTTTTTTAAACACTTCATGAAAAATCTCTGAAATGCTTCAAGCTAACATCTTAATGTATTTATGACATTAGCTGCTTCTGCTCCAGAACGGTTGCTCTGAATCTCTTTGAGCCCGGCTGTTATTTTGAACATGACTAATTCCCTGAGTGACTAAGCTCTTAGATAATAGGAAAAATTCATCAAGTTATCTCGGTCTCCGATAGTTCCTATTGTTACGAAAAGATGTCTTAGGAAAAAATAAATAAAGTTGCCTATTATGTAATGTGGGCAGGGAAAGGAAAGACAAGGATTGTTAGGGAATGGCAGGAGGGTCGGATCTGGGAGCCAGTTTCAGGCTGTGAAATCTCTAACTTGGTCGAGTAGGAGGGTGTGGGTGGGAAGTCAAATCCAGCTGCTGGTCCGGAGCTCTGGTGGACTCACGCTGAACCCGGAGAGGTGTATTGACGTGCACAAGCGCTCTGTGCAGAGGGGATCCCAACTTCTGCCTCCCCAGCTCTGCCACGCTGCAGAACTCCTTGGATTTAACCCAAGGTAACGTTGGGCATGCAGTAAATTACACCACACCTTCTCTGCCGGAGCTGTTGTCGGGTTGCAGACTGAGACGCTCGGAGCTCATGCGATTCCGTGTTTCGGGTAGCGCAGTGAACCTCGGCTCTATCCCAGCGCATCTCCACGTTGGTGCTGCTGCTTAATGATGCAAAAGTGCAATTTGTGCTCCTTGAAGAAGCCAGTGCAGCACCAGGTTCTCTTCTGTTCCTGTTGTGTTTAACCCGTGGCCCCCAGCGGGTGGGTTTGCCCGTGTGATCCCGCACAGCGGGTGTCCCTTTGGCGCGCTGCGGTGGCAGGTTGTCGGGAGCAGCCAGCAGGAGGGCAGCGCTGGGCGCCCCTGAAAGGCTCTTGTGTGGCATCATACAGGGACCGCAGCCTGTGCCGGCTCTCCCTGCAAGGGACCCACTGAGCCGGGGTGGAATAGGAAATGAAAGCCTCTTGGCATTCATTTGCCTCATTTAGAGAAAGAAAAAAAAGAAAAAAGCTATAAACTTCTTTTTCCTTTTTAATGCTGATATTATTGCTGATAAAAATGAGTGTTTTATGTTCTATTCATACATCTACTGATATCCAGCTGGAATTCCTACTTCATTAGGTTGCCTTGCATCGTTTTCTTCATTAAAAGAGTGCCAGATTCAATAGGCTGTTCCCTTTCATTTTTTTGGCAGGCAGAGAGAGGGGGAGAAAATGATTTATATGAAATACATCTAATTCTCTAGGTTAATTTGTGTGAAGAACATGAGACCCATGGGTCAGCTTCTTAATAAGATGGTTTTTTCTTTACTCGATATCTTGACAAGGAGAAATCCGGGGAAGCCAAAGCCAAGAGTGTTGCAGAAGGAGTATGAGGAGGGCTGCAAGGAGCAGCAGGCGATTTCTTTCCACCCTCGTCCCTCTTGCATGAAACAGAGCCGGGGCTTCTGCTCCCATCTGCCACCGCGTTGTGCTGTGGCTCTCAGTAAGTCATGGGACTGTGCCCGGGCTCTGCTTTCCTGATGTATACACGGTAGATAATTTTGTATTTCCCCCAGAGTGAGCTCAGGCTGACAGACCAGCAGTAAAAAGTTGAATAACAAGTCCAGGGGAGTGAACTGCATCAGGACTTACAAATTCATAAGGCTTTGCATTTCTCATGGTGCGGCGGAGCAGCGCCTGATTTGGCTGTGCCCATCAGCAGAGCTGATTATAATCTGTTTGGCGGAGAGGGGAGAGTCCTCGTGCAGGAGAGCTGCTCGTTAAACCCACGCTTTCTGCAAGGTCAGTCAATAAAGACACAAAGCAGAACCAAAAACTTTTTCTTTTTTTCTGCCTTTTCCTCTGTGTAGTTTCTGACATCGCTGTTTAGTATGTGCATCATGGATCACGCTGTTTCCATTCTGCCCGACATCCCACTCTTGCACTGCTAATTGCTGGACCTCCGCAGGCTTAGGCAGATGAAAATACTCTATTAGATTTGCTTTTTTAACTGCATAGGAAATGTGATGCATTTGGATTTCAAAGGACCTTCCTGTTTTGTGGCAAAGCTGAAATATACCCTTTGATTTTCCATGGCGAAGAGCTTTCTCTTCTCTGGCTCTGTGCAGCAGGATTTCTCAGGGACCACACTGGGGATGCCGACCCTGGATTTATAAGGCAGTTTCTAGTGGGTGAGGATTTTTTTTTTTTCTTTTCACTTAATCCTTTGTCCAGGCATGTATTGATGTGAAGATCTCTGCTGTTTACTGTCAGAAACGAGAGCAGAAGAACTGGAGTTCCCCTAAAAGTGCCCGGTGGGAGCAGTGGAAGGAAGGGACTTGTCTTGGATCTTTCTGCAGTTTGGGCTTTGCTTTTTTTTACCTTGTTTCCAGACTCAGCTGCAAGCCCAGAAGCCTGAGAAGTGAAATTAGGAATTAAATGTTTATGTGTTCTTTTAGGCCAGCTTTATTTCAGACAAAAGAGAGCTTATGTAAGGTTAAAATGAACATCTGAATTTGATGGGTCCTTTTAAAACTGAACTTTGTCAGTCCCTGAAGTCTGCCTCTGTGACCAGGGTAACTGCTGTTACCACATCTGATTTCTGCCAGATTCAAGGGTTCTTTTTTTCTCTCTTCTTCTTTGAAATTGGGAGTCTGAGGATGCTTCTAGAGTACAGGCTGGGGTGTGGAGCAGATGCAAGGGGAAGAGAAAGCACTTGCAATGTGATTGCCAGGGGCATGAGATTTTAGTCTTGTCTTAATGCTTTAAGTTCAAATAACCTTAAAAATAGAAGTTTTGTTGTTCTCGCTGCAATCCGGACAAGCACAATGCAATGAACTCCCCAGACAGGCTCGTTCTCTGTGCCATTTCGGCCTGATTTGTACAGTGTTACGAAAGCTATGAGAAGTGATTAGATCAATACATGACTCCTTGTTGTAGCGCAGCCACTGCTGGGGCAGAGCCTTGCGGTGGTGTCCGCATGGCACAGCACAGCGGCCGAGGGCAGGGTGTTAGCAGGGAAGCACTGAGCCATGCTAGGGTGCAGGTGGCACCTGATCGGGGTGCTCTGGAAGAAGCATCTGGACACCTTATACGATAACAGTGCCAAGGCTTTGGCTTTATTTCCCCCCTCGCAGCATCATGCAAGCGCTTGAATTTTTCTACAGAGGAAAGAGCACCATCTGCTGAGATGCTGGCTCTGTTTGTAGAAGGAAACAGGATTAATTGGGGTCTCCAGATGTGGTCCGAGGCCAGCCCTGGCTGGTATCTGACATGTCACTGCTGCCCTTCGCTCAAGGCGTTGAGACCTGTTCATCTGGAACACGGTTAGTTTTCAAGAAGGTGGTTAACGAGAGCTGGTGCACAAGTGGATCCCCACCTCCCTGGCCTACCTTTCATTGTTGTCTGTTAGTATTAAATGAAATGGTTATAAATAAATCAATTTCTACACTGGGGACAAAATTCTATTGTGTGTCACTTCTTGTTTTCCGAGATAAAATTAGCACTGGTGAAAAATGGAAAAGAGTTCACCAGCTACAGCTTGCCTGAGCTCTGTGTATATAGTACATCTACCAAGGGTCAAGCTGTGGAGGTCAATGTGGTGCTTCCCATCTTTTGCTGAAATTCTTGTTTTGCTTTTTTTGTGGAATACTTAGAGCAGTGACCCAGAGATGCTCAGCTCTGTCCCTGTAGCCCCTGAGCTTTGTATGGTGCTCTTGGCCAGTTGGCCACGTGGGTTAAGCAGCATGGCAAACTCAGCCTCCGGCAGTGCCCTATGTTCTCTAAACATTGCAAAAGTGGGCTTAAAACTACAATTTATTCTCTTTTCCAGCACTCTCAGCCTTGCTACAAGAGCAGCTTGCTTCATGGGTGTTACTCTGCTCTCTTCCCCGTCCACCTTCTCTCCCATTTCACTGCTTTGCCGGCTCTCAACTCAGCCTTTCCTTGTGCAGTTCTTCCTCTGAAGTCTATTTATGCCTCACCAGCTTTTGAGATCACCATCTTATCCTCTCCTCCTTTCCCCTGTGTCTTTCTGTAATTGTATTTTATATTAGTTCTGTAAATTAATCATTTGCTCGTCTAGCTGTGCTGTGAATTTGCCCAAGCGTCTTGTGCAGTTAATGTGGAAGATGTTGGAGGAAGCTGGGCTTGTTCCAGCCACCCAACTGCTTTGTTTTCTTTTCTCTACCCGTTTTCTCTTTTCTCTCTGGTAGAGGACACTCGAGCTGCCGTGGGGTGGAAGGGCTGGGGCAGAGGGTGAGGTGAAATAAGAGCTTCTAAGGGAGATGTGTAGAGCAAGGAAAAGGAAGAAGGGCAAAAGAAAGGAGTAGAGGAAGTTACTGGAAGAATGTCCCAAGTTCATGCGGACAGTGAGGACGCTTTGAGTTTGAAGGATGGAGCGGACAGGCAAGGATGGTGGGTGCCTGGAAAGATGATTTTTAATGGCCAAAATCAGCCCACTGAGTCCAAGTCTGTACAGATGTTCCTCCATTTTGCATGCTCCTCAGTTTGGGTGAGGAATTTTAGACCTTTGGGGACTTTCAAAGCTTCCTATGAAGTCAGTCCATAAACATACAAAATTATGGAGGTTCTTGAGGAAAAACATGCCCTTTACAGCAGCTCTGCAGCTCGTAGGCTGGGGCCTCCCCTCTGGCTGAAGGATGGGAGAAGGCGGCTCTGTGTCAGGGTGGCTGTGAAAAGAAAGGAAAAAGAGGCAACTCCCAGATTAAGAAAATCCTCCTTTTTGGAAATATAGCAAATCATAATCCCACTGGCCTTTAATCTCTGAATCCCTGATCTTAATTCCAGTCTATATTTAGTAAAAAAACCAATTAATTTGATTGTCTTCTTATAATCTCTAATGGACTCCATGACTCAAATCCCACATTGGTGCCTGATGCCGCAGGCAGCAGTCACTAAGTGCCCAGCAGCGGAGACTGGAAATGGAAGAGCAGTTGCCCATCTCCTGCCCCCACAGCCCTGGGTACCGTTGCTGATCATTCCTCTTTGGGGGCAGTATTAATTAAAATGAAAAGTTTACACTTCTCTCGTGGTGCCGTATAGGTTTAAGATGGGGCTTGTGCTCAAAGAGGGAATAGAAAAGAACCGAAGGGGTTCAGGATGGACGGTCGCCGGCAGCCCTTTTCCCCTATGCCACTGGTTTCATCCAGTCCAGACCAACAGGACTGTAGTTTTATTCCCACGCAGAATCACAAGCCACCCTGGGATTTCTTTGAAACTTTCCAAAAAGTTTTTTAAAAAATATATTTAAATAGTTTCCAAAAGATTTATCTCCTTTGGCCAACTGATGAGCAGGTTTCCTTGCCCTGGCAGAGTTGGGGGTCCTCATGCCCGACCCCAGAGCTCAGCCCCACAGGAACAGAATTCGCTGGGTCTGCCTTGGGGTTACGAGTTTGAGTGCTTTGTTTTTGCGGTTAATGGAAGATGGAGCTGAGGTGTTAGGAAAACATAAATGCTTCTGCGTGTCCGAGAGGTTGCTGCAGTGGAGGCTGTTAATCTGCGCAGGGGACTGGAGCTTGAGCCCTGTGCTGCCACGCAGCCCTGGCCTGTCCGTCCAGCTCCGGGGGAGACCGTGTACCTCTCGGGGGAGTGGAATATAAAACCTTTAGGCATTCATTGGGATGCAAAGGTTCTATAAACCGAAAATAAATTGTTGCTGCTGAGTTAGAGCTGCGTATGTTTAGCTGAAGTAGTGGGTTGTGCTGATGGCTGGAGCCATCCATTGGGGGGAGTCGTGATCACGTGGCTGAGCCCAAGGTATTACGCACACGAGGAATCAAGACTTGGCATCATCTGCTTCAGAGGTTTGCCTCAAAATTACCATATTTTAATTAATGGTGTTGGACGGACCCTTCTGATTTGTCTGCTATTTGGGCACCCAGAATACAATTTCTCTTGTGCATGTACAGATTTATGTGTACGTACAGTTGTGTGTGTGTGATGTATTAGTGGAAGCCCTGGCTGAAGCTCAAAACTGCTTTCTCACACAGAAGCCATCGCTGCTCTTGCATTACAGACTGTGCTCCTCGGAGCTACTGTGGTGTCAGGGCATGTGCTGCGCTGTAAGGGGAGCTGCTCTTTTATGTAACTATTACAAACCTTTTCTCCCTGTGCCTCAGTTTAGCTCTATACGGAAGGTTAGATTAAACTTTTCAGAAAGCTTTACGTGAAGTTAAACTTTGCGGTGGTTCTATATAAACCCCGGATGTGTGGGTGTTTTTCTTCAGTAAGGCTTCTAAGAGAAAGTATCATCCATTTTCATAGTAGAATTAACATTTAGTGCAAGCATAAGGCATGGGAAATTATATAAAGCAGCAAGTACTAGTGGGAATACTGTGAATATGATTGAAATAGAAGCCTCTGTGCAGTAAATCTCTTTGTGCTGGTCACCCTTGGTAGCTGTTACACGCACAGCCTTCACTGGAGCCCGATATTTGCATCCGTACGCGGTGAGGCGCTTCCCTGCCTCATCCTTTGGGGTGTTTGCTCTGGAGCGTGACCCGGGGAGGATGAATGCTGTGGCCGGAGCCTCCCGTGCTGCAGCATCACCGCGTGCCTCTCCCAGCGCCCCCAGCCCCGGGGTGGTGGGGTCTCCGTGGCCATCGCCCCTCCGGCTGGTGACACACCGGCTGGCCATGGGGAGCGGGGTGGGGGGGACCTCCTGCCTGCGGCTGGCAGGCGGGGGGCTGGCTTCATTGCCTCTATTTATAATCTCTGCCCACCCCTGCGCTCTGACTGGCTCAGCTCCTGCAGAATGACTGCCTGAGACCTGCCAGGCACATCGCTCCTCATGAAATCCTCTTCTCAGCTACGGAAGTAGCTATTGAGCATGTGTGATGGCTACTGCACCTTTTTTTTTTCTGGATATTTCTTAGGCCTCCGCTGCTTTTACTGCCCAGTTTTTGCTCCCCGTGTCTATATGCAGAGGCACAGAGGAGTCTGCCGTGAAACTCTGCCAGTGGCTTCCTGTTCCTGGCCTTGAGAGGACACAAAGAGGGCAGGACAAGGTGAGGGATGAGCTGTGTCTGCGGAGGCGTCTGCAGGCGCCAGGTAGAGCATCTCCGCTGGGCATCCCGCACAAAGGCTGAGCCTGCGGCCGGCGTCGAGCCAGGCTCCTCTGCGCTCACTGCACTTCAGAGGGAAAGATTAACAGGCTGTAAAGATGCCTCTAAATTTGGGCCCGTTGTATTTTTTGGAGTGGTCACTGTTATTACTGAGGCTGAAACTGGAATTTCCAGGACATTTGTGGGAGTTCGGGCGCAGACTTTGGAAAATTGCCTGGATTTTTTGGGGAAAGGATGGTAATGATAATAAATACTCCATATCTATTATCTATTTCCTGTTCTGATTACTCTAAAATTGCATCAGACAGACTGACCATTCTAAAAATGACGGGGAATGCAGGGCTGGAAGCTGGTGATCAGGCAGATCCATCACCTGGGCACAGCCTGGCACGTGTGGGGCTGCTGAGCTGCCTGCCTGGGGCAGGTTTAAAGCAGCTTCTTGTAAACATGCAGGTGAAAAATCGCCTTTCACCATCCTCCTGAAGGAGAAGTTCTCTGCTTGAACAGAGCAGTTGCTGGAGTCAGCCTCTGGCTCTTAGTTATAGCACGAAAGAAAAAAAAGAGAAAAAGAAACCCCCTGATTGACCCAAACCGTTGTTATTTCTAATGCTGCTCAACACAACCCACCCTCTGCATCACGGCCCACACTTGCTACAAGGCTGGTCAGAAAGGAGGAGGACGGTGTGTTGGACGAGCGTCGGTCTCCACAAACCACCGGGTCTCAGCGGAGGCCGAGGAGGGAGGGCGCTGGGAGGCTTCATCCTCACCCCCCCAGCGCAGTCTCTCCTTCGATGGCGTTTGGGGGCGGATATAGAAAAAGCCTGCTCCTTTTGAGGGAGCCCTCTGGCTATTGCAAAGGAAGAAAAATAAAATAAGCTTTGCAGTGAAGAGCCAGGTTTAGTATTGGTTTGAATGGAAAGGTGGGGTAGGAGCATAATCCCACCCTTCCCTCCCCCCGTGGCTGGTGACAAAAACTGTCTGCACTGGGAGGGTGCTGCGATGGGACGAAAGGCTGCGTCTCGTTGGCTCCAGGCCTGTCCCTTCAGGTTTAAAACATTAAAGTCCTCCTGAACCCTTTTTGTTTGCTGCTGGAGAAGAAAATAAGTGCTTATTTGGTGCGTGTTGGCCTTGTGTCTGTGTGGGAATGCCCTGGGAATGTTCTGGGGAGCCAGGTTCCTGGAAGGTGCTGATGACCCACCCCTGTATGCTCATTTTAGTGTGTCATGTGTCTGCATTGGCAACCCTTCTATGTTTGCCTTTGCCTGTAAAATCATTTGCTTTTTCCAGCTGAGCACATCTTTTTTTTCTGTGTGTGTGTGCGATGCCTCTCAAAGGTACCTGCTGGTTCTGGGATCTGAGACTGAGGTTTGGGGATGGCACCTGGACCATAAACGCGGAGTGTGTTTGTGAATTTAATGTGGGAATGAGCTTTTCTGGCTGGTGTAGAAGGAATAAAGATCCTCCATCCTGTCTATCCCCCCCAGTCCCCTCTTATACAGCTCTATCTGTAGAATCAGAATTCAATTTAACTCTTAGCCTGGAGAAACCCAGTGCAGAGCTGAGGAGAAAGGTTATGCCATAGGTATACGAGGGGATGATGTGCATAGTATTGTACCGAGCTAAAAAAGTGATCTCCCCATACAAAATTCCCGCATTAATGGCTCACAATGAATTTCCAAGTTAGCAAGGGTTGCCTTTTTGTTATTTTGGCTGCTTTTCTTCCCCGCTCTTTCTCCTGCTCCCCTACCTGGTCTGAGCAGGCTCCCAGCAGCACTGGCTCTTTTTTGCTGGCGTTTAATATTTTCCATCCGAAGCTTGGCGCAGGCGGTACAGACGGGGCAGACGCATTCCTGCCGTACAGAGGCAGCGAGCAACGGGATCTGCGTTGCACAGAAAGCCCGGAGACGCCTTCCTGGAGCTCAGCATTGGCATCCGACCGCGACGCCGGCTTTCCAGCCCCCCTGCACGGCTCTGTTTTCCCTGAACTGCCGCAAAAGTCGAGGTGGGGAGGGGGAAAACATGCCTGCACGGCGCTCCCCGTCACGGCGGGCGGAAGACTCGCGTATTTATGGAGCCAGCGCTTCCTTTTGCGTTTGACTGACAGCCAGGATCCCTTTGCTGCCTGGTCACTGGAGCTGATTAGTATGCGAAAGGGTCCGCCTCGCACCGAGAGATGCAGCCGCAGCAGCTTGCAGAGCTGTCACACTCACCCAGGCTTCTTATCTGCACTGGCTTGACGAATTAAAAAGCAAAGCCAGCCAGCGAGACCGGGAGAGAGAGGGGGGACGAGAGAGAGAGAAGCTTGCAGACAGCGCTCGCTTTCTTTTCCTAAAGGAAGGATTTTGCATCTAAAGTGCTCACTGGTTGTGATGATGCTTCACTTAGCGGGCTCCAGCGTGAGCTAGAGACAGCAGATAGGGGGATAAACTCAAAGCAGACCACAAAGCATTACGAACAAAACCAAAACCAGGATCAGTTTTCTCCTCTATTCTAGCATGGTGGATGTATGGACAGTCTTACAGAGCAGAGGTTGACTTCTCCAAATCTACCAGCCCCACATCTTGAACACTACAGTGTTCTGCATTGCACCATGACCTTGGATGTTCAAACGGTGGTCGTTTTTGCAGTGATTGTGGTGCTATTGCTTGTGAATGTCATACTCATGTTCTTCCTGGGTACTCGTTAAATGGATTTTTTCTCCTGAGCTGTTGGGGGCTACTACCACTAGCAATTCAACAAGAGAGCAAGAGCGAGAGAGAGAGAGAGAGAAAGGCGAGAGAGAGAGAGAGAAAGAGAGAGAGAGAGATTTCTTACTGAGGGGGGAAACGCTTCAACATGGCCTCGCTGTGATATGTATGACGTTGGTATATTATCTCTCCCTAAATCTTTTGTCATGTCTTGTCTTTTAAGTATGCCTGTAAGTGTAGCTGCTTTTGCCTGGGTTTTAAATGTTGATAAATAATGGTAATCCATTCATATATCGTTCTGTGCTGGCGAGATAGAGCTATACATTATTGAGTTAGAAGCAGAGTGAAAATATCTTTCTGTGGTAAGCACTGGCTGTGTTATTTTGCTTCCTTTAAAATCGAGACTCAAGTTGCTACGAAGTCATTTTGTGTGAAATTTCTAGCAAGCGGTTAATGTGCGATGTCTGTGAGAGTAACCATGTAGCTGCCAGGTGAGAGGTGGTGGTGTGTGCAATCGAATCAAGCTCTGGGCATTTTTAAGGTGTGTGGGGGGGGTCGGGATGAGAAATCCTATTAAAGGATGAAATCTTTGCTAAAATAACATTCAGCCACAAAAAAAAAAAAAAAAAAAGGGGGAGAAATTCTACTTACTTTATTTATCTGTGTTGCCGTGATGATCTGACTTGATTTCTCAATATTCAGCCCCGAAACCTCCAAATTCTACGTCCACACTGATGTAACTGGCTCCTTTCTTTAAAGATGCGAGAGGGACCAAAACATAACCTGCTGGGCTTTTTTTCTGTTTCTATGTGGTTTATATCTCTGCAAATTGGGAAGGAGGGATCAAAGAGGAAAAGGGGAATGCATGCTTTGTTTTTCTTTGCTAAAGCAACAGATCCGGAAGGGTTGGGTTTTGCTTTGATTTCTCTAGAAATTTTATTTTGGCTTCCTTTATTATGTGCGTGTGACTACAGATATCTAATTTTTGGTAATGTATGTAAGAAAAATCTTTGCCCACCTCAAGGGTAACGAGATTTTGAGATGGGTTGCTTTGCGTGACTTTATTTACATTGATTTTCTTGGAAATGAAGTGTTAAGTTGTGTATTATAGGCTCGTTGAAAAGGTGTCCACTAGTTTCGAGGCGTTCTGGTGAGAGATGTCTAGACCAAAATTGCAATGTTTACAGCTGGGAAGCGGAGCTGGCTGGAGGGTTGGAGTCTCCGTGCATGAAGTTTAGACAGAATATGAAGGGAATGTTGGAAAAGAGTAATGTCTTGAAAATACATCTCTGCACTGTGTTCCTGTTAGGAATCTTCAGGATTTTTTTATTTATTATTTTCCCCTCCAGAAAAATCAGAATTGCTCAAAACCAAAAAAAAAAAAAAAAAAGAACCAGTTTGAAAATATTTACATCTCTTGCTAATATTCACTGGAATTATATTGCCTTGATAATTTAACTAGTTTGTGCAATTCCAGCTGTCTGTTGTTTATCTGATGTCCTTTACTAATTGGGCATAAAAGATAATAATCATGTAACTGATTCGTAAAGACATAGCTGGAGCTTACAGACGGAGACGGATAGTTATTTCCGTGGGAGAGTCTGTCTGCTGCAAGTTAAATGCATTGCTTTGCTTCGGAGCCGATTTCGGCTGGTGGCATGATTGGAAATTGAGTTAAATGCTGCATATTTGGCGCTTTTAAAGTAGCTTTAGCTGTAAAAAAAAGAGAAAAAAAAAAAATCCTGAGTCCTGGGGTGGAACCAGTCGGCCCCCAAAGCTGACAAGAAGTGTTTAGTGGCATTAGCCCATTCTAATGGGTAGAAAAGCCAAGATCCAGTGATACGAGCCCAGCGAAGATGCTCTGGTGCCTGCTGGCTCTGGTCCCCCCTCTTCACTTGTAGCTCTCTGTACAAGAGGCATCGGCTTCACTTCATAACAGACTAAGTAAATCTTCTTTTTATTTAAAAAAAAAAAAAATTGATGCTGAGGATGGTTTGGATCGTGAAACAGCTCAAATTTGCTTTATTTTCCTGTTAGCTCTCATCTGTCATTAGTTTTATAGGTTGCAGAATCTCCTGGAAATATAATAAGTGAGCTAAGATCACCATGGAAAGGGAATCAATCAAACAGCAGCCAAAATAATCCTTTCAGTGAAACAATTTTTAAGCGACATAGTGATTTGGAGAAGTGAGGGTGGAAAAATGAGCAAAAAAACCCCACAAACCAAACCAAACCTGCGAGTTAAAAATGGGCTGCAAACTGTGCCTGAATGTTTATTTCCTGAAGGTTGGCTCTCCGGCCTGAAGGTTTACCTTGCAATAAGATTTCTACGAGGAATGCTCGGGACCTAACGCGGTTTTCTAGTGCGTGCAAAGTGCATTCCTTGAGCTGGAGCTTGGACTTCTCGGGATAGCTGGATTTTGCGTGTGTGTACGCCACGCTGTGTGTTACCGCATGTCTTGGGAGCTGCCGTGTCCCATTGCCGGTTCCTGCGAGCCCCTTCTGGTCCCACTGGAGGAACCGTGTGTTGCTGGGGGATCTCCGGGTGCATGGGGAGGATGAAGGTGTCCTGCACGCTCGGCTTCCGGGGGACCAATTGCTGGGAGCTTATTTTTTTCCATCATGGAACATGCTTGGGGGAGTTAATGTAATTTTATTATCATTTTCTTGGCCTTTATTACCCAAAAAGCTGATGGAATCAAAGAAAGCAGGTTTATGTAGAGCAATATGAGTGTGAAAGATGGGAGCAGAAAACTTTGTTACTGTAGCAATGCCGTTCTTGTTATATCAAGTTTCCCGTTGGACTTTTTGGGGGAAAGAGAAGAAATAAGGCTAAAAAATGAGGAAGGGCTGGGGTTTCTTGCTTGTTTAGTTTGATCCCCATTTGCTACTCCCAGTCCTCAGTGGCCACCTTGTCAAACAGGCCTTGAGCCACCTGCCCCGACCCTGTTTTTGTAGTTTTGCACCTGCAGTTTTGCATTTTCCAAGGCCGCAGTGGAGCCTCCAACTGCCTGGTTTGCAGGAGCAATGAGCCAGTTAAACAGCTCCGTCTTGCCGTACTTTTCAGGAGCGGCTCAATCCATGACAATCTGCATTAACAGCTTTTTGGGGCAACAGCGTTCCTAGTCGCTTGCAGTACATCCCCTGTACTTGTAAGTGCTTGCAAAATTCGGGGTGTTAATTTGCACGCTGTAAAATCTCTCCGCGTAGTGGAGCTTTCCTTCTCCCTATGCTCTGTGGGACGATTCGAGTCCCGCGTGTGGCTGGTCACGGTCAGGTTCCTGGGGGTGGTTTGGCCCCATTACTCCCCCCCAGTTTGTGGACGTTGAGTTCTTCACGTTTGTGGGGATGCTCAAGCCCAGGGATAGAGAAGAGGGATCATTCCTTTAAATAAATCAAAGCACTGACCCTCTGGAAAATATGGCCCCAAAGAAAAAAATATTCATTTGTATGCAAATAGCATATTTATAACGCATAAAATCTCTTTCAGCGATTGCTCCTGTGTATTGGCTAAGGCTGGGTGATGGGAGACCTGCCTTGCTGTTTGTCTGCTTAAGCAGGATTCAATGTTATTTGCCACAGGATTCATGAAAATGCCTCTGACTGTATCATAGCAACCCTGCTTCACACAGTCCATAAAAAGTCCATTCCTCCTGAGCGGCAATCCGCCGGCTTAAAGATTCAGGCACCCTTCTTGCCAGGGGGAAAGGGTGCATTTCTCCCTCTCCCGATGCTTCAGCGAAAGCATACGTGTCAGGATGATCCCCGCTAGTCCTGCCTTCACTGGGATTTTAATGCTGTTTCTTTAAGGCTAATATGAGGGCTCCCTTGCGTTTTTTAAAGGCTTCCTTCTCCCCCCACGGATATTTCCCACCTCTGTTTTAAACCTCACATGACAAGTTGAAAGGGGGATGGGACAGCGGAGAGGTCTCTGACGTGATGGCTCTTTTCTGTCCTGCCATTTGGATTTTCCCCCGGGATGGCAGCAGCGCAGCACTTGCTTATGCGTTGTAGTGAATGAAGATCTGCCCAGATTCGAGCCCTTCTGTGGGAATGCAGAGGTGCTTTCTCATCCCGTAGATGAATGTTGTTAAGAGCTGCATGTTCACCTGACTCCTGCCCCCATCTGTTTGCATAATGTGGTTATATTTCTTTTTGGATCAGGTATTCAGTACACAGCCCAACCGCTGTGTATAATGTCTGAAAGAAAATTGCCAAAAATCCATGTAAGTTTTGGTTTGGTTTTGTTTTAATTTGTGAATAGAGCCCCTCTTCTGTATTGTTCACTTCATTTTGGTGTCGTTCTTTGGTTTCTGTGTTTAATGAATGCTGGTTGTGATGGGAGATCCGGTGCTCTTTGTGTACAGTGCTTGCTTGCCTGCATGTGTGTATGTATTTGTTATGCCTGTATTGTACCTGTATGTGCTATATGTTGTTAATAATGCATCTCTGTCGATGGGGAGGGGGGAGGTTTCTATATTTTGCATTCGCAGTGTGTATCTTTCTCAACTGGGTGTGATAATCATGTTAAGGTGTATCTCCCAGTGAAATGTTATGCGAGCTATTTTGATAAAATGCAGGGATTTGTCTCTTACATGCGGATTCTCCAAGGACTAGAAATTGGGAAGCTTGAAGGAAAGTCGCTGATGTTAATAATTGTGTAATAATTGCCCAGTTGTGAAGGGGATGGTTGTTCAGGGCTTACAGCGGTGGCAGAGGGGGTAGTTCTGCCGGGTCCTGGCTTTGCCATTGATTGTGTGGCCTTGGGCATGTTCCTTTGCCGCCTTGTTCTCGCTTCCTCTTCCCCAGTTACAGAAGGGGAACATCGCCTGTCACCGGGACGTAGCCAAGGCCCCTCGACTCCCATTTCTTCCCTTTCTGCAGTGTCGTGTAGCAGCACAGCGTGGTTGCTGTGGGAGGCGGCAGGGCTGTGGTGGTCCGGGTGGCCGACGCGCGTGTGCCCATGGCGGCCCAACTCCGCATAGCTGGATTTTGCCTGGATTTTGCCCAGGGGCAGCCTTGTAGACGGCAAGCTGTAGTGATTTATGCTTCTCACTAAGAATAGATACTCCTCGAGGAAGAGCTGCTGGGGGAACCATGACTTTTATTTTTTTTATTGGTTATGGTTGAGTTTCTTTCCTGAGTGGAAATGAATCTTAATCTGAAAGAGCCCCCGGATGGCCGGGTTGTCTCTAACCCTGCTGTCCTCTCCAGCAAAGGACCATGCAGCTCGACTGCTTATTTCCACTTTCTGTAGAGTATTACTCTGCGCTGTCAGAAACACCACGCTGACGGCGTGTTCTCCAGGACATCTGAGCTCCAGGCAAGAAGTCCTCAGAGCTCTCCTCCTGATGGAAGTGTTGGTCAGGCCTGAAAGCTTTGTTACCACCCAGATTAAAGAGGGCCTTAGGGAGGGAAGGAGCACCCACGTGAAGGTGTTTAAAGAATTAGATTTGGATTTCAACTGACCAGTTTATTCATACAGAAAATTTCATAGGAGTGTGCTACTTTGGGGGGGCTACCCCCGCTCCCGTCACAGAGCCTGGGAAACTGAGGCACGTGGTGGTCGGAGGACAGCGCGTGGTGGGGTGGGGGTTAGTAGGGAAGCTTGGGGGCCCCTCGGTCGCTCTGCTCGCTGGGCTGTGCTCCCTCCTCGTAATCCTCAGTGAAGCCGGGCGGGCAGACATGCCGCTTGGTTTCTGGCTGGTACGTTTTTATCCGAACCTTGGCAT
Organism: Rhinoptilus africanus; assembly: GCA_013400135.1. Lineage (NCBI taxonomy): Eukaryota > Metazoa > Chordata > Aves > Charadriiformes > Glareolidae > Rhinoptilus > Rhinoptilus africanus. Next base: position 126,747 of record VXBO01009241.1, read on the forward strand.
TTGGAAGCGTCAGAGGGACAGGCTTGTGCTGGGGAGCTGGGGAGCGAGCTGCTGGCAGTCTGGTGGAGGATCTCTTTTAAGGGATTTTGGAGCTCCTGGTGTAGCGGACTCCAGGAGCTGAAAAGTCTGTCTGTGCCCGTGTGCAAGGTCCCATGTGGTGTAGTGCCTGCCCCTTCTTTCGCATCAGCTGAGACACGCATAACACACCGTATAGACTGCTGGCAAGGATCGTGTTTCTATTTTAGGCAGCGTCTCTGGTGAAGTAAAGCAGAGGCTACGCTGCGAGCCGCTTTGCTCTGCGATCTTGTTTGTCTCGGAGCGATGAACTGTTTCTCTAGCCCCATTGCCTTCCTCTCGGCCCTGACCAGGGCTTGCAGGGCAGGCAGTCGTGGCCCCCGTGGGTGCTCGGGTGAGAGCAGGCAGCCCTGCCGTGGCAGCGGTGCGGCCACGGAGGTGACGCAGTCTCATTAGGTGGCATTACCCCATCGCCACAGCATGGGGTAAGGCAGCCTGACCTGCCAGCTTGTCCCTTTTTTTTTTCCTCCTTATTTTATTATTTTTTTTAAATAAAGCCCAAAGTTAAATCCTAGGTGGTTTGTTGTTATGAGATTATCTTACGGCCCCACCACAAGCCTGGGCAGTTGTGTACCCCAGCATCCTTTCCTCCTCCAGCCAAGCTGCCGTGCCCCGGGGAGGGCTGTGTTTTTGCCACGGCACCAGAGAGGGACTGTAGGTGGAGTGGTCCTTCCCTCTTTCTTTCTGGTGGGGAAAGCAGTGTGCCTGACTATCCTCTTGCCTCTCAAGACCGTGGCCTCTGTCCCCAGATCTTCCCTGCCTGCCTCCCTTGGTGACCTTTGCGGAGCATGTCGTGCCTGGAAGGATGAGGAACATTGTCGTCGTGTTTGCAGCGCAGGCAGGGATGTACCTGAGCATCCTGGATGTGCCCGGTGCCGCCAGAGAGCCAGCTCAGCCTCACCACTCCTCAGATAATCCCTGGATGTTGCTCATCGGGTTTAGTTGCATCGCTTCCCTCTCGATACTCGATGTTTGCCCCAGGAGTGTGTTTCTAAAGGGTTAAGCTTCTTCTGGTGCCAGTTCTTGGGTCTGCGAGCCCCTCTCAGGTAGCTCAGAGCTCCTGGCTATGAGAGCGGTTGCAGCTCGCACTCAAAAGATGCTGGGGGAGGATTCAGCTGAACTCTGAGGATTTTGAAAGTAGCAAAAATCCCAACTGTGTAGGGGGTGTTTGTTATAATTGGAAAAAATGCAATATGTCCTCGACTACCCAAGTACAAATTTAGAGAAATACCCCCAGGATCAATCTTTTACCCTGATAAGCAGTGGGCTGACTTGCTGGGCATATCTGTAGAAAAGTTTTGTCAAGTAAAATTGTTCTGTTTGGAAAAAAAAGCATCAGGCTCTTGCTGGCATTATCAGAAAACAGTCTTTTTTTTCCAAAGGATTTCTATGGGCCACATTCCCGGTGCTATTTCTGATGCTTTCTCTCTCTATTGTACTCAGTATATCTGACAAGGTTTTCTCAATAGATTGTGCACTGAAGTTTCTGTTCCGATACCCAGTTTAGGGAAGGTTTGTTATCTCAAATTCTTTCTTCCTGGCTTGATAAGGTGCTGATTAATTTTATGCAAGTCTCTCTCCTTATCTAGTTGAGCTTCAATCAGTTTTAGTGTAATCTTGGAAAAGTGTGATGAGTCTTTAATGTTTGTTTTTAAGGTTTATTCGAAAGCCTTTTAGGCATGCTGGATGTCTGTTCTTTTGTGAAGTTCTGTGAGAAATAAGTTAAAAACTGACAATTATAGAAAAGGCTTGGAATCCAGAGAAACCTTGTAAAGTTTCTCTAAAACAAGAAAGAGCATCCTTTAAATGGCAGTTGGCTCTGATGTAATTTTAGGTTTTAAATTTGAGTTTTATTACTCTGGTGTTGCACATATGCAAAGCTGGATGCATAAAGCAGAGAATACTAATGGTGCCCAAATGTAGGGCTGTGTTTATGTGTGTGCATCTCTGATACAGGAGTGAAGGAGACAGACTGTTCCCTCTCCGTAGGCATGTGTAAGGTAAGGAGGGTCAGGGGCAGCTTCACATACACCCTCGAGAAGGGCTGGGGGCACACAGGGTGCTGTCGCCGAAATGCCCAGGCAAGAGGAGGAGACAGTGCAAGGAAGACGATTGTGTCTCTTTGGTGGAGGCATCTCACTCTCGGCGAGGAGGGGGCTCGCTGGGGCCATCGTGTCCTTACAGGCAGCTCCCACCCCTGCCAGGCACTGCGAGGGGCAGCCCTGCCGGGACAGCGAGGACCCTCAGCTGTCACCAGCGGAGAGCGTCTGCCTTGATTTCGTGATCAGGAGTTGACATCTGGATAGATTTTCAGTCTCCACTGGTCCAGGGTAGATGAATGTCTCATCTGATACCCAACAGCAGATCAATCCCATCTACTGGATGCCGGGGGTTTTGCAGAAGTCTCTAAAAGTCTTTCCTAGAGAATTAAAAGTGCACATGCACACGGAGCAGAGAAACTAAAACTCACAAACCTGCATGCTGGGAACAAATATGCTTAAGATTAACTGGCTGCCTTGTAAGTCCTCAGCCAGGAGGAGCCTGGCTTCTTCTTTGGTGCATACCTGGAGCCTGGGAAGTGTATTCCCGGGTGTTAGCAGGATGGAGACCCCTGGGCTGCGGAGTCTAGAAAGCCTCCCTCACCCCACTGCAGGAATGGGTGCTGGTGCCACCCTCCCCGCGACGGGATGGCACTCTCAGCCCACTGCCATTTGCAAATTGTCACACTGTCCCCAGCTGCCACAAAAGCCATTTTTCCAGCTGGATTTTCAGCTCGGTACGAGACTGTGTGTAGTCCCCAGAGCCCGGGTTTGGCTGGAGGTTGTAGACAGCGCGCTCCCAGTGCTTCTTATTTTGCCATCTCCCCCCGTAGCTTCCAGGTTTCTTGTTCTCCCTGTGTTAAAGGGTCGCCGTGTTTTGCCCCAGAAAATGGTGATGGTTTAATCTCTCTCCAGCGTGTGTTTTTAGAACAGGTGCCAGGCTGTCCCTCTCTCTCATCCTCGCACACAGCAACGTGCATGCGTGTGCCGGCGTTCGTGCATCTGCGTGTGGATTTCTTCTTACATATAGAGGGAAACATATAGATTAAAACACATGTGCATATGTTTTCCTTCCCAGATATATTTTGGAAAATATGAGTCAGCAGCAGGCAAGAACACATTACATAATCTCGGGGAGCCAAGAAAACCTTGCAGTTGATTCGGAGGCAGGCTTTCTGCAAGCAGCATTTTTTAACGTTGTTGTGTTACCACACATCGGTGTGTGCCTCGTGGTCAAGTGGCCTTATTTCCATCGTACACAGTTGTGTTCGATGCAGAAATGTAGTCCCAGTAGCCCTGGGTTTTGTTGTATTTTTAAACCCCGCAGGAACAATAGCAGAGTCGCAGGGCTGTGATGATGATAACGACTTTTCTCCTCTTCCTTAACATGTTTTCCTGCAAAGACTCTGTGATTTTTTCCTTTTTGGTTCCCCCCACTCCCCACCTCCTGCTGTATTCTATAAAATCTCAGCGCTGAGAGAAATCGCACATGAGTGCAGCTGGAAATAAATGTTGCCCCCTCCGCCTCCCCTCTGCTCGCGGCCACCCACCTCCATCGCCTACACCCAAATGGGAGAGTGAAGTCAACATCCACTTTTAGCCCTCGTCTCCTGCTCTTACACGGCCCTCCCCGTGAGCGCGTTTCCAACGCCTTGCAGAGGGGGAAATTCAGAGAGGGCTGAAACACCATTTTAATGGGTTCTGCAGCCCTAAGAGCACTAGTCTGGTCCCATCGGCGGTCGTGCTGTTGTTTGCCTTAGCATAAGGGGACGAGGGAGGCCATGCAGTTTTCTTCTTGTTCGCTAAGCATCGCAGGGAGGGGGGAGCATCGTGAATGATGGTGAGGCAGAGGAGCAAAACAAAAACCCAAGTGAGGTGGATCTGGCACAAGTCAGCAGTAACGGCAGGGTTTGAATCCTACATCCCAGGCCCCAGCGGGTGTTGTGTGGCGCACACGGGGGACGGGAAGCCGTGGGGCACGGAGCAGAGCGCGGTGGTTGGGTGCTCTTATCCTCTCGCCATGCTGCATCTCAGTTGCTCCATCCCTAATGCCAGGCTTAATTCCAGGCTGTTCAGTCAAATCCCTGCATTTCTGAAGGATGCTTCGAAAGCCTAGGAGGGGAGTGGGCACTAGCACAGTTAAAGGAAATAAAGAAAAAGACGTGTTGGTTTATTTTTAGTTTGCCCAATAAAAACAAAAGGTTTTGAACTGCTTTCATCTCCCAGGGCACTGCAAATACTTCCGCTGTGGCTAAGCTAGTGGTTGCCTTTCAAGCAAAGGGAAAGCTCTGTTGTGGTTTGAAAATATCTCAGCCTTCCCAAGGAGGCAGTAAATTGCCATGCTGGCTGAAAGCAGGAGTGCAAGTAGCTCCGTGCCCTGTCTGGGACAGTGTCTGAGGCACACGCTGTAGAGAAAATTGAGAGAGACACAATAATTGATGGTGACGGAATAACCTGTTTATCCAGAGCACTCTGTCTTCACCCCCATTAGCTGGCGGGTTTCTGATGCTTGGAGACAAGAGAATTTAAATCTTCTGTATTTTTAAAACCACAAAAAATCACTGCTATAACCAGGAAATTCTCATGAGCTCAGCAGGGGGGGTGTGCTCTTCAGTCCACCATCCATCAGGGCTTCAAAAGCCCGGGTTGAGCTGTGTGCATCTGCCCCGTGTTTGGAGCAGTTGGGGGATGATGGGGTGCTCCCGGGGCTGGGGTTTGGGGGAACTGCCCCGCATTCCCAGTCTCTCTGCAGCCCCAGGGGTGATGGTGCCGAGCCCATTTCATCTTTCTACATCTTGGTTTCTCTTTCTGTAAAATGTGCAGAAGGAAATTGCCCTTTCCTGTTAAATGGTTTGACAGCCGAGGATGAAAAGCGCTGTGTTCGAGGCAGATGGGATTATAGCGGCCTGAGGATGGCTGAAAAAACCCACTCTGCCCTCGGCAGGCAAAGGGAGGGGGGCGATGGGCTTTTGCAGTGGGAGCAGAGCTCCCACCCAGGCTGCTCCCTCCTTTAGCTAAAAGCAGCATCTTGAATTCCACCTGAGATCCCAGCAGAGACGAGATGCCAAATGATGTCAGCAGGGTTCCACCAAAGATTAATTTGGCCTCACATATTTTGCATATGCAACGTCAGATTGCATACTTATTATTTTCACTGTTTTAAACAGCATTCAGCTAGATAAGGTCTCGATACCTCTTTAGAGCCTTCAATCGTTACTCATTAATAATACACTTGTTCTCTGTTATTAACTGATCCAAATTAGGCTTTTTTTGTTTCTCTAAGCCTTTTGTGATATTTCTGTGCAGTTAAGAAATTAATCTGCATTAAGTAGAAATACCTAAGTAAAAGTAGTGGCTTTGCAGTAGTAGCTTTTTGGTCTTTCATGGTGTAAGCTCCAGGGCAGACCCATTCAGGGTAACTGATAATCCTCACCTCGCAGCCAGTAAGAAGGTGGAGGAGAGGCTCACAGCGCACAAGGGAATGGCACAAAAGCCAGCTGCGGCAGTCCAGCCCTGCTCCGGAAGGTGGGATCCCCGGGAAGTGCTGTCTCCTGAGGACATGCTGTCTCTCTGCCTGAGGGATGGGAGCTCACACCTTAATTCCTACATCTTTCCTTTTAGAGCTTCTGTGTTTGGCCATCCTCTCCCCAAAAGGAAGGTTGTTCCCTGGGGCACGTTCCCTCCTGTTTTGTCAAACCTGGCAGGAACCGTCTGTAGTGGTTAGTCTCAGATGGTCATGAAAGACTTCCACTCCTTCCTTTGAACAGCGCTCCCGCAGCTGAAAACATCTCACCCTCACTAGCAGTGGGTTTAGGTTTCTTTTAGTTCCGTTTTTTCCCTTCTGTTTCTACTGCAGTTTTACCTTTGTGGGGTTTTTTTCCAACTCAGGTTGAAATTCAAGCCATAATAAAAATACTTGACAGTCTTCGTTCCAGCATCTTAAAAATGTTTTCTGAAGCTGGGTTACTTAGAAGCCTTTGTGCTACGTAAATACTCAAGCTCTTTTTCTATTTTAAAATGGAAATGGGTGCCTGAAAACCCTCAAAAGTCAAATGAAGATCAAAGGCTTGGGACTACTAGCCATTTTCTGTATTATCCACAGGAGCTCAGGAGTAAGGTTGTAAAGGGTAAGTGCAAAGGGACTGTTACGCTGATAAGAGCCCAGTGCATTTGGAAAACTCAACCCCTGATGCTCTTGAGGGCTGAGCTTGGTGTCTGATATTCCTGTCTGTAAATCCCATGTTTTATCATCTTGTTTTCATGTCCATCCCTGTGCTACAATGGTCCGCAAATGGCTGGAGTGGGGCTAATGGTAGCCCCACTGTCCTTTTCAGCTGGATTTGCTTCACAGACTTTTCAGAAAAGCAAAGCTGTTTTCCCATTGTCCATCCTTCCTCACCATTTTCCTCCTTCCCTGTGGCTTATGAGCAGGAATGGGGACAATAGATAGAAATTTATGTCCTGGAGGCATGCGACAAGGGTATCCTGAGGGCTCAGAGCAGCTCACAAAACAATTGCCTCTGATAAATGCTCAGAGGTTTCCGGGAGTTTTCTCAGCAGCCGTAGTCAAAGCTCACAGTGGGTATTTTCACTGCTGACCAGCTCTTCATTCGGAAATGTTACAAGGCTGCATGGGCCACCGACAGCATAATCCTTGTACTAATAAAACATAAAAATTGATACAGAGTGATTTGGCCAGAAGAAGAGTGGAAAGGAAAAGACAGTTAAAATCCAAGGAGTGGCTGTTGAAATGCAAAAGGATCTAGAAAGCAAAGATGCAAAAATAAAATCTGAAACGGAAACGACTCACATTTTTACAGCATTGTATAACTCATTTTAATTGCAATCCATCTAGAAATCTATTTGAGGCAAGAAATCAGTTCAGAATTGTGGAGCAAAGCATTGGCCTTCCAGATGTTTGCAGCTTTCTGGATTGTTAGTCTCAGCTTCCTTCCACAGTTTATTTGAATCCCTTCTTCCTTGCAGTGGCCATGGAAAAACTCCCCCCTGGTTGTGTTGCAGGTGGGGCAGTAAGTGGGGTGTCCTGGGCTTTTCTGCTCTGAATTTTCTCTCTTGAGAAGTACGGTGAGATGGTTGTACTGGTGAGCAGGGGGGGCTGGAAGCCCCAGGTTTCTATAGGATAACCCCGCTTTGGAGAGGACCACGCTCTGCCTTCCAGACTAGACTGAGGCGGTCAGGGTGGACTACTGCCCACACAGAGACCTCCTGTTTTCCCTGGACAATCTCTGTATGAGTGATAGAGATGGGTCCATACTGTGCTATTTACTCCGATCACCTTTTTAAAATACATTAGATCAGATCGTGCAACATAGGCATTATAGCTGCCTCGTCATCTGGTATTTGTCTTTCACCATTACATGTTCTCAGCCTGCTCAAGAGACTGGTTGAAGTCCGTCAGTGTTAAAGGCCTCTGGTGTCTGGCAGGGTATGGTACATTTGTCTTGGCAGAAACGAGCCCTGAATCTAAGAGATGACATCGGTGTCATTCCCAGCAGTCTCCTGAAAGGCCAGCGTGGCGCACCTGACATTCCTCTCATATTTGGTGGCATTTGTGTAGGAGGTTTTATCTTGTTTCTTGTCCATCTTGAGCGTTCAGGACTGCTAATGGTGATTTGCATTGAATCCAGTCCTTGGCAAGCGCCGTGCAGAGACTGAAGCCACGACGTGTCCAGGCAGAGCTCAGCTCTGCTGCCAGGCCACCCTGTCGCCCGGGACAAGTGTCCCTCTTCTCCTGGGAGGTAACTCTGCTTCGCTCTGCCTGTCATGGGCTTTCGGGAGCTGTTGCTTCCCCAGGCTCACAGTTTGGCTCTGGGTTGTGCAGATTGCTGACTAAGCGTCTCTGTATTGTGTGCCGGGGGCTTGAGGAGCTGCTTCCGGAAAGTCTCGGTAGACTTGGTCTCCTCCTGCCTCCGTGCTGCCTGGGGTGCAGTCCTGGGAGCTGGACTCAAGCGATGGGGCAAGAAGCAAAGCAACCCAGGAGGCAAACCAGGCTCCTCAAAGTCAGACATCAGTTTGAAAATGAGATTTACAGACAGGCGAGGGTTTGAGACAGAAATCCAAGAAAATAGGAGACTTTCCTGACAGCCAGACTCTTAGATTTCCCATCATAATAGCCCAAAACATAAGCAGTCGACTCCAGATTTGCAATATCCCCTCTGACCTCCCTCCTTGCTTCCAAGTGTGTCCCCTTTGCCGTGTCTCTCTGGGACTGTCCTTTCATGGCCAGCAGAAACGCATCCCGCTCCATCCCAGCTGGGGGGTGATGGTGCTACACGCTGTTACTCGGCAGGAGCTGCCCTGACCTCCTGCTTGGGCAAGGAGGAAATGTCCCTCGTGGGATGGCACGGCACGGTTTGGCCAGTGAGTCTTTTCACTTTAGTGATAGATACAGTCTCTAGTCCTTGTTTCTGCTGGCAGATACTACATGTTTAAATTACTGGCTTAGAGAAACGGAGAGAAAAGGAAGAGGGTTTGCTGTAGGTTTCCCAAGTTGGGATGAATCTGAAGAGATTGTATCACAGGGAAACCATCCATAGTCTGAGAAGGAGGTGAGGCAAGGGGAGATGCAGGCTTTTCCAAATCGAGAGAGAGCAGATGAAAGAGGGAGAGGGATAGAACGCAGGAGGTAAAACTAATTATAGAGGAATGGTGTTATAAAGGGAAAACTGGGGCTGGAGATCAAGACAAAGTAGAACATGCAGAAAATGTAATCCACTAGGCCATGAATTTGTATTTCTGGAAAATAACTGAGGTACCTTTGTGTGGGTCAGCTCTCGTGAGACAGGAGAAAATACCAGGAACAGGTACTCAAGGGGACAGTTTTCCTTTGAGCAAAACAGATGATTCACATACGTGTTTTGGAGCACAGAGCCCCCCGAACGGTGAGAGCAGCGTGCTTCCTCCCGCGCAGGCAGAGCTGGGCAGCACAGCTCAGTGGCGGGGCAGCGCCAGCAGGACCTGCACAAAATAGACTTTATTCTAATGATAACTGCAGAGCGGAGCAGCCGACCTCCCAAGGACGGAGGGATTCAGGAGTAGAAGGGCTCTGGAAATGGGCTGTTGGTAACACTGGCGCAGAGAGAAAGGGAGTACTGTATTACTGTTACCTGGAGTGGATTCAAGCCTTAAACAGATGGTAGGATTTGCCAGTTTGACTGTGCTAGAAAACTGGGCCTTGGAGACTCGCGAGCCGGTCAGTCCCATCCATCACTCTGCCAACAGGCTCCTGTGTCCACCAATGCTTTGTGAACCTGAAAAGAATGTTAAAGTAAAAGGTCAGGGTTTGGTTTGGTGGTGATGCTGGTGTAGACTGTGCTTATAGGTGCTTGGAGCTCATGCTGCAAATAAGTCTTGGTCTTGGCAGCGATCCTAAAGAAGAAGAAACAAGTAAGTGAGCTATTTCATATGCTGGAATCAGTGTTTTGATTACTGCTTTTGAAAGATTGATAGAGATGGATTTGGCTCTAAGAAAAGGATTTATCTTGGCAGTTCAGTAGCCTGCTCCAAACCTTCCTGATCTCTATAGTGTAGCCAGAAGTTCCCTGGATTTATGGATGACCTGAGAAAGCAGAGGCAGTATTTGGTCAGCCAGGGTGCTAGAGAGACAGGGCTATAGAGTCTTATCTGTGCCCAGCAGCCTCAATAGCTTATTTTTAAAAAGGCTCCTGTATTCATTACCAAGAGCATTTGGTTCTTCTTCTAACACCAAAAAGCCTTAATTCTTAAATAATTCTATCTCATCCTGTGCTACTTACTCATAAACTCTCCCTGCTTTACGCTGGTGCATAAATACAGAACAGACCTTTTTTTCCCCATTTTCTTTACCTGCAGTAGTACCAGCCATTTTAAAACTGGGAGCTGAAACTCCAGGGTTCTTGCTAATCCTGATGGACCTAATGGGGAAGAACACAGGAGGGATTCTGGGAGTCTGGAAATGAGCTCAAGACCTTGGAAACCATGAACCAGATTCTCAGTCAACAAAGGTTTCTGAGCTTTCCTAATTTGTTAGGAAGTTACAGGATTCTTGTAGCTATTAGATTTTAATTTTTCATTTCAGACTATTGTATATTGAAATAAGATATCAATAATTTAAACCTGTCCACCATTCCGCTTTCAGGAGAATAATTTTTAAATAATAGTAAATCTGCAACCAGTTGCTGGAGAAAAACATAAAGGCTTAGTCTTTTTCGAGTTTGTATTAATGAATATGGCCAGGCATTCGCCTCTTCCCAGGGCATTTGTAAGGTGCTTTCTACACATGCTCACTACCCATCCAACCCTAAAAAAAGCCTGGTTTTGCTACCTGATGTAATGAAAAACAAAGGATATAAAACGCCTGTTGGCTGTTGCATGCTCACAAACACACATAGTGTGCAACAAGGCATGGATTTGCAGCTACAGACATCAGAAACTACCCGGTGGGTGTGTGGAGCCGTAATCACACGTCCACAGAGCAACGTCAGGGTGGCTCTCTGCGTGTGCAAGAGATCTTGAATTGTGCACAGCTTCAGAGAACCAGATATATACACGTGGCTGCACACAAATATGGACACATGGGATTCTTATGTAATTTCTTACTTCTTATTGCATGTAGAGAGTCAGACCTCTGCTGCTCACGGATTTACACGGAGCTGCCTGCCCATTCTGACTCAGATCCATGGTATTTTATTGTTGCTTTGAAGACTCTCTAAAAATTCCCTGGCATTGGTCCAAGCAGAGTGCCAGTAGCCTTAAACTCAACTCATTTCCTTTACATCAAATCGCGAAGCTCATCGATAGCAATCTCGGAGTCCAGCAGGGAACACAAAGGCATTTTGGATTTGACACCCTGAATAGCCTTGTGGTAAATAGGTCATTACTAATACAATAGCAGTAATAAACCACGACGCAGGAATGTAGAGAGTTAGAAACGATGGTGTTTGTGGTCCTTTTTCTTCGGTAGCAGATATTATTTCTAGTGCCAGCAGAATGATTTAGGTAATATTTGCTTGTTACTTTATGGAATCAATGAACGGTGTCTTATCGTAGGTTTGAGTCTGGGGATTGACAAACGCTCATCTGTCTTTGCACCTCTGTGGTTACTTTTATTAACTAATATGTGCTTAAAGGACAAGGTGCTGCTAGTCCTGTCGCTGCAGACTAGAGCTCTGACCAGTTTGTTGGAGCCTTTTCCCAGCAAGTTGCTCTCAGAGCTTTTGGTTTTTCCAGCAGGAACGTCACATGTGATAGAGGGGCTCAGGGCAGCCGGTTTTACCTTTAAAGTCTAGGTTTAATTTTTTTCTGTTAAAAAAAATGTGTTTCGACAGTTTGTCACATCGGCTCAGCCTGCCATGTCGTGGGCAGTGAAGTGTTAGGAAGGAAAAGCAAAAACTATTTTGATGAAGGATCAAGTCAACTCACTAATGTTTTTGAACATCTCCTGTGCTGACCTTGGCCCATGCGGACACGTGCCTGCTCCGCTGGCTCCCGTGGCTCTGGGAGAGCTTTTGGAGGTGCTGGGAGAATCGGCCAGGCAGGATTGGGGGAGATTTGGGTAGAAGTTTTGAAGGGCATTTGCTGGCGGTTTGTGCTTTGCAGCGGAGACGTTTTGCCAGCTTCTCCTGCACTGAAGTCTCCATCGTGTGTTTATTTTTGAACTGAGGAGGAGGGAAGGAGGGAGGTATCATCATCAGGCGTTTTTATAGCTATGGAGAGTGGGGAGGGCAAAGTCTGTGTATCACGAGGGACCCTAAATCTCTATGCTCGGATTCAAGAAAACCAGTCTCTCTTGTGGGTTTTTTTTTCACTAGACAAACATTTAATTATTTTACCTTCATGCTGCTGATGAATCATCTGAGAGAACTACAAAAGATAATGCACTTCTATTTTTATATCTTATACTAATGAGGCTCAGGCTAGATTTCCATCCTGTATGATTGGCTAAAACAAGGGAGGAAAATTCAGAGGGAGAGGAGGAGGGAGCGAGACGCTAAACGTTGAGCATGTGTGCGGTCTGGAGAAAACGTGCAACGCCTTAGCGAAACAGAGCGCTTGGAAAGCAAGGAGAGAAGCATTTTATTCCTACAAAATTATCACCAGAGGATGGGCTGCTCCGGAAGGAGCTGTGGTGCGGGATGGATGGAGGCAGCAGCGTTGTCAGGACTCTGCTGCTGGCTCGGGTTTCTTGGCACGGCGGCCGAGCGGCGGGGCTGTGCACCGGGGCAGGCTTGCAGAGCCCCAAGCCTCCAGCGTGGTCTCGCTTGCTCTCTGTAAAGCATCCTCTTCGACTTGGCAGGACTCAAGCGCTCCATCAAAAGTTCATGAATATGTTCAGTTAGAGACACGGGGCTGCATACGGCGCGCTGGCAAACACCAGGGAGAGGAACATAATGAACCAGACTAGATCAAAGAGAGCAAAAAACTTATCACGCCTTTACTGTTTGTGCAGAAAAAACTGCCGAGCGGGGGCTTAGGGCTGACCTGTGTTGGCGTGTTCATCTTAAGCGCGGTATTTGGTACCTGGGCACTGCGGTGATTGATGCCTCCTAAACGCGGGAGCTGGACGGCTGCGAGAGAGCACCGTGCGAGCCCAGGGCTCGGGGCTCCAGCTTGGCTAAGGCTGGAGTCTGCGGTTTAGCATCAAGATGAAAATCAAGGGTAAAGTCTCTATATCTGATAGCATTTTCTCCAGCAATTTCAGTCCCAGACAGCGGAGATTCGGCCTCGCTGCTTGAAACTGGGCTGTGCTGGGAGTCAGCCTGGTAGGATTTGGTTTGCAGCTGCAGTGAGATCAGAAATTAGATCTGGGGTTGTTTATGGAGCAGCCTGTGTGAATGGGTTGTTTCAGAGGTGAGAAACTGCTCCTGAACTACTCAAATGCTTCTGAAAGATTCAAATTAAAGGTCTGAGGATTTGACATTTTCTTTCATAATAAAAGAGAGGAAGTAATCAATGTACAGAGCCAGTGAGTGATTTTATTAATTTGCCGAACTGCAGTGCTGTCATTCAGTGGAAAATAAGACATAGGGTTTTATTTTTTTTTGTGAAACGCGAGTGGGGAAAGTAAAGTGTAAGTCATGCAAAAGCAGCATTCGCTTAGGTTTTGCAGCAGCTGATTTGAGCTATCCCAAGGGACCTGAAGGCCATGGGTCCTCAGCGTCCTTGCTTAGATTTTGGCAGTAATCATGTGCAGTATATGCACCTCGGAGAAACCAGCTGCAGTATTTCAATACTTGGCTAGTTGTGTCATTGGTTCGACCTCCTGTGAAGGGGAGAAAGACAGGATGCACGGCAGTGAGCAAAACCAAGGGAAATGAGTGTGCTTGAAGAGTCGCCCTCAGATAACAGAAGGTCTATGTAGAAATTTGTCCTCTTAAAAGGGGCTCAAATGTGGAATGGTGTTTTATAGTGCCCGTAAAAAGAGCTGTTAATAAAATTAATCTGGAGGGGAAGGGCAGCACAGAAAGAAAGATGAAATTTTACAACCCTTACATACAGTAGATGAAAAGCGTAAATCCAGCCGTGGCTGGTAGTGTCTGGAAAGCGTTACTGTTTGATCCCGAGTGATGCTGCAGCTTCAGTCTGACCGGACAGACCCCCGCCCCACCACCACCATGCCCATAATTCATGTCCCTCTTTGAGGATATAGTTGTCAAGGCCAAAGACTGAAGTGCCTCCAGCCCAAGAGATTGCCTGTTGTATCCATCCGTAAATTGGCGTGGCCTGACCCTGGGCTGCTGCGGTGACGTTGTGTTGTGTGCGTGCCGCAGGATTTCAATCTGTCGGCAAAACAGCACATCCCTCAGGGCAGGGAGAGGGAGAGAAAGGAAAGGATGAACCACTTTGATCCCTTCAGAGCACATTTTATGGGAAATAGGAACCTACAGGCACACAGGAGACTTACGGAAAGTGTAAGGACAAGGGACAGTGGGCAGTGTGACCATGCATGGCGCTAAGGTTTGTCGTCTGATGCTCTTAAGTCTGAAGGAGAAGTTTCATCTCAAGAATGCAAAGAGCTTAGAACATCAGGAAAGCAGAAAAAAGTAAATGGCACCAAGTTAATATGGGAAATGGTGGACTCTGGCACAGAGGAGGCACAAAACCTGACAGCTGGGGAAGGCGGCTGCATCGTTGATAAAAGCAATTATCTTTGTTGGAAAGCAGAGATTAAAATACATTTTATAAAAAACCCAAACAACCAGGTAAAATCTACTGGCCTAGGTTGTTGGGGGTGAAGGGGCCTGAGCAGCCAGGAGAGCTGCTCCTCCTGGCAGAGTGTGGCAAACCACACTGGGAGATCTTGTTGGGTGACGGAGCATGGGAAAGATCAATCTCCAAGTGCGGTTAGCCCTCATCGAGATGCTTTCTGTCCCTCTCTCACGGAGGACGTGTGCTCACAGGCTGGCATGTCACTCGCTGAAGCCACTGCAATAAAATTTTTGGCAGACAACCGAGGCGACTGTCTGCCCCAACTGACTCCTTCTCCATCCTCCTCCCCCAGCCCAGCCTGAGCTTGGTTTGCTCAGGGTTCGTTAATATGCTAATCTTCCTGCCGGGCTGCGTTAGTCCCCACTCCTCAGGCTCGTGGCTGATACCTGCAGTTGCTGCAGGAAAAAAGGTGATTGCATTTCTCTGTCATTAACACAGCGAAAGAAAGCAACTGAGATGTTTCATCTTGATGGCAGAGAGGTTTGGGAGGTCTGTGCACTGTTTGTTCTGTGTAAAACTCTTAAATAGTGAATGGATGATGGCTGAGTAATTGTTATTGTGGTACCTTCATCCCACTTGCAGTCTTTCAGAAACAAGGCACACACGCTTGTGCCTGTGTACGTGTGCACACACTCAAAAAAATCCTTAGTGTTTGGAAATGAATGACATCAATACAGCTTAAAAGCTCAGAGCAAAGCTCTGTTGCTAATTCTCCAGTAAGACCACTGAAAGAAAGAGAATTTCATGCAGGACGCCAAAAAAAGAACAGCCAAACCCAAAAAAGCAATGAAGAAGGAAAGTCCCTCCAGGTTTCAGTTCAAGAATTACCCTGATGTATCAGCTGCCCACGGTTTTCTCTGCAAAATATCCCTTGGGTCCCTCTCAGTCTGGTGTTATTTCCAGCGCCGGGGATGGGGAGTGGAGATGCAGTAAATAAAGCACTTTTTCAGCAGGCGCCGCTGAGCTCTGCCGCGGGAGGGCCGGCGAGCGGCATCCGGCTGCTGGGTCTGCCAGCTTCTTTGCAAAGGTTGGAATCTTTAAGGTGTCGAGCAGCAGAGTTTAAAAATAGCAGAAAGAAATCTCCCCTCTACGAGGCACAAATAAGAAGAGGATGGTTGAGATAACAGTAATTTAAAAACTCCTGTTACTGCCTCAGGCGCTGCAGTGGAAGGAATTGCACGTGCGCAGCAGTTTTCCCCATGGCTAGCAGGTGCTTTCCTTATTGTCCAGCTGGGGGAATCCAGTTTTCATTTTCATTTTTCTGCACTTTCTTTAGTTTTTCTTCAGTTTCTTTATTTTTCTTTAGCATTGCTAGGATCGTCCTGTGCTCCTAAGCCCTGCTGTACTAGATTTGCAGTATGAGAAGAGCAAATTAGGGGGTGTGGAGGGGAGGTTATATTGCGTTAGGCTTAATTTCTGTTAAAAATCCAGTTAGAGAAAAGGAGTTTCTGTCCTGGTTGAAGGAAGGAATTTGGGATGAGATGCTGTAAAGTGCTGAGAAGCTTAAAATGCAGGGTCAGTAGCAGTTCATGTCTGAGACCTAGCGAGCTGTGTATGGACCCCTGCATCACCTTTTAGGTACCACAGAGAAATTTGGGGGTGTTTGGGGGGGAACTGTAGCCAAGTGGTGCCGATTGATGATTTGCTGCCCTGATCTGGGCTGCCCCAGGGTGGCCAGATGCAGTCACGGAGCTGCAGCCTCATGGCTTAGCGCTGGGACATTCGTTTACCTCGAGACTGTAAGACCTTTGGGATGGGTGTACTGTTTTGTGAGTGTTTTCATCAAGGTGCAAGTAGCATCGCGCAAACCTTGGCAGCGTTAGGGAGTGAGGAGCTGGTGGAGTTAGCCAGTTTAGATCCTCTCCAGCGACATTTTCAGAGCAGCCCCAGCTATGTCCGAAAGAATTTTCTGCACGCTTCAATCCTTTGGATGCATAAGTATAAATCTACATTTCCCAATAAAGCTCTGTCAATAAGAGTACCACACCTTCTGGTGCAAGGCGATGCTTAAATTAAAGCTGCTCTAGAGGAAAGACTCGTAGGAAGAGCAGTAAGCGGAGAGGGGAGATAAGGAGAGCATCTGAGCTGCAGAGCTGTCGGCACACAGCTCATCTGCAGCTCCCAGCTTGGGTGGTATCACGTCTGCGCTCTGCCTCTGCCTGCCCGGCACTGGGGGCTCTGGGGGAGAGTAAACTGGCAGAGCATCCAATCTGGCCAAAACAAAGGGGGATTAAATCCCTAGAGGGAAGGATCCAGGAGGGTTTTTCATCTCTTGTCCAAGACATTTGCGGCGGAGGCACCTGGAAGTTGATGACACGCTCAATACATCTAAAAAAGGACACAGAAGGAGAAGTAATAATGTTAGGGCAGTGCTGGGGAGGGCCAAAGGGAAGTGATTTGGGGCACGGGACTGGTTTTGCTGCGCTGTCTTACTTTCATCTGTGTTTTGGTGCTCTCTCCTCAGGCATGTTCTTTGTCTCCTGGGGCTGGTTAGTTTATGTGGTATTTAATGTTTTCAATTTAGACACATGAGCAAAAATCACCTCTCTAGAAGAGAATGACAGGCCATAGGTCTTTCCCCCATTTAAATGTGTCGCAGAGCTGCAGTAGCCCGTGCTGGTCTGAAAACAGAAGTGGTCACCAACCAGCCAGCGTTTCAGCGCGTTACACGTGGGAAGAGGGTTTCTCTTTGGATGCAGATCCTCAAATCCATGTTGAGAAACCCAAGCAGCTGTGTTGTGTCAGGTCACTTGATTAGAAGGGCTGTTGAATTGTGACTGAAGGCTCCTCTAGCTTCTGCATTCCTCTTCATGTTTTATTTCTCTGCTTTAACCTTTGCCTGTCTTTCCCTGTCTCTTCCTTTGGGCCGTGTCCTGGCCTCAATCGCAGCAGTTAAATCTGGGGTAACTGCTCCGTGGATGAGACAGAACTGGCTCCAGAGAAGCCGGTGGAGTGTGATTAGAGCGAAGTTGTGCTGGAGGATGCTGTCAGCCCCTGGGTTAGTCCAGCCTTGCGTTTGAGAGGCAGAACCACACACCTGCGCAAACCGCTGAGCAAAGTCCTAGAATTTTACAAAAGTTTGTTAGTGCTCTCTGTGTAAGAAATTTCGATAGTCTGGAATATCCGGATGCATAAGTGCGTGTCTACATGTGCGGGTGTGTACCTGTCTCTGCATGGCAGTGTGCAGGATTTGCGGTGCATGTACGTCGCCCTTGGTGTCTGTGCATGTTTATTATTTATTGCTATTTTTTTCAGCATGGAATACTGCACATGGCTTTTTTTCTTTTATTAGCGGTAAGGGGAGAATCAAATTTGGCTTGGATACTCTCAGAAATGTCTGGCAGTTATCCAAGTATAATTGTACCTTTTCTCAAATTTGGATGTCCTGTCTACCTTCTTCGCTTCCCTAAATTCCTGATCTCCCCCTATTGTTCTTCCCTTTAGCAGAAATCTGGCAGGAGTAGGTAACCCAATCCTACCCCGGGACAAGAAGACCCAATCCTGATCTCATTCACACTCACATAAACCAAAAATAAAATCTATTGGACATTGGGAAATCCAGTATATTGACATTGATTTCCCAAGTCTGCTGGTGTTTGCTGGATTCCTGTCAACTTGAAACGGGACAGAGAACCATTACTTCAGGAAACAGCAAGTTGAGCTTGATGGGGATGTATTGACCTTAAGCCTTCGTTAATACAAAATCAGCTTAATGCCCTTGGTTTGAGGAAACCTCTCCTGCTTTGGCTACGTGGCATGAAAGCTTCATGTTCTTCTGACGTAAGGTACACCATTGTGCGCTGGCTCTGGGGCTTGGGAGATCCTCTTGACTGTCTCTTGTGGCAAAAGATCATCTTTCCAGAAGCTGAGTCTCTCTCGTTTCAGGTTGTCCATTCATTTGGCTTTTGGAAACCCCCCTTGGTTTAGCGTTTCTGTTCCTCACTGTTTATGCTGGTTTTGAGTCCTTGAATTATTTAACAGGAAAGCAAGTTCCTGAAGAAACATCAGCCTGTGAAAGTTTCTGGAGCTTTTAGCACAAGACAAATATTTTTCCTCAAAGTTGGAAGGGTATTTTGAGGAGGGATTTGAGCTTGATGGGGATGCCAGAGAAAGTTTGAAAGTAATGTTTCTGTCTCTGAAGTGCAAAAATAACTATTTATTCAAGATGAGAACAAAATTCTGCGTGTGGGTTGCTAGAATGATGTGAACGGATGGAGAAACTTGGCAGCGAGTATCTTTTTCAGCTTGATTTCTTCAATGGTTTTATCAAATTCAGTTTTCTTAATGTGGATACTCATGGAAAGGCTGAACTTCCCCACATACCCTGCTCTTCTGAACCTAATGTCCCTTTCTTTCTCTTAAAATAGAGAGGTGTTGTAGGTTAGTGCTCATTACACAGATGTGCTGAGCTGTAGCAAAAGCTGAAGGTGAGGTGTGAGTAGAGGAGGGTCTGCCAGTGTGGGAAGAATGGAGTCCAGGAGTAGGAGGAGGTGTTTGGAGGTGGGATTGTTGTGCATCGCTGGTGGGAAACCACAGCTCTGGTACCCCTCTAACTGCCTCTGTGTGAAGGAAGAAGACTTTGTGCAGAAGCAGGTTCAGGGCTGGTTCCTTGTTCCCTGTTCAGGCAGCTTTGACGTGAGCTATGTGCATCCCTCTGAGCGAAAGAAGGTAAAAAGGGTTAAAAAAGTCTTATCTGGCTGAGTCCTTCCTAGTGAAGCATTTGTTTCTGCAGTGGGAAGGTGGATGCGCTCAGCGTGGTGCATTCATCGGGGTGGCTCTGAGCGGCTGGGCTCTGCCTGCGCTCTCTGGTATTTTAGAGGTTGGAATAGCCAAGAATTGTTTCTCTTCCAGTAAGTGTGGGAGGGAGAACTTGCCTTGGTGTGACACGCTGAGGTGACCTGCTGGTAAGCGCCTGGTCTTGCATTCCTCGGGAGCGGGCTCAGCAAGGTGCGGACAAATCCCTGCTTTTATTTCAGGTTTTGTGTGCTGGGGGAAGCTGTGATTTTGTTCTGCTTCTGAAATACCTTCATTACTCTGGTGCTGAGATTTGAGTCTAATTTTACCCAGCTAGTGAAAACTGACTATTTAAATAGGTAGTTTACGCCTTGAATTTTCTTCATCTTATTAGCAGAGAAGGAGATGGAATATTACCAGGGTAACCAAATAACCAGGCAGCAGATTTGAGGTTACTCGCGGCACACAACAGCAGAGAGCAGTGTGTGGCTCACGGGGAGAGCGGTGCCTGCTGCAGCCTTCTGTCGTGCGTGCAGGCAGAAGGCTGAGCTGTATCAGGTTGATCAAAGGCTGACGATGAGCTGACAGTGTGATATGGCCATAAAAAAGCAAGGTATGATCCAAGGATGTATTAGAAGATGAATCTCCAGTAGAGATTAATGCTGCTGTACCAGACAGTGGTGCAACCTCACTTGGACTGGAGTAAGCTGTTTGATTGCCAATATTCAACAAAAATGACTCTGAACTGGAAGAGGGACAAGGACGATCGGGGGAATGGAGGATCTGTCTGTGAAGGGGAAGCTGGGTGCCTCGTCTAGCCTGGCAAAGCGGCGAGGAGCCTAGCTGGTCTCTACAGAAGCTTTGAGGACAAAGGCTTGCTGGGCAGAAGAACTGCTTAAGATGAAGGGTGGAAGAGTGAGGAGGTATTGGGTGATCACAGCAAAGTACAGGCTCTTAGTTAGAAGGCAGTTTCTGATCATCAGCAGGAGCATGGTGGTGGAGCAGCCTCCCTTAGGTTGTCACAGGGGCAAAAACCCAGAAGGATGGAGGCTGGAGAGCAGAGATCCCTCCAGGTATAGTCACGGCAGATGGAGAGTGTGCTCGGGACCCCTCCAGCGCGGCCTCACCACCGCCATGGCTCACACTGCTGTGGTGAGCAGCTAGTGGCCGTGGGCTTTGAGCTGGCCGTGGCTTAGTAATAATTATTGGAAATGAGTGCTTGGGATCATGTGCCTGAAGTTTTTCGTATACACTCAGCTCAACCTCTTTTGCTTCACTTTGGTTCCTACCAGTGTCCTAAAATTGTATTTGCTAAAACATCAGGAAAATGGGAGCCTGCCCTCACTCCTACGTGGAATAACTAGTCCTAATATCCAGGTCTTTAGAAATTTTTCCAACTTTTATTGAGTAAAGAGACGTCAAAGCCTCTATTAAAGGAGCAAATCTGGCTTCAACTTGTGCACCAGGCATTGGTGCCTGTTGTTGCACCTGTTGCCAGGCTCTAGTCCCCATTTTACCAACGTGGTAAGTTATGTGGTGTTAACTAGTGTTTCCATGGCAACCCTTTTGCTAATTAACACACAGTGTCGAGGGAAAAATATCTGTCCTTAATGATGAGTTAATTTGACAAGCTTGTTATGGTAAGAAGAGATCTGAATAGACATTCCGAAGGTGTATGGTGGGGATGTGGGCACGCTCATTGCTTATAAGGAGAGTAACTGGGAAAAAGAAAAATATGTCAGTGTTATTCTGACCTTGTAGCATTCAAACTGAAGCCTTTCTTGAAATTTGGAAAGGTTTTGCATTTCAGAAGGAAAAAAATTATCCTGAAAACTGTCTGAGCGTAACTCAAAGTTATGCTTATCTGTCCCTTTTTTTCCTTTTCTTTTCCATTTTAACTCATTTTTTTGTGTTTAAAAGATTAAATAAAAAAGTGAATTTAAGAAAGTTAGGTGCATGAAAGAATCAGAAAATTCACATTTAAAAACTATATTATTTTATGTCATAAAAAAACAATTCCTCATGACTCCTCCCAAATTTCAACCCGCTTTGTGCCTTTATTTGCTCTAATTCCCCCAGGAGCGTGTATGGGAAATGAGCAGTAGCTGTGAAGAGATGGGCCCATAGATCGAGCCCATTGTCTCAAAATTTGAAAGAGAACCAAATACAACTTCACAGTGTAGCCCTGACCGCCGAAGCGGTGGCTTCGGAAGCACATTAGCCAAAGTAAATCAGGAGTGAGAAAAACAGCAACTTTCTGGTGCGTGTTGGAGATGAGTCACGAATGTAGATCCCCATCAGTGGCGGCAATTAAACTCCTTTAGCACTTTGTGCACAAGGCAATGAGTTAAGTCACAGTGTCCTGGATAAATTCTTACCTGGATAATTGTACTTGGCCTTCCTGAATCCTCCTCTCCTGCAGTTTTAATTAGATGGAGCTGTGGCTCACGAACGTCTGCGGCGTGTGGACCACAACCTAATGGGGAGTTTGGTAGAGACCTGTCATCCCAGTAGCGATCTTGCGATTACCTCCCATCCTGTGGTGACTGCAGCAATTACTTACACCGAAAAGTATTGTTAGGGAAATAATGAGTGTATTTTGGCTGCTGTTTAATGAGATTTCACTTTCAGATGTGAGGGCACCACGTATCTAACCGGCTCTTTGCAAAACCAGCAAGTGTCCTGTGAATTTTCTGTACCCTCGGCTTGCGAACTGTCACGGTCTTGGGTTTGCTGGATCATGCCTCCTGGGATCCTGCAGGGCCGGAGGAGCGGTTAGAACCTGCCGTGGTGGCTCGGTGTTGGTGAAGAAAGGCGCAGAATTGTGGAAGGTTGTGCAGTCTTCCTGCCCTTGTTCTCCGTGGCCGCTCGGGAGCAGCCCTGGGGTGGAGGTGGGCACGGGGGCCGAAGGATCCTTCTGCGGTGTGGTGTGGTGCTGCTGGGCTTGTCCTCTGCCCAGCCCCATCCAAACACACTGCTCCACTCAGCACACGGTCTGTGTTTTAATTCCCCCAGCTCAATTTAAGCACAAAAAATATTCGGAGTTCCCCCTCTTAACGCCAAGTGGCCCAAGGAGGAAGGGCTTGGGGGCTTTATACAGTGTAAACAACGCTGTACATTGCCACTAACGATAGCGCAGACACCTTTATTCAGATATTGTATGGTATTTATATATCTTCTTATTTAATAAAGGCTGGTTTGGGCACTGAAATGACCTTCAAAATCTTCACAAACTCCTCTGGACTTAAATGGCTGTTGACTTGAGTTGTTAAAAGTTGCCTGAGGAGCTGCATTTCCAAGTAGTAAAAATAATAATGGAGATGGGATTATTTTTGCCCTTTTAAGGAGAGAAAAAGAATGTGTGTGAATACTTACATACCTGTAGGGACAAATAAGTTGTTTGGAAAGGTGAGGCTGCACACCCAGAAAGCCACAGGCCCTTCAGCCCAGCGAGGTGGAAGAATTTGAGGGATTTCCTCCGGCAGATTGCCTCGAGCTTTCAGCAGCACCACGTTACGTCCAGCAAGGAGGCTGGGTCTGCGGTGGGAGAGGTGGGGGGCTCCGGGCTGGTGGCATCTCCACTGCCGCGGCGGCGAGGCAGACCCCCCCCGGGGGAGTCGCTGGCATGTGCTGGCATCGGAGGAGGGAGCGCCCCTGTGCTGCAGGGTAGAAGGGAAGAACGTTTGGGTTCTCCAAAATCAGGCATACTTGAGAGCAGATCTGGAGAACTAGGCGCTCTGAGAGTGTTTTCTTGTTTGAAATATGTGAACAAATATTACCGCTGTGCCAGCGCTGCTGTTGTGCTGTAATAACACGATCCTCTTATTGTCACAGCCCAGTTAATGACCAGCGCCTGTGCAATAGAGACAGTATCTAGTATATCAGTGTATTATTTAGGCCATCACAGGGCCCACTGTAAACATCAGGGAGGTTTTGGTCCTTGCCTTGCCGTCACCAAGGAGACTTTCAGTGGTCTCTCCTTGGACTGCAAGGTCATCAAAGAGCCCCTCAAGCAATAGCTCTCACCTGGGCATAGCCCTCAGAGACCACTCACAGTCTCCTTCTGCGAACCTTGCATTTGAGAAACTTTTGCTGGATAGATAGACATCCTCACCCAAAGTTTTTCATGGTTTGGAGAGGTTCAGGTCTCCTACTTGCTGCAGAGACAACAGCAAAGAGAGGGGCTTTCTCCGTCCCACCAGGCTCCTTGGCCACAGCTGCAGGTTGCGCTGCTCTGCTTGTGCCCAGCCTTCGGCGCTGCCCTCCCGCCTTTCCTGCGCTGCTTCCTCCTTTCGGGTAAGGTTGTTTCATTTATTTCTTGTTCAAAGGCTTTTTCACCTTGTAGATCCTTTGTTTTAAATCCTTTGTTGGTGATTTGATTTTTAGATAGTTAAAATGGAGCCTTTCTCCATTTTAGACTCCTAGCTCTTCCTATTATACATAAATAATACCTCTCCTGGAACTATTTAAACTGTGTTAGCACCGTCTCTGAAATGGTAGTTTCGCTGAGCTTTTAGCAGGTTTAATCTCTTTCTGGGTATTAATCCTTCCAGAACCTCTGATAAAATTTGTTGCTGTTCTCTGAATCCCTCCCACGCTGTCAATATCTGTCTGAAATGAGTTGCTTCGTGCAGAACAAGCCACGGGAGGAGGGACTCTCACAGCTTCTTGCGGATCTCACTCTCGTTTCAGTGCATTTCAGACTCCTCTCTGGTTTCCTGCCAGTGCTGCTCCTGTGCTTCCTTGCCCTGTGAGCATCTCTCCCATTGAATATGGGTTTGGAATGAGTTTGTCTCTTGTTTATTAGCTTTATTTTGTGTTTCTCAGATTTTGCTGTTTGATATCATCAGTGAATGTTAGTGAATAATATCACCTTACCCACATTGCAATGAAGATGTAAAGGTATCAAAGACTGTAACAAATATTGGGTCCCATTTCTAGTTTCTTGCACTTATTTTTTCCTGCTTTGCATTACGTTGCAGGATCCCTAAGCCTCTGGGAGAGCAAACTCAATCTGTGATCCAGGTTATCAAAGACTGTGCCTGAGCTGGAGGGGAAATTATCTTTTTTTCCATCGTGTCACTGTAGAAATGACACGCTCTCCTACGAGGCAGTAGCAGACACTGGACAGCCTCTTCTATCAAGTGTTAGGTCTGAAAAAAACAGGCCTTGAGCTGTGAAACCAGATTTCTGAGCTTCTTTAGAGTTGGGTTTGACCCAACCACCTCCTGCCCATTTGTAAGTCTCTCGGCCTGAGTTCGTCCTCCTGGGTTGGTACCGTTACAAGTCTGGGCTCCCCCCAGCCAAGGTGCTTCAAAGGCAAGGAAATGGCAAAGTCCCGTGACGGGGCAGCTGGTGAGAGAGGACCTCTGTCTGTGCAGCTGAAGCACAGCCTCAAAGCCAAGCTCCTCTGAGCTGGAGCTGAACTTTGTCTCAGTCTCTCTCCTTGTCCAAACATACACCTAAAGGAAAAATCCCACCATGGTTTTGAGATGGCCAGGTTCTCCCTGATTCCACCTATTATGGAGGAAATAGCAAGGAGCAGGGTATTTTTTCCCATCGTACTTTAGCACTGTGCCACTTGCACTGTTGGCTGTGGCACCCTTTGGCCATGTGTATTGTCACCATGGTCAAATTTCTCTGCTGCGTCAGCTCTTTTCCGTACTTCCATCCTGTGGATGCGCTCCCTGGCAGTTCCAGCTGTGCGGTTTTGAATGAAGGCAGCTGCCATTTTGAGCAAATACTGGCCATAAGAAATAGTGTGAAAATTTGTGAGACTAGGATAATTTATTATTTCCACGCCAGTGCTATCGAAGGAAGAAGCAATGAGATGTGAGGAATGCAGTAGCGATGGAGACCTGCAAGAGACAGACCATATTACACCTTTTCTGTTTGTTTTTTTCTGAGTGGACCATAAACAAGAACAAATCAGGCAATTGGAGCTCCTATCCATTTTCATAGGGCTTGTTTAAATGAGGATTTACTTAGACTAAAAGCTCCTTAGAGCCACTTAATTCTTCTAGGTGCAGTACATATCTAGGCCAGTAGTAAAAATTCCTTACCGGATGCCTTCAAGAGGGTGCTCACCAAGTACTTTCCCAAAGAGAACATCTTGGACGCTTTCACAAGTGGTATCAATTCCTAATGGTTCTAGATTAGATAGCGCGGACAGGCCTTGCCACAGTATTTTTTAAAGCCTTGGGAATATCTGGGAGTAGCTCCAGTGGCGGAAAGAGAAATTAAACAGGCTGCAGGTCAGTTAGGGGTACATGCTGGGGTTTTTTCAGCAGTTAGTCAAGGTAGTTCTAGCTAAAGTTTTTTGTTTCAGAGATTTGAGCATATTTCACTGACAATTGATGTTCTCTCACATTGCATTGTTCGTTGCAAATACCCTGTGAATTCCCTGGGTGGATCCCAGAGCCCTTGTAGCCACCGCCTGTGCATTTACATTTTGCCTCCCTCTGCTCACCACCGTTCTAGGAGCAGTGTCTTCACAGTTGGCTTAGGTTTGGACATCACATCTTTCCTATCGTTCCCCATCACCACTTTGCCATGCTTGTCTGCTCCATGAGGCGATTGGCATGAGCTGCCCAGCGCACAGTATGGCTGGGGCAAGTCCACGCACTTGACTTCTGTGTCTTTAGCTGAAAAAAATCACTGTGAGAAGGGTTGGAGATTTCCCATTAGGGCAGAATCTCCCACCTTCATTAATTGGTCTCTTTTCTGAAAATGTCTATTCCAGAAGTAACAGTCCTTTAAGGCATCCTTTAAACATTCTGAGTCAGGAAAACCTATTTCTGAAATGAATAAGAGTTATATGCTGGATATAAGTGAGTGTAGATTGCTTACCAGGCAAATTATATATAGTATAGCTGAAGCTGAGCCTGATCAGATTCAGATTCTTGGATGGGAATTCATCTGGGCTAATGGACTCTAACGAGCCCAACTGCAACAGCTGCATTTGGGCAAGTTTCAATCTAAATCCAAGTTGGGTTGTCAACATGCACCCTCAAACCCGTCTGTACCTGTGTGTAGCAACCTCCCTGGACTGTCACCCATATTTTACACTAGTTTTGCTCTAAAAATTCGCCTTTAAAAGTTGAAACTAGCACAGAAATCGGCTGGGGCATCAGACACTAAGGTTATATATTCCCTGAAGGAAGAACCCAGTGTATTTGATGAATGGAGGTTTGCCGATGTTCCCTGTGACTTTGGTGTCACTATTCACTGAGTAAGGACAGAGCCGTACAGTGCAAATGAGGCTGGTTGTGCTCATCACAGACTTTAGCAGAACAGTATTACAGGGAAATAGGAAAGGTTTAGATTACTCTGAAGATCTGCGCTGAGAAATTGTTTGGATTTTTTCAGAGACTGAGCCTTGGTGTCCGTGGTCCTCCTGTGCTCTTGAACACCATTTCTGAGCTGTGAAACCAGAGCAGGACTGGCATTTAACATGCTCCTTCAAGTACTAACCATGACTGTAAGTGCTCAGCACGTGAATTCAGGGTTATCTAACTACTTTCAATGACTGTATTTCTAATGGTTGTCCCAAGCAGGCAGGGGACAGGAGCTCTGTGCGGGGGAGGACCGGCATGAGCAGTGCCCTGTTATTTTCATAGGAGGCAACCCGGGCTCGCTCCAGTCCTCTGGAGGTCAATGAAATGGGACAGGCCAAAGGAAGGAAAGATCTTCCCATACCAGCAAAGCCCGCGCAGCCAGGGGTTAGCTTCACACGAGCTGTGCTGCTGCCGGTTCTTCTGGGGTGAATCATGTCCCAGTATGAGTTGGATGTTTTCCACCCAGAGGCTGGTATGGATTTTATATACGCTCCATTTGCCTTTCTCCTCTGATTTGAGAGTTGCCTGTTTGGTTTTTCTTTTTTTTTTTTTAAGCGTAGGTGTTTTAAAAATAATGTTTTGGTTCACCTTTGGAGTTGGCGTTTGACTTCTTTGTCGTAACGTGTCCCGATTAATGATTAATTGCAGAGGACATGTTCTGACTCCAGCCTGTGTCCTGGGGTGCTTGTCGCGGCAATGATGCACTAGGTGATTACTCTCTCCCCTTAACCTGACAGCTGTATTTCTTTCTTTGACTCGTCAATGACCTTGACCAGGTACGCGTGCGGTTGTGTAGATGTGTGTGGTTGTAGGGCGATGGGGATGTGCAAATTTTTCTTTCACTTGCGTGACCTTCATTTTACCTAAGTAAGAAAAAGGAACTGTTCCATGAACAGATGGAGCGTTATTTCTAGAGGTAGGTGAATAATGCAGAAAATTATTCATTCAAAACCCCTTCAGACGACTCAGATGTTTGCCGTAAGATAGTGTTGCAAATCCTAGTGCAAATATCTGCTCACATGAATGTTCAATCCAGATATCTTTTAAATTGTGTGTGGATGTGATAGTCATCCAGTCCAGGAACAGAATAGTGCCAGGTGATCCGTTAAGGTAATCGATCCGTTAAGGATAATGGAAATAATCACTATTTTAAGCAGTAGTTACAGAACAGATAGTTTGTAAGCAACTCATAGCCAAGTTAGACTAAAAAAGGTTGTCAAATCGTAGCAGGTAAAAAATAATAATGTGAAAACCAGTCTGTTCATGGACAATTCACCAAGGAGGGAAGGCTTCTAAAATCAGCAAATGTTTGCTGCAAATAGTTTGCTTGACTCTCGTTGTTCCTTAATGAATCGAATCTATTAGTCAGGGAAAACATCACGTTGTCTTGAAAAACAAATCATATTTGGACGCCTCTTTCCATGCATTTGGACCCATTTTAACATGAACACGCTAATTATGCTGTGGAGATGATTTTGTTATGGCAGAAATGAAACCGAGTTTGCAGCTGTAACTACTCAGCTATGGAGTGCTGGAATAGGTATATGGGGAGAGATGCCTTTTAATTCCCTCACATTTCTCTTTAATATTTGTATCCCTTTACTTCACATGCAGCTTCAGAGGAGGTTTCTGTTCTCTTGGGCGCAGAGGCGAAGGGCCTGGCTTTTGGGTCTCAGCGGCCTCAAAATTGCCATTGATGTCAGAGGGAGTTTGCCATCGACCGGGTTGAAGAATCATGTCCACAGCCTAATTTTTACACAGATGGTAACTGGCTCACAAATTCCCAGTCTTCATGACATGCTTTCTGATGCACAGGGAACTGTATGAGTCATATTGCTCCAGCTATGGTCTTTTTGGATGGAAATTATACTTTTAAATATATACTGTGATTACATACAGCGGTGATGGGCTCATTTGAAGGAGCTGGAATGTAAGCCATTAAGTTGAGTGGCTGCCATTATGTTCTGCGTTTGCCAACAGATAATAGACAATGATATTTCATCTGTGACAACTTTGCCCCCTGGACTTTGAATAGAATTATCTTGGTTCGTAACCGCTTTCTTCAGCACCATCCAGGTGATAATTTTGTTATACTAGACAGCAAGTATGCCTTTTCTGAATAGGATAGGGACTTGTGCAGAGAGAGGGGAAGGGGCTGGTTATAAAAAAAGGGAGAGATGACAGCGGTTTGTCATGGTGGAGCCAACTGCGCATCACGCCGTGCTCTCTGTTGCCTTTGGCAGCAGCGTTTTGCACAAACTAAAATAAGAAACAAGATGGCAATGGCTTGACTCACTCTTACCGGGTGCTTGGGCAAAGCTCGCGGTACCTGCTCCCAGCTTTTTGTAGCTGCTGCCAAGGCTCTGACCTACACAGAGGTTTTGGGTGCAGTGCCGAGCGTTCTGGGGTTGCATGGTCGCAAGGCGGCTGCGGGGGCAGGAGATGGGTGGCGAGGGAGCGCAGGAGCAGCCGTGCCATGGAGATGGCTGCTGGCTCCCTGAGCAGCTTTGGAGGCTGCAGGGATAACTCATATTTCAGAACAGGTGTTGATGACTTGAAAAAAGAGTTGGTATTAGGGGCTTTCCACCCTGTTTTAGATCCAAGCAGCAGTCCATTTGGGGAAGAGGGTTGTGGCAAGTGTCTGCTTTGAATTACTCCGTTAACAAGGATGGTTTGAGTGTGGCAATTTTCCATAAAATCTGAGAAGCCATCAGATGGTGACTTTCATTCACTCCTAACCTGAATTGAGAAAAGCAGCTTAGAGGTGGAAGGCTGCATATCCCCTCGCTGATCGGGCCAGTCCATGTAATAGGCTTACAGGGTCTGATGACAATCTACAAGAGAGTTACGCACATTTAACTAGCATCAATTTATTACCTTACCGATGAAACAGCCTCTTACATCCAGGATTGTCCGTTGAGCTTTTAGTAGGAAAAAACCTATGGTAATGCAAAGTCAATTAAACGGGAATAAGAATATAGTACTAGGTATGAGGTATCTCTCTGCTGAAAACAAGGGAGCAAAGATGCGTGCTGGGATGTCCACCCCCTGCGCCACTCCTCTGCCTTCCGTTGCCCCGTGTGCTCCTTCCCCAAAAGCTGGCACTGAGTATGTTGAATGCTTTGGAAAACTTTTGAGCATGTAGAGCAAGGGATTCTCGGCCTATGAAGGCAAAGCCAAGCCCAGGGCGCGGTGCCGACCCCGGGCTGCGAGCTCAGGGCTTGGAGAGGCAGAGGACACCACGGGGTTGGGCTTTACAAGCATCTCAAAGGGAGAAGCTGTTTTCTGTTGCTTACTTTTAAGTCCTGCCTGTTTGCCCTCTCGGGAGTTGACATGGATGAAAGGTGAGATGTAAATGCAAGATGAGGTTGCTATAACGACTCCAGCTCTCTCTTGCTGGGTTTGCTGTGTTGTGTTACTGGTGGCGTGCGTCGGGTGGTGGCGAGCAGAGCCCGGTCGCCCAGGTGTTCCCTTTGAGCTCAGGATGCCTCTCGCTGCTTTTTGGTCCAGGTGCTGCAATACTGAAAGATGTGAGGAAAGCTTGTGGTTTTGCTGGCGTCATTCTCTTGAAGATCATAATGTAGGGACCAGAGGCTTTGTCTGGCTATTTCTTATTTTGGTTGCCCATTCTGGTTTTTCCTCTTCCTGCCTGAGACAGAAGGAATGGGATTTTCACTGGAGGGCTCTTGGTTTGCCCAAGAGCAGCTGGACCGGCTCCGCTCTCCCCCGGCTTGGCTGGCAGCCGGCTGAGCCAGGGCTGTTCCTGCTCCTCCAAACTCATCCGAAGCCAAGAATGGTTTCTGGGGGTCATGTGTTGTTTCTCCAGCCGTTGCTCACGTTGAGATTGCATTTAATTAAACCTTTCTGTAAGCTCAGGGTTTGGGGTTTGCAAAACAATTTGTAGATGGCATTCCCCTCTTGTGCTCATCTGCCACTCCTTGGCTGCATTAGCCGTGAGCTGCAGTGACTTACGCTAAGAAATCAAGAGATCAGAACGGCAAATAAGGAGCCTGAGCAGTGAGTGTAATCAGTGTAATACATTCATCTGGACTTTAATCCAGCCTGGGCACTGATTTGCACTAATAACAGCCACTAATTTTTAGGTTCCGAGTTCTCATCACTTACTAAAAATGTCTCTCTTTTTTTAATGTTATCATTTTGGCATCATACTGCAATATCAATATATGGGAATTATGCATTACTAAGTCTATTACTGATGATGTGTTTTAATACATTGTGGTCTAATGTGACATAATCCAGGCAGCGACTTCATTTTTAAAAGGTGTTTTAAAAGACATTGCAGTGATTGATATCATGAAGGGGCTCTTGCTGCCTGTTCCTTGTACTTGGCCACCTAGGAATAATGTTTCTGTTTATTATTAACAGCCCTACATTCGAATTAATTTCCTTTCATGATTTTTAAACCCTGGCCAACTGTGTCAGCTTTTATAGGACAAAGTGTCTACTTAGGCTTTCATTAGTTCTGGTCCTGTCACTTTATTCATTTCACTGGGAATGCCTGATTCTAGATAAGTCAAGTTGCTGCACTCGGCAGCCCTGGGGGACGTGCCTCTGTGTAGCTGTGTCTCTGTGTGCCATTGCTCCTTGCTAAAAAGAGCTGGGACACCTTATCGGTGCGTCCCCAGCTTTGTGGTGGCTGATGGCAGTTCTCCTACAACTTCAGGGGTGAAGACCCTGCAGCTGGGATGAGCAGATCTGTGTGCTGTTGCCTTTGTGAGTGGCAGTGTTGTTTTGAATACTGCAATCCACTGGGAGTCATTTCTGTAATTTGCTCCTTAATGCCTTTTTGCTTTGGAAACTCCCATGCTCCAGAGTAACAGGTGATGTGGGTTTTAAAATTAATAATCTCTAAACCATCAAAGGTCCTTGCCTTCCTCAGAGCAATCACAATTTTATCTTCCCTCCCTGCAAAAAAACTATGCAGTTGTTCAGATGAACTCAAGTTTGCCCACAGTCAGCCAGTCTGCTCCGTGGGGGAGAAGTCTTTTCCTTTCCGATTTCAATAAGGACAGGCTTCTTGGGTAAAAGGAGTCTAGGTTTGGCATTCCTGACATGTCCAGTCAATCTTGGTTATCCATGAATGGGTGTCGAGGTTGCGGATTAGCTCCACTATGGGCGCAGGGACGCTCGGGATGGTCTCCGTGCTGCTGTACCTCCTCACTGGCTCCCTTAGCTCAGGGCTCAGTGCCCCACAGCAGCCTCTTGCCCCTCACTGTACATTCCTAGGGCCTAATTTATATCTATTTTGTAATATCCGTTTCGCTTATCTGTTATTCTGCACCTTGGGTAATTGAGAGATAACTGTATCAATCCTTGCCCGAGTCCCGCAGCAGTCTGGACACAATGCTTCGATGTTATCTGGCACGATGTTTGCTGCCGCAGCGGGGCTGGGCTGATGCTTTATTAATGCTGGAAACATTCCCTGGGAATCCTGACTGCTCCCCCCCTGCATTTCTGCCGATTGCAGCCTCAGCCCAGTAAGATTAAAGTGGGCATAAATAAATCAAAGCCCAGCTTTGGCCCTCTGGTCACAGGAAGGGTTCCCAGTCCACTCTAGGGCTTTGAGGCAGTTACGTCCATCATTTAGGAATGTGAGGAGTTCCTTCTACGGTCAGAAGACTTGGATTTGCGCAGGTGTTTTAGGTTTGCATCTTGAAGAGTATTTAGAGATTTGTTTTCCGTGTGGTGTAATGAGGGATTCATGCTGACAGCCCGTGTTGGCCCCGAGTCAGTACGGTGCTGGGAGCTGCTCAGGCTGTCTTTGACGCAAGGTGCTGTTTTCCCCGGAGCAGTTTAAACTTTGAGTCCTAGAACCGATCTCATAATTCATCTGAGTTAAAAGATTATGGTTAGTGGTTATTTGTAATTACTGTACATGAAAGATATGTCATCAGGCAAGGGGAGGCTTAATGTGCCCAGTACGCAAAAGGGATTGGAAAGCAATTACGGTGACATATGCACCATCACAGCCGAGGGCTTGCTGGTGCTCCAGAGCCAATTAAACACCGCATGGGCAGTGCTTTATTGGGGTAACTCTGTCTTACTAGTCCTTTTCCTCATTGCTGCCTTGGTTTTATAGACACTCGCAGCTCTCCAGTTACTGTATGCAGCTCTGTGTTGCAGCTGTTATTATTAATAGGAATGACATGGAAAATAACCATAAGAAGGTGGAAAATAAGACTAATGCCGTACCCTGGAGTCTGCTACTGTGCCCTGTGTGAGGCCAGGTGATTTCATGTGTGCCAGGCGATATTCTGTCAAGAAAATTTAAATCAATGAAATATATCATAACCCAGTCCGAATGAACCTTTAAGTCTGTGCTGATCCTCCACCTTCAGATAGATAAATATATATAACGCTTCCAACCAAGGGTGACAGTCTTTGCGGAATATGGGGATATCAGAGGCTCTCTCGCTCCAATCAGCTGCTTTCAGCTGAAATCCAGCCATTAGTCAAATTCATCAAAGGGCTTGAAAGCAGAAAGGGAAATTCTTTGCCTCGTGCTTAACCTTTGTGTGATTGCACCTCTTCAGAGAATAAGCAAATCAAGTGGAAATGCCCTCCCATTTGTTTTGTGAATGAGCCGTGCGGCGAATTCACTATGATTTGGCATTATTCAGTTTGTATAATTTCTGACGAGAGGTTTAAAAATAAATACACAATCAAAGGAACTATAGGGAGCTTACACAAGAGCAAAAGTACAACATGATGAGGTGGGGTGACGTTTTCTTGTACGCTTCCTTTTTGTCGGCTCCCTCAGCTGAGTGAACCTGTCCTAGTTGTGAAAACCAGCCGAGTGTTGGGCCCAAACACGGGCTGCGGCTTCTGTTGTCTGCGCAGCTCAGGGCAGCCCCCCCTCGAACCGCTCCCGTGCTCGTACCGCACACGTGGCTTTCAGCAGATCTCAGCAGAGCGATGAATGCCCTCCTTGGGAAATCCTTAAGATGACGGCGTTGCTGTTGCAGTAAATGGCCCCATGATTAACAGCCCTATCAGTCTGCGTTGTAAGCGTTACTGCTCGTGAGGGAGCAATGCAATTAAAACACAGGAGGGTAAAGGCAGCGTGAGGTGCCTTTCTTCTGGGAACACGGGAAGCGAAGTGCTATTCTCATTTGGCTGGAGGTGTGCAGATCGTTTGTGTCCCCTCTTCTGCTGGGGTTACTCTGAGCATTGATTTCTTCACTCTGAATGCCAGCTCTCTGTATATTCTTGTTTGAAGATGTTTTGGCTGCTGCTGTTATGGAAGGGCCAGTTGAATACAATGGGAAACGCTATTGTTATTTTACAGTGCTTTTATGTTGTCTGAATAGAGGGCATGTCTGTACAAGAACAATTTGGCGTAGTCTCACTGTGTTTCTTCATCTCCCCTTCGCAGGCTGCTCCCTATTCCTGCCGTCCTGCTCCTGAGGAGGAGCATAGAGTTTATGTAATGTTCTTTTTTGTGGGTTTTTTTACTATTATAACTCTATTGATGCATCGGTAGAAGATTTAATAGAGAAATGTATCCCTGCCTTGAGATTATTCATGTTGCCCAGAGGCCACGGTCCTAGAAACTTTGTAGGTACTTAGGATTTTCTAAGGAGATGGTGATCTGTGGTAGACTTCTTTGGGGTTTTTTGAGAAGGTGTCTCTTTATTAAGTGAATTTTGGACTAGTGAGAAAATCTGTGCTGGAAACTCAGTGCAGAACCACATGAACTAACGATGACTATCCCTGGAAGAGGTGTGGATAGGCAGCAGTGATTAGTGTGGCCTAGCCTCAAACCGAATCGCCTCCTGAAAAGACTTCTGCTGTTTTATGCCCATTTCAGTCTCCAGGTATCAGTAAGTCCCTGATTTGTTTTTCAGGTTGGCCCCTAAGAAGCCACGAAGTGTTGGTTAGTTGGGAATACTTAGCAAATTTTTGCAATAGTGGCTGATTCAGTAAAACATGTTTCATACTCGGCTGCCTCACGGCGGGCAGTTGCTGAGAAGGAGCAGTTGATGGTCTCCAACTGTGCGTCGTGGCTTTGGATGTGAGAGAAGTCGGGGAAAATGCACCAGATGCATTGGAAGCAGAGGCTCACCCATTCCCAAAATCTTCTTTCAAGAGGCCCCATCTTGTAGAACTGAAGCAAAGTCCCTTTGCGGTGACACAGCTGGTTCATGGCTGGTAGAGTCAAACCCTGCAGTAGCCTGGAAGAAGCTGTAAACCCTGGTTCAGAGGTCACTTTCTATAATTTACTTTGGAAAAATATCCCAGGTGATGATCCCAGGCTTTTTTGATCAGGATGGGTCTTTCATGACGCCCCCTTCCCCTCCTCTCCTTGGGATAGGAGGGGTTTGCTCCAGACTTGCTCTAGTCGTGGGGTTAGGCAGAGTGATTCTACCCTGTCACGTAACAGCGTGTTGTTCCTGTTATTCCTTCTATTTTTATTTTCTCTGCTTACTTTGGCAGGGAGAGTTATTTTGCCTTGATAGCATTGCCACAAAGCCATGGCCACATGCAAATTCCAGAGTCAAACTGACACTTTTGACCTCCTCGCTTGTATTCCTTGGAAGCTCCCCCTGTGGCATTAATGACAATCCCTCCCCTTTGGCTGAGGTCTTTGGAAAGCTTGAGGGAAGAAGGAGACAGGATCATTCCCCGCTGATGAGGACAATCACAGCTAGGTGAGCTTCAGCACGGGTTTTGGAACGAAGTACCACACCATTTTTGCCGTGGTACAGCCTTCAGCATCCCTGCCATGGCGTGCCATGGTGTGCCAGGGTCGGGAGCTCTCGGCTGGCACACGCCGACGGTGCTACATCCCGGAGGTTGTGACTTGCAGAGTCCTCTGAAACCCTTTTTACTGTTTGTTGTTGTTGTCATTTTAATTTGGCAGCACCTCTAATGTAATTCAGTATTTCCAGTGGCCACGTTCCATCCTGGAAATAACACCAGACTAGAAGAGAAAGGAAAATCCACATGGACCTTGAGTAGGAATGATTTAATTCCTTTCCATTGACTTTACTTGCACTTGTGAAAGCATTCACCTGTTGTACATGAGTGTTTGGAGTGTCTTAAATAAGCATCTTTAGGGTGAGGGTTTGTGACTGAATTACTGGAGGTTTACAGAGCGCTTTGGAAACCTGTTTGAAAATCCCTGGAAAGGCTGATGCTTGTGATCCTGGCGATACAGTGGTAATACCCCATGTTCCCAGTGTGTGTTCCAGAAATGTGTCAGCTGTACATATAATTAGAGAGAGCATTATCTTTTTTCTCCTTTTCCTCGTTAAGTCAATTTATTTGCAGTGCTGGGACGCAGGAGTGGCCCCTCATCTGTCTCTCCTGGTGCTTACCTTTGGCCTTGAGCAGGCGTTTGCCAGGAGGTGAGGTAGGACCCATGATGAAAAGTGACTCTGGTCCCTAGACCATGCGCAGCATCCCAGTAGTTAATCTGGTCTTCTGCCCACCAGGGAAGTTTTATCTTCACCCCAGACAGAAAGTGGTTGGCAGGGCTCTGAATTCTCCCGTAAAAACAGTAAAAATTATTTATTCTCGGGTCTGTTGTTACCAAGTGCTCTGGGGCGTTTCTCCTGCACTGATGTTACATGGGGAAAGCATCGAGGAACTTTTTGCTTTGGGCTCTTTAGTTTGAACAACCAACTGACAAGAGTAATTGATTTAAGTGGGAACTAGGACTTCCACCTGGAAGACAAGCAGTGTTCAGGGTATGTCAAGACCAAATGTATGCTATCACCTATTGCATTTCTTCTAGCTGCCTCCCTCTTCTTATAAATAGGGCACTTTTCCCAATAATGAGGATTTGTAAGCCCTCATTATTGTAAATTTACAAGGCTGAGATTTTGTGAATTCTGCTAGGCATGGAGAACATAATTTTATTTACAACAGCCTTCGCGTACTGAGAAACTGCTGTGTCGGGGAGAGCGTGATTTAATATTTGACTGTTCCTATTGTGATTATTATTGTTAAATCCAGTTCTTTGTTACCCCTTTTTAGCGATGGCCAAATTGTAGATGGGATGTACGTAAGATGTTGGAAGTGTAAACTTCTGCATCACCCAATTAAACACAGAGAAATAGTAATTTCTAGGGCATGATTCACCTCACTCGAAGGTAAACAACTGAAATAGCCAAGATGAATCACACTCCAGATGTGTCTCTTTCTCTTCACTGATTATAAAGGAGGCCAGGTGACTGTCTCAGATGCTGTGTGGTAGATATGTGAAATTACTGGAGATAAGTCCTTTTCAAAGTCTTTGTCTGAGTGTATCTGACCACAGTGCTAAGACCCAGATTTGAAACCAAAACCCATGAACTTTCTGGAGTGAAGTGCTCCTATGTTGAATTCTCTCAGAAAGTAATATTTTCTCCTGACCTTTCTCTAGTTCATCATCTCTTGCTGCTGTAGATGTCAGGTTCTGTCTCTGTAGCCCTGCCCTGAAAGAGTCAGACGGCTCCACAGATGCAGCAAGATGTCTTCCAAAATAAATTAAACTGGATCTTTTAATTTTAGCCTCTGACGTTCTCTCAATGGACCCAGCACGTGTGATGGCTGGAACTCGACTTCTGCCATCCTGCTGCCATTCTTTTTTCACAGGCTGAGCTGTACTTATATTTTGGAAAGCCGAGGCTTGCTTGCAGGCTTCCTGGCACGTGGATCCCTTTCTTGGGCTAATGATACGGATCAGGGGCTGGAGGGGACCAGCTGAAAGGGACTTTCTTCTATCTGCTGGCACTAGACAGTGAAAACCAAGAGCCTACAGCCTTTCTCCTTGGGTAGCAAGAAGCCCTTTGCAAAGCCACCTCAGCTCCTGGCATCCACTGGGAGCATCTTCCAGATCTCTGCCTTAACAGCAGAAAAAGGCCTTTCTGACCCTCTGCAAGTCCCTGCCAGCCCTTGCCGCTGGCCAGGCCGTGCTCCTTGGAGCTGGGATTTTGTGCCTCGGGCTCAGAAACGTGCTTTTGCGAAGTAGGCTAGGCGGCTCTGAAACACAGTCCCGCTGCAGTTTGCTTTCTGTGACGTTTCTGTGGCAGTTTGTGCCCAGAACTGCCTGCGTGTGAAGTGACAGCAAAGTCTCTGTCAGCTGAAGCAGAAAAAGCAGAAACCCGGCTTCTGCGCGATGGCTCTGTTCCTGGTTCATCATCAGTGAAAAATGGACTAAAATACCCAATGGCATTAACAAAAGGAACGAGTGTCAGGCCAACCTGATTTTTTTTTTTTTTTTAACAAGAAAACTGATTTTCTAGACAAAGAGAATGTGCTCTACCTCATGTATTTGGGTAAGCTAAATGCAAGATCACAGTGAGCCGCTGGTGGGAGGTAGCCGTGGGAAAAAGGGGGAGATGTTATGCATTACTGCAAGATTTCTGTGACACGGTAAGAAATGTTTCATGCTGTTTCACAAATCTCTGGTAAGGTCTCTTTGGGAATAGTATTTACAGTTCTGGTCATCTGTGTTCAAGACAGATGCAGGCGAAATATCTATATGCCTAAAAGGGCTGGTGAAATGCTCAGGGGAAGGAAGAACCAACTGCCAAGGCAAGACTGAAAGAGCAGAGCTTGTTTAACTGGGGAAACTGGAGGCCAGACAGTGTCCGTAAATATGGCAAAGGGCAAACATTAGAGAAGGAGAAGAGCTTGGTCCTGGCAGAAGAACTGGTGACTGTTAACTGGTCTTGAATATATTGAGGGGGGGTTCTTCAGCTGTGAAGTCTTTGTTCTTTCCAGCTCTGTCTTGGGGTTCTTGGTGGTTTAAACTGATTCATATTTATGAAAGCATCTAGAAACCTTGAGTTAGAGCAACACAAGGTGTTGTGAGGAAGCACTGAAACATGTCACTACCTGGGATGAACATTCAGTTGTTGCACTGGAAGCAGAAATCAATCTTTTTAACTGTTATTTTTCCAGACGTAGCTACCCTACTTTGCTAAGTGAGGGCCCAGAGCGGGGTTGAACTGAGGGTCCTGCACCATCTGCCCCTCGTTTGAACGGGATCCTCTCGTGCCTGGCTCCTCGCAGCTCTGTATCGAAAGCCCAAACGTGAGATAACCCCACACTAATCCAGTAGATGCCCTCTGTGATAAGTTCAGCGCATCGATTAGGTCCATTGCTTTACTCTTCAATGAGAGCTGGTTATTAACCCATGCCTTTGTTTTCTGCTTGCTGTCAAGTGATCTCGTGAGGCTGGTGTGTACAAATCCCCGATATGATACAGGAAGAAGACGTGTTTCTTTTACAGCTGATTTTGAATTGGAAAGCACGGTTTGTCAAAATGGAAGTAGGAGGACCATTGGTTTGCTTCATCTCCTGCAGGAAGGAGAGGTCTGCTGGCTAGATACCCCTTGGCTTTGAGGATGAAAGACACTGAGTGTCAAGTTAGGCTTTCTTAGATCTTGCTGCTTTGTGTACAACTGACTCTAATAATTGAAGAGCCGAAAGTGCAACTGTAACTGTCACAAACCTAAGGAGCGTGGTTTCTTAAAGGAAAGTCAGTTCAAGGAAAATGGTAAATCAGGTCCTTTAATCTGTTGACTAAATTGCCTGTAGGGACTTGAATGCTCTTCTGTGTTTGTGCTGAGAACCCTGCAGCAGTGCTAGAAGGTTTACTGCAGGCTCTTACCGTGCAGGTAGTTATTAGCAGGCATTTTGGTAAGCCAGACTTATTAAAGAGCCGTTAAGAGCACTCTAACCATTCCCAGTGCTTCTGCACTTACATAGGCGCTGCGCCGGCTTATTGTCTTTATGCTTTGTATTGCTTGCCTGAATGGAGAGGATATCTGTGGCTGTCAAAGTCTTGCCATGTGGAAGGTCTGAGCTCTTCCTTTGTGAGCTGAGATTCCCATTTGGAGGCGTGCCCAAGTGCATATTCAGTGCGTCTCAGATGGCAGAATTAATGAACAAGGTTCAGGATGGCTCTGACAAGCTCATAAGCATATGGCTGAAGTCTGTATTTGCTAGGACAGTCTTACTGTGCAGTGCCGAATTCCTGCAGTGGACAAAACTTAAACACAATTTATTATTCTGTTAAAAAATACATGACTATCGTTCTGAGGAGCAGCAGGTGGCCCAGGCATGGATGGATGATTGGGCTTGTGGATGCACAAGCATCGGTGTTCGGATGAGTCCTTCCCGCATAGGTTAAGTAGGAGTTTCATATATATATATGTATAGGTGGCATGCAATGAAAATGAGAGCGGGTTAGGTCCCCGCCGTGGTGCTGGTCCAGCTCTAAGGCAACTGTGTGCTCCATGTGGAGAGATGTTGAGCAGGTCCTGTCGGATACAAGCCTGGCCTCAGCCCGGTTTCTGGTGGGCAGGTGCCTGCTCCCGAAGGCTGTCCCAGCAGGTTTCTGGTGAGCGGAGCGAGGTTTGAACGTGCCGTGGAGCTGGGCTGTGCTCCGGGTCGGGTCTGGAACGGGTCAGCAGGGTGCCACCGAGCCCTTCTCTGCTGTGTAGCTTGAAGATTTCAAAAGCAAGGGACGCCAGTACATCACCAGCGCTGAAAAAATACTGAACTCTCAGTTTTAAAAAAAATAGTGTTCTTTTAAATATGTTTGCAAATTTTGCTTGGATTTGCACGGAAAGCCTTCTGAGCCTCCAGCTGTCGTTTGATCCTTTAAGTGAGCAAACTTGCTCTGAGACCTAAATTCCTTTGCAGGACACCATCGCTTGGTTGTGCCATTTCTGGGAACTCCCAGCTCTGCATTCTGCTAACCCAATTGTACCCGAAAGCCATGTACCTTGATAGACGTGCATGCTCCTAACTGCGGCGTGGCGGTGGCAGGGGAGGTGTTGCTTTTCCCCCGCGTGGGACCCGAGAGGTGCTGAACATCCGCACGCGGTGCTTGCTTGCGCGGCATGGGTAGGAGCAGAGTGGCGGCCTGTAGAAATGGTCCCAGGCCGGGTTACACCACGGGAGGGTGAAATTGTTATGGATTGG
Source organism: Rhinoptilus africanus (assembly GCA_013400135.1). Lineage (NCBI taxonomy): Eukaryota > Metazoa > Chordata > Aves > Charadriiformes > Glareolidae > Rhinoptilus > Rhinoptilus africanus. The sequence continues at coordinate 167,083 of VXBO01009241.1, forward strand.
AATGGAGGAAAATCGTTTTACTTCGGCTGAGCGCTTTTTTTTTCTGTGCTGCTGCTGTGCATGTGCTTGCGCCGGGGAACCGAGCTCTTATTGACTGCTGGTTTTCTGTTTTCAAAGCTGATCAGTGGTGGTTCTATTGTAAGTGCTGAGGCAGTATGGGATCACGTCACCATGGCCAACCGGGAGTTGGCGTTTAAAGCAGGAGACGTTATCAAGGTCCTGGATGCTTCCAACAAGGACTGGTGGTGGGGTCAGATCGATGATGAAGAAGGATGGTTTCCCGCCAGCTTCGTGAGGGTGAGTGACTTTCTTCTTTTTACCGCTACAATGAATCACTGCCGACGCTGCTCAGAACGGTCAATGAACTGAACTGATTCCTCTGTTTGTTGTCATTGATGCTTATTTCCAGTGTGTCTGCTTTCTGTCCGAAAAATGGGGAGCAAAGAAGGTTTTAAAAGAAATGAGAGTGGGGTAGAGGGAGGCTGGAATAGGTGTTGGCTCTGCTTTTTATGCTCTTGGGATAGAGAGTGGCTTTTGCTGTGTGTCTGCTGTAGCCTCGCTCCTTAAGCAGTTCTTCTTTGGAGAACCTGTTAAGTATCGTGCAGGCTATGAGCAGAGGATTTGGTGAGGCCTAAAAGTTCACGCCGGCTACAAATGACACACATTTGGCAGAGCTTTCTGGTCTGTGTGTCGCCCCGGGAGGTGTCAGCCCTCCCCTTTCCAAAAGCAGTGCTGCATTTTGATTCTTCAGCAGTTTTGGATGTAAAATTACTTCAGTAATTACGCCGTGACCAGCTCTGGTTATTTTTTTTTTAAGGGGACAAGGAACCATTCTGCTTGTCTCTCTTTTTCTGCTGAAGCAGGTTTTGCTGTACCCAGCCACCTCCAGTGGCGATCTGGCCTTTACAAATAAGAAGGATTTGAGCACTTAATTTTTTTTGCTCAGTATGTGTTAAGAAAACCAAGGGACGAGAAGATGCCCTTTTTGCTATTGTCAGCTCCTGCCACATTATTTCGGTCCTCTCGAGCCTTCCTCGGGGAGTCAAGATGTCGGCTTTGACCTTGTGCACTTCCTTCTCCTCTCCCTTCTGTGCGGGGTTCCATAGGTGGAATCAGGGATTTAATTCCTTCAGAAGCTTAGAGGATATGGTTCAAAAAATGAAGATTTCTTTTGCCTTGTAAAATTGTGTGAAAGATGACTCTTTCCTCTGAGCCTCCCAGGCAGTTTGACAAGCTGCACGGCAGTCGAGGGGAAGACTCTTCTCTCTGAAGCGCTCGCTGAAGATGGTCCCGCATCCCGGGGAGATGCCGTGTTTGCTCTGCTTCTCTGCCTGTCTCACCCTCCCTCCAAACCCTCCCTCTTTCCAGCAACCCTGCATCATCAGCATCCCTGTTTGATTACATCACTTCATCTGGGAAGTAGCCTTAGGAAAATTGGGTTAAAATCTGTGACCCAATAGACGATGTATGTTATAGTGACGTACAGTGACCACTGAGGAGGGAACCCACACCTTTGCTCGCTTCTGCCTCCCCAGTGGACGCTTCTTCCCCCCCGTGATACTCATGATGCAGCTCTTGTGTCTCTCCTAGGTCTGGGCAGCGCTAAGAGCGAGAGCGCCGTGACTGGAACTGGAGCCCGGGCTGCCTGCAGGAAAAAGTTTATCTGTTATTCTGGCCCAGAATAACAAATGGCGTTTAGTATTTTGTTGAATAGGACACATGAGTCTGACCCTGCAGCCGGTGGAGATAATGAGTTTGGAAAATGGATTTGTATCAGGTGTGATCAGGATGATAATCCTATTGCAGAAAATATTCTCACCTGTGTCGCTGGCACATCTCATCTGTGTTGCTGGTTGGAACGGCTGAATTAGAGAAATCTGTCTGTCTGATTATTTTTGTTTAATTTGGAGACTGAACTGTTCTGGGCCAGTTTAACTTTTCAGTGCATTGATCAGTGCTGTTTTGTTTTGTGATTCAGGGGAAAAGATTTAATATCCTTTTTTGTGTGATGTTGTAAACATACTGTTCACGGTAGGTTTAATAACAGTCTTGTTTTTTACTATCCTGTTTTCTAAAAAAACCACGCCAAACAACTAATCAAACCAACCCATTTACTCTAACGGCCAAACCCATGGATCTTTCAGCTTGGCTGAACTTTCCACCTCTCCCACACTTTTCAAAGGCTGTGAGGATGATTTTAGAGGCTGGGAAAAACAAAGGAGAGGAAAAAATGAATCTCAGACTTGTACACAAACGTCTGAACAACATCCTGGAACAAACCTTGGTGCATGGGATCATGATGGCTTTACCAGGCAGGTTTCTTGCCCATTCTGCCTAATGTTGCAACCCTGCAGTTTGACTTTATTCCACCAAAATCAAACCTTCCATCAGCTCTGCAAGAGGCCGGAGCAGTTATTCCATCTCTGAGACACTTGTTCGGCGCGGGCTGGGGCCAGGCACCTGCCTTGGGACCCGATGATCCCAGAGTGCATGGGTTTGCTGCCATGAATGATAATTAATATTTAAAAATAAGTACCAGTATTTAAAAAAAAAAAAAAAGCAAGCGGAGTTCTGGCGCAGTTTTGTCCGCAGCTCGGCAAGGGAGGCTGAAAATCCCCCCCTCAGGTTTACAGAACAGCGGCAGCTTCTGGCCGTGCTGCCGGGAGGCAGCCCACTCGCGGCTTGTCCTGTGCTGAGAACCCAGCCCCCATTTGGGCTGTCATGTTCTCCTCTCCGCTGTTGGCTGAGGTCGCTTGCTTGCCCCTTCCTTTCTATTCTTGCATGTTCCCCCCGCCCCCTTCACTCTCTGTCTTTCTTGGTAAGTAATTTGAAGCAGATGCCTCCAAAGCCCTTGGGGCCTTTCGAGCAGGTGCCCGTAACCCCTCGGTTGCCCTCAGGACCATCGCGGCAGGTTCGTGCTCCTGCAGCGTCCTGTCAAGGAGCGTTTCACCTGAATGCTTTTCACTTTCCTCTTCTCTCCATTTTTTGACTTGTGTTTCTTATTCAGCCGATCACTCTTTCATAATGAGGAGGCTGAGTTTTTTCCTCTGTTGTTCTTTGAGCCCTGCTTTTTTTAAGGCAGTGCCAGAAAACAGCCTGATTTAGCCGGGGTGGTTCTAGTTTTACTTGCAAAATAATTGCTTTCCTTTATATCTGTATTTCTCTTAATGCAAGTACAGGAGGAAAAGGGAATGACATGTTGCATAGCCAGAGGATGAAAAGCAGTTCAAGTAAGGGATGACAGGATAGACCAGGCAGGTATAGAACCAAATAGCGTTCATTTCAGAATATTTAAGACTGCGGGGCTCTGGTAGGTGCTAAGGGGGGGTGCAGGAGAAGATCACTGCAAAGTCACATTTCTCTGAAAGTCATCTGGATCACTTCTAAGGACAAAACTGGGCTGGAAACCTAGTTTACAATGAGACGTCTGACGCTTCTTGCTCTCCAGCCAGATCATATGAAAATCTTTGGCAAAGCATTTGGCTCTCACAAAATCTCATAGCAGGAAAAATTCATGTTTCCAAGTGCAGAGGAAAAGAGTAACTTGCTGATTCCCTTGGCCTCTTTTACACGCATAGTTGGGATGGTTGCAAACAAAACCTGCACTTGAATTGCCTGCACCTACAGGACTTGTCATCTCTGGGCATAACACCTGCAGTTATCCTCTTAGTAGCTTGAGATCTGGCTAGAAGGAAGGGGGAGAGAGGAAAGCCATAGCATTTTGGGAGCACAGGAGCTTTCAAGGAGAAACTGGATGATGAAGCGATGCTTTTTGGGGAAGAGAAGAAGCACAATGTAGGAGAAGTAAAACGTGGGGCTGGTAGGCAATGGTGAATGGTTTCCTGCAGGAAGCTGCTGCACTCAGGGAAAAAGTTACGAAAACCTGTAAGTCATTAGAGAGGCAGATGAGAACTCCAGAACTAGGCTTAAGACTGAATAATGAGCTGGGTTTAGGACAGATGAAGGTATCAGTGTTGTATTTTAGCACGTACTATCAAGTGAGCATGATGGACAACCACAGGGTGCAACCATCAGTCTTATCATTAGCTGCGCGGTGTCTTTGGGGGTCCTGTCAACTTTCAGGGCTCTGAGAGGGTGGGAGATACAGCTGGAAAAAAACAGCAGGAATTTTAAACAGGATTTCGTATACTTGTAGGGGTGATGCTCCTTGTTGCTCTTCTTTGTGGCTGGCATAGCTTTGGGCTGTCTTTACATGATGTGGTACGAGCGAGTTTTTGCATACCAGCACATCCAGTGTCCAGATCTGCTCAAAAAAATAGGCTTAGTGTTTGTAGGGAGGATTTTACAACCCATAATAACACTCCAGTACTGCAAACGGATCAATTGTCATACCTTAAGGTCTCCTTTAGAAAATACAGTAATTCTCAAACCAAAGTTTTCATCACTGAGCCGAACATCAAGTCTCCAAAATGGCCCAAGTGAGATTCAGACACTCCAAACACAGGAAATCAAATGGCATCGTGTTTGGGCTCTGACATATTTCCACTGAAAAGAAGTAAAAAAAAAAGAGAGCTTATGGATGTTTAGTGCTGTGAAATCTTTCCAGAGAGACACGGCAGAATGCACCCGTCCTGGGCAGAGAAGGGGATTTATTTTGTTATAAAGCTCTCCTTAATCTCTTTGGAGACCAAGAGGCAGACTGAGTTTCCAGAATACATTTCTTCTCACCTCAAGAGCAGTGACTCTTCCTTCCTTATATTTACTAAGCTAAGCTAAAGAGCGAATGTGGGGTTGTAGTGCCCGGTGACTGCTGAGTTGTGGTGCAGAAGTGAAGGGTAATGGTTCTCCGAAGGCTTGAGCAAAGATGGTGAATAAATGCTTTGTGGTCTGTACCCCTCACACAGGAAAAGGCACAGGAGTGGATCCGTGCAGCAACACTCCTTGTTCTCTCTCATCATTGCCTAGGTTTCCCCAAGTGTTGTAATTTTAGATTGATTTTCCTGCTGGAAAACTGCCTTTGACCCACTTTATTTGCTGCTGCTAAAGAAGAAGCGCTAGAGGAATCGGTGTAAGCTTTTAAGGCACTGTTTAGTAGGAGACGCTAAACCCGAGTCCTGTCTGAATGCCTGGCAGCTCCTACCCTTTATCGGGTAGGGGGGCTTAACTTTTATTCGTAGGAGTTGTGACTGTGCTCTCTATCGCAGGTGTAGTTCCAGCAGCCCACCACATCTTGCTGCCCTCTCTGCTTTTTTCCCCCCCCCTTAAAAAATCTCTCTGTATGTGTAGGGCTCTTGTTACAACAGCACACCAGCCGCCTGCTTTTCTGCTGCAGTCGGCGCGTTAGCATTTACTCAGCAAAGGTCGGTGACAGCGAGGTGAGGTTTTTCCAGGGAAAAAAAGAGGATGGCGCTGAGGTAGCCTTCACCTGTTGGGCAGACGGAACGGTCTGTGCTGCAGTGTCTGCTGCAGTCAGTGCCTTCTAAAGGAGATTTTCTTTTCCCGTGGCAAATCCAGAATAAAAATAGCTTGTGGTCAAGGTATCGCGCACAGCGCGAGCAGCACCGCACAGCACCAGGATGCGCTGCAGACAAATTGTGGGTGGGTTTTTTTTAAAGTCAAGCAGCACTTTAGCATCCAAATGCTGCCTGTGCTAATTGCAGCTGCCATTAACATGACGACTCCTGCCACTCAGACAGCTCAGCATCCTCAGATCCCCAAAGGTTCAAATGCTGCCACTTGGGCACTTCCATGTAGGAATTGGCTCGCAGGTGCAAAAACAGTGTTTTGAGGCCATTCTTTGAATCAGGCAGAGTTGGCACAAATCTTTGCAGCCCCTTCCCTATCCTCTGCCAAACTGGTCGTGAAAAAAGGTCCTTCCCCCTGGTGAAGCAGTGGTTTCCTCGGCCTGGCAGGGTTTCTGCACTGAGCTGCTGGAGCAGCTGAAGTTTTGCTCTTCCTGATTGCGCATCACATAGAATCATGGAGCTGTTTAGGTTGGAAAAGACCTGTAAGATCATCAAGTCCAACCGTTAACGCCAAGTCCACCACTAAACCATGATGCTCAGCACCACCACTACGCGTCCTTAGATACCTCCAGGGATAGGGATTTCACCACTTCCCTGGGCAGCCTGTTCAGGACTTGTGACAGCTCTTTTGATGAAGAAATTTTTCCTAATATCCAATCTAAACCTCCCCTGGCACAACATGAGGCCATTTCCTCTTGTCCTCTTGCCTGTTCCTTGGGAGCAGAGACCGACCCCACTTGGATACTGCCTCCTCTCAGGAGTGAGAAGGTCTCCTCTCAGCCTCCTTTTCTCCAGGCTAATGTCACATCACATGCTGAGGGCTTTTGTTTTTTAGGAAATGGGGAGGGCTGAGCCCTAAGTCACAGTACTTTGGTGGATATAGTGCAGCACATCCAGTTTATTGCAGTGTCCATGCAGCTTTTGCTACATGGTGGAGCTCCAGCCCATGGGAGCCTGTGCATTGAGACTGCAGGAAACAGAGGGAGAAAGTCCAGGGCAAGTTCTTTGGACCTATTTTGGTTCACCTTTCATGGATACAGAGTCTGAAGCTGTCCCCATAAAGTACGCTGTTTTCTCCTGTTCCAGAAACGAATGAAGAATATTTCTCACCTTGGGTAAAGGGAACTTCTGAGGCTGGGAATGGAGAGTTTTAGAGGGGAAGGAAGAGCTGGAAGTTGGTTTGCTGAAGCTGGGCAGTTTCAGGATGGAAAGAGAAGGTATCAAAGGCCTCTGAACTAGAGGGAAGCAAAGGACGAAGGGTCTGGAGCCAGATTACAGAAGGAAAAGTTCAGGCTGTGGGATAAAATAGTGGTAGGACCGCAGGAGGGAAAACCAACTTGCTTCAGCTGCCGTTCCTTCTACTGCCAAATGTCCTGTGCTTTATCCTGGAAGAGGACAGAGGGAGAAGATAGTCTGTGTTTCCCAGTGAGCAGCATCCCAGCCACAGTCCCGCACTTCCCCTGTGCCTGCAGCCTGCCCCCAGAAGGGCAGCGGGGACAGGCAGCATCCCTCTGCCTCTTGCCTCCTGCCAGGTCCTCCCCTCCGCTCTGAAGGCAGGGAAGGGAGAGGCATCTGCTCCTGGGCATTTGTAGAGCCCAGGAGAGTCTGTGCTCCCTCCTGAGGGCAGGGGCGGGCTGTGCCCGGATCACTGGATTGCCACACGGAGACTGATGCTGTTTTACTTATGCAAAGCTCTGCACCGTGAGCCCTACTTTATTGCAAGTAAGCAAGTGATCTTTTTAATCCAGTAGAGAGTCCAACAGAGCGTGTATATAATATAGTGCATGTGGCTGAAAGCAAGGGCGCAGCAGTAGCTGACCACCCGCTTAGACAGAAGGAGAGGGGGCAAACCCCGTGGCCCCCGGAGCAGCTCTGCCGAGCAGGGCAATGTGGAAGGTGGGTAAAATAGTCCGGGGGCTCTGTGAGCCTCTTTCTGTAGGGTTAGTGGAGTCTCCTACGCACCCTTGCAGTTCTTGCAGGGCTAATGACACTGTGATACCGCTGTTTGGTACCAGATTTTGGAGCAAGTTGGGCTGTTCACACTGGTGTTTGTTAGAAAGTCACTGGCAAGTAGAGGCTGGGGGGAATGGCAACAGCTCTCTGGAAGGATCCGCCTGTATCATTAATCTGCCACGTTACTTAATTGTGAGCTAGAATCCAGGATGGCACATTATCTGCTAGTTTTGTCCTTGTGAGTATCCAGTGGAAGGAGATTAATAATGCAGATGGCTGGTAGAATGTTTGTTTTATCGTGCTTTCTGATTATTACGAGACTATCAGCCCTTAGTGCCTATTCAAGTAAAATGTCCTCTATATACAGCGTATGCATTCAGCAGTCTAAATATATAATAATTACAGGTCAGCTAATGTTGGAACAGTGCCATTTGGTGATTTTATGCACCATTTGGGTATAGCTGCAAATTGATACATCACATTTCTACAGATTTTATATAAATCACATATAATATTAACTAGCACAATGAAACGATCAGCTCGCTCTGGCTCCCAGAACTGGATCCTTAGGCAAAAGGGGCTTTTTTTATTTGAGTATTTTACTTTTATCTGCCTCTGAAAATTATTATGTTATGCAGGAGCTGGTCATGACTTCCTAATTAGGGTTGAATTTTGAAATAGGACTGTGAGCCTCATGATAAGCTTGTTCTTCTCCACATGTAGGGTGGCCTTTCAGTGTGAAACATCACTTAGGACTAGCATTATGCTACTTGAATTTTTTTCTCCCTCTAGTTTTTTCTTGGTTTCTTTTAATTAATTCTTAATACAAAGCGTTTGAGGTGGTTCTCAGGGCAGACTTTATTGTTTGGCATGCTGGACCTTTTGAATGGTGTGGGGGAGACCCACATGGTGCCATGTTATTGCAGAGCTCCTGCTTTTTTGTGTTGCAGAGGTATTAAAAAAGGCACTGAAGGCTGATATATTATTGTAGGGCCGTTGATGATTGCTAAACAACTGCTGTTATTTATTCTTTAAAAAAATTGCCACTGGATGCAGTAATTCAGGCCGGTATCCCAACCCCCTGTCTGTGCCAAGCCACAGCCCCCAATGGCTACGGGGGACAGGGGACAGGACAGGGGCCTAGAGGGACTTCTCGAGATCCGGGTGAGAGGCAGGACAAGCTGCCAGGGAACAGAGGTCCCGTCTCCACTTGGTGGAAAGCCCCACAGGAGCTTCACAGGGGTGGCAGCCACCAATCCTGAGCAGGGAAAACTGGGGAGATGAGGTGGAACTGGGAGAAAACTGGAGTTTTGAAGTTTCTTTTATTAAAAATAAAGGAGATTTGCCCTGGGAGGGAGGTACATCTGTGCATTTGTATCCAGTGCATGTTGGGAAAGCTGAGGAAGAGTGAGTCCTTCTTCCATTGGCGATCTCTCGCCTGGTATCCGCAGCAATGGAGGTCAAGCAGTTCAGGCAGGAGAGCATTTCTGGGAGAGTCGTGTGCGTCTAAAACATAGCGAACACCTTGCTTACAGGTGACTACGGACTGGGCTAAAACAGGAACCTTTGCAGCATTGCCTAAATCAACTAAATATAAATTTAAGAAGTTCCTGGGGAAAAAACAGTGTCACCCCCAGTTTGCCTGTCCCCTGCAGCACACAGTTGTTGCGGTTGGAGCGAGCGGGGCAGTGAAGCAGAGAGGACGTGGCTTGGGGTGCTGGTGTTGGGTCGGAGGACACTATTAGCACTGCAGGTGCAGCCAACCTTTGCTCCAGCGGAGCCCAGCTCCTTCTCAGCACGGGCACAAGAGGATTTGAGAGCTGAAGTTGCAAACCCAGCCACACTGCGTCAGACCAAAGGTCCGTCTCTAGCCAAATTGTTGCTCATGGATGAGTAAAAGAGTGCTGCGAGCCCACAGTGATGGATTTAAGTCCATAGTTCAAAGTATTTATGAGCTTTTCTGTGTCCTCCGCCTCAACACGAAGTCAACCTCAGAAACATTAACAAAAAATGTCCTTGATAAGGTAGATTATCCCCATCTCTAGGTGGGGAAAGCCTCCATCAGTTTAAGTGGTCGGCCCAAGGTCAGCAGCAGAGCTGCTGATGTACCTCATCTTTTGTGAGTCATGGTCCGAGCTTCAAATGATCCCCTGGAAGAATGATCTTTGCTTGAATTGTGGAGAACTTTCGAGGTTAAGACAAAAAGCAGGAGCGTTTGAGCAGCGCAGGGGGGTTCGTGCTTTGTGCAGCTGAGACTGGAGAGCGCGGGGTGAAGGGCACGTTCGGCTTCCTCTGTTACCGATAAAATGGTTGCATTTGTTTTTAATCTAAAGCAGAAGCCATCTAGACTAGGGCTGCATTTTTTTCCTACTGGGAACATGAATCCTAGCAGGAAGGAGCAAAAATTTCATTAAGGAAAAAAGCAGGACTCCTGAGATTCCCAGATGTGGAAGCAGGGAGTGTTCCTGCAGTGCACAAAAGGCAGATCAAATTCTGAGGTTTACAGAAATCATGAACGTTTGCAAGTTTTGCTATTTGCCTTAGGGTTTCGAAGCCTTTAGGATTCATGCTTTCAGGCTTCCTCCCCCTACTACTGTGATTAGGTCTTTCCTGTTTTATTTTTTAAGTGAAAATTTAAACTTTTCTCCTGATCACTTGACTCCAGGAGGCAGACCTTTAAAAATATCCTCTCTTGCCAAACTGGAAGGAGCATCATGAAATTTGGTAACAAGTTGTTCCAGTTGGGTTTGGGAGAGCTGCAAAATACCTTTTCCTAGTAGCAGGCAGGTAGGATGGGAAGTTATTTTAAACGTCAGCCAATAGAGTGTAATTTTCTACGTTGGTCCTGCTTCATTTTCAACATACATTTGCTTTGGAATGCCAGTAAAGCTCTCACGAGAACATATCCCTCAAAGGACTCCCCAGGCAGTTCTGTCCTTCCCAGGTCGAGCCCATTTTCTCTTCTGAGGATTTTCACAGCAGGTTTTCACAGTAGAGCCTCCACTAAAATCAGTGTCACTGATGTAAGTAAATTGGCCCCTGAGATCACTTTGGTGGTCTTGTGCCCCCATGGCAGTTACGCAGAAGCGGCACTTGGATGTTTATTTTTCATCACGAAACACTGCTTCTGTACGCGGAGCATTGCTCTGTCGCAGTGTAACTGAAACCTCTTCCAGGGCAGAGTGGGGTTTGCTGGGAAGAGACGTGTTTTCTAACTGGCTTTTGGGTTGTTCTCTGAACGAGTGACATTCTTCTGAAATTTGTTTCAGTGCGCCAGCGGAGGTTTTGGTTGCTGGGTCCCCACATCTCTGGGTGCAGTTAAAGCACTAGCTGCCTGCCTTCCCTCACAGTGACCCTGGGCTCAACCAGGCCTCCCAGCGCTGATGGAAAGCCTACAAAACCCTTTCAGAGATCCATGAGCAGCCCCACAGCTGGGAGACAAGTGACCTAGTCCATCTCTGCAGCAGATGCTGCGATGGAGGACCCCATGCTATGGGCAGGACCTGGCGAAAGGCACGCAGAGCTGCTTCCGGGCATGCTGCAGATCCCAGGGGTTTCCCTGCGTCCAAACTGGCATAGCTGGACCTGGCTGGGGTCACTGAAATGCCCTTCTGCAGCACCCAGGGCTGCTCGCCCTTGGGACCACCACCCTGGGTGCTGCCAGTGCTGCAGGACCACACGGCCATTCTGTGCCTGGACGCAGCCCTGCCCCTGGGTGACAGAGGAGAGGAGAGCTGACAGCCGTATTCACTGGGTTTCACTTCTGCTCTGCCACACAAGACATTAAATGGACTCTCGTCTGCGCTGTGTTCGGAAAAGATATGAAACCTTTGTACTTCGAGGGTGGCTCCTTGATGCACGGGGAGAAGCGCTGAGGTGGCAGGAGGGGTTATTTCACCTCCTCGGTGGGCTTCGGTGTGTCCTTCTGGTGCCCTGATGTACAGAAGGAGGTCCCACCTTGGCAATGCAGGGTGGGGGACAGGTGGGAGATGGCCTGGGCAGAGCAGGCAGTACTCCTGGGTCCGTCCTGGCTCTGCCACTCAGGCAAATGGTCTCTACTGGGGTTCCTGCCCAGGAAAGTGCCCGGCGCTGCTCGGACGTGGCGTGAGCCCAGCCTGGGGTCAGCAGCTCCCTGCAACCCTCAGCAAAGGGTCAATGTCCCCAGTGTGCCCTGCTCCGCTGCCGGCAAAGGGAGCATCTTGTCATTTAAACAGGCAAAGCTGCCCTGCACACCCTCCTGTGAAGTCCCTGATAGCTCCCGGGCACAGTCATTAGCAGGGTGAAAAGTCCGGCTTTTAATTGCTTTGGGTTTTTTTTATCCCCTAAGTTTGTGGCATCATTAACATTCTGCTAGAGAAGAGATGGATTTTCTTCAAACATCTCGGCTTCTTGGCCTTCGTAACTCCGAGTAGGATGAGAAAACGTGGGAGCTGCAAGAAATGGTTTGGCAAAACATGATGTTGGTTAGGAACACAGGGAAGGAGCATGGGCAGGTTTAGGGTTTTTTATTTTACTGATTTACAGGAACACAGCCCTTTACAAGCTGTTTAAAACTGAATTTAAGCTGAATAATGGGAAAGTATTAAAAACTATTAACCCTGAAAAGAAGATTGAAAGATGGATGGTTAACGATGCAGTTTCTGTTCCATATGCCGCTCTGTTTGTGTGGACAGTTTCACTGTATAAAAATACACTGACGTGTATTTTTATGTTTGAAAGTTTCCAGTATCTGGGGCTTTAAGTGCTGAGGAGAAAAGCTGCTTCATTTATGTAACAACTTTGGTGATCTGTGTAAGACAGCAGTATTCCTGTCTGGTTTAAGCTTTATTTAAGGTTTGTTCATGAACTACGCTGAGCCCAATTTGAGTTGATCAGAGTTATTTCAAGCGGGTTTTATTTGGGGGAAAAGGTACAAAAGGAGGCACTTGATCCATATGTTGTGTGCAGAGCACAGACTCCATCAAAGACACAGACTAGGAGGCAGCCTTTTCTTTTAGTTTACAAGTTCAAGGTATGGCTTTTTTATTTGATGATGGGAAGAAAATCCAGTGTGCTGAAAATGCGGTGATCCCTTTTCATTGCTTTTTGCTGTTTGTTCCAGTTCAGAGTATTCGGTGCCCAGGGGTGCATCCAAAGCTGCCCCCAGCCCCCTCCCAGGTTTTAGGACACTTACTCAGCCGTTCTGATCTCGGTGTGGTTTAGGGATCACCATCTCGGGATGCGGAGATCTGGCATTTGCCTGAGTGAGGAGGGCTCTTCATGTGAAATGATGAGGCAAGCTGCTGTGAAATGAGATTCAATGCTCATCCACAAATCCTGGCCTGGGAAGTTTACAGAAAACCCAGTGCCACGACGCAGTTAGCCTGGGCTGATGTTCACATTCATTCATATTTCTGAACCAGAGGTAACTTGGCCGCCTTGAATGAGTCACCGGTAAAGGGCTTATCCCTCCTCCCAGAGGTTTCTTCCTGTTGGGACAGCCAGCAGCTGACGGAGTGCGGGAGCTGGGACAAGCGGTGCTGTGCACTAGGAACTGTACTTTTCTTTAGCTTGGTGTGTTTTGCGTATGTACATCTTGGTTCGGAGCACCTGGCAGCACCCAACACTCCAGTTACTCTTTCACATGATTATTTTATATTTGGGATCAAAACTGTCAACACTTGAAATCCTTTTGCTTATGAGAGGAGCCTGGCAGTGTGCGGGGAACCATGTGGGGCTGGTTGTACCGGTGCAGAACTGGACTGTCTGGGCTGTAAGCTGTTGTGGACACCATGGTGCATTGCTGGCAAGAGCATCACCGTTGCCATAAGGAGGGAGTCAATCCAGTATCTCCCAGAGTCATGCAACCCAAGACCCAGCCTACTTTCTCTCCTTGGCTTCCTAATGCTTTTACGAATAAGCCCGTTGCTCTCCCCTCTTCTCCTGGCAGCTATGGGTCAATCAAGAAGATGGAGTGGAGGAGGGAACCAGTGACGTGCAGAATGGCCATTTGGATCCAAGTGCCGACTGCCTCTGTCTCGGCAGGACCGTTCAGAACCGAGACCAGATGAGAGCCAATGTCATCAATGAAATCATGAGCACAGAGCGCCACTACATCAAGCACCTCAAGGACATTTGCGAGGTACATGGGGGTTGTGACGCTGGGGTGCTGCTGCGGGACACGGGATGGGCTGTTGAGAGCTGAGGCCTGGGTTTGTCCTTGGGTGATGGGGGAAAAAGATGCAGTGTTTGAGTGCTGTATCTAACAGAGGAGCAGCATCTGTCAATAAGTATTGATACGTCTGAGAATTTTCTGCTGGATCTGATAATTACCTTTAGTTTGTATTCACTAAAAGTACAGTTTTCTGACCTTTTTTCCGTACCTCTGACTAAAAAATTGTGAAGTTGAGATCATTCAAGCAGTCCTCTTAATTAAAACGCAATGCCATCTACTTTTGAACTTGTGATTGAGGAAATTAGGTTGTAATTAAACCCATCGGTTACCCATTTCATGCATGTCTTTCACATTGGGCTCACAATTTCCCCAGGCTCAGGATGGCCCCCGTTTGCCTTTTCTTATGGTGAGACTGAGACCAAAGCGTCATCGCCATGGGAAATGGAATACGTTACATTTATCCGGGGTCAGGGAACCAGCAAGCAAATGAACTTTGGTGACTGACCCCTCACATCCTTGACTTAGTTCCTCTTCATTATGTTCCAGTTAACCCCTACAGCCCCGTCCTGTCCCGCAGCACGCAGAATTAGTGCCACAAGCTGAGCCCAAAGTGCAGTGCGTGCGGTGCCAGGTGTTTGGGAAGAGGAACGCGCGGCTGCGCCAGAGGGTGTTGCAGGACAGCTCGGGCATTGTGTGTAGAGCATATACTTATCGCTAAGAGGCAGAAGTTTGTTAGCACTAAAATCAAAGTCCACAGCTTTCAGCTCCTCCCTCTGAGTGTTTGGGATTTAGCGAGCCTGTGCCCAGTCTTTGCAGAGTCAATGTGCTGAAGCGCCTTGTGAATTCTGCTTAGAAAAGTGTCTTCCTCCCTTCATACTTGCTACTTTTCTATTGACAAGGCAAAGCAGCCATCCAAAAAGTGTCTATGACACTTTTCAAATATGGAAGAGGCTTGGGATTTCAATTTAGAAACAAATGAGCTTAATTTTGCGGTGCTATTTCAGTCAGAGGGCTTTGCATTGAAGAAGGGAAGAACTGCAGGAACTTTTCTGCATATTGTTTCTTTCCCTGCATCTGCGCTTTTCTGTTGAGTAACTAAATAAACCTTAACTTGCATTTCCCAGCCGTGTCACCGTGCTTTTGCCAAATCAGATTCTCAGGAGGTAGATAGGTATGGCTTCAGTGACATCTGTGGGGTAACACAGATTTACAGCACCTAGTGATATGTCCCAGATAGGACAGAGAGCTCTAAGGCTTCTGCCTTGCTCTGTGTGATGCAAAATGGTATTGAGGGGATAAATCCAGGTAGAGCATCAGGAAATGATTCAGCTGTCTCTCTCGAAGAAGGAGGAGGACTGAAATGGGCATTCGCATCTGCAAAATGATGGGCTGGCCCTTGCTGGAGAGAGCCTCATTGTGCTCAGTTTAATCAGAGCAATCCATTTGCCTCGAGAAGGCTGGGAGACAGCTCAGTCATGCCAGGCATTTCGGCAGAGCGTGACGTGACTGCTTCTGTTTGTGCATGAGGGGAGGGAGGCCAGCGATGGAGAGACACGGGGGCCGGCTTGAGCTCCTCCCAGCGCTCCTGGATGAATTTGTAGAGAGGTGTTAATTTGTGCTGAAGAAGGGGTAGACAGCAGACAACTGCTGATGAGATGCAGAAGTGCTGTTGACAGTGGCAAATTCCCCCCTTCCCTTTGCTCTTTATTTTAAGGTGTCAGCACAAACAGCAGTGATAGGACGTGCCGGAGGGGATGAGAGAGGAGTTTTGGCTGGACGGGGAAGGTTGAGCCTGAGTTTAGCAGTGTGTACTTATACTCTTGTTGCTGAGCTCTAATGAATAACAAATTCTAATAGCAGTGAGGCACCTTAAGATGTGTGGTTGTTATCAGAAGCCCGTAGCCCAAGCTAAGTGATTAAGAGCCCTCCAATTGCTCTTTTCAGCTTCAGGATGTATTTCCACTACCTGCTACTATATTATTATACGCTGTGTTATTATTCATAATACCTGTGGCACTAGTCCTGCCAAGTCAGGAGCTCACAAGCTAGCCAGCCCCAGAATGAAAATGACCTGCGCCAGCCAAGCCCCGCGTGAAGCGGCTGGTTTGGAGGGCAAAGCCATACTGCCCTGCTGGGGCCGTGCTGGGGCCATGAAGGACTGACTCCTGCTTGGGGAAATGGTTTTGTGAAGATTTTTATTGGGGGGGAAAAGTGGAGTTTTTCCTGGACCACATTATCAGCAGTGGATGGATCATTATTCTGAAATACCTCCAAGGGGAAAGGAAAGAAAGAAGAATTTAGCCTTAAGGAAATATCCAGCAATAGGAATTTCAGGCTTAGCGGTTAGAGCTTAGGAAAATAAGAAGCTACTGAGAACTAGGCTATTATAATGGGTAGCAATAGCCAGCCTTACTGGTTGGCAGTGCGGCCCCCTCACTGTCCTGGAAAGCACCACATATATGCCCGGCCATCTCCAGGCTTGAAAAGATACCCCCTGCGCCTGGTGTTTGATGCAGGAGGGCACAGGTCTGTCCGTGACGTGGCAGCGGTGACACTGGCAGGGGAGCCAAGGTGCTCGGTCAGGACAAGCTGCCTCGACGAGAGCAGCGGGACAAGACGGTGATTTGAGCTGTAGTGTGCGTTGGGGAACGCAGGTGGAAGAAGGAGATGCAGGAGGGCTACAAAGAGCGGGGTGCTGTGCTCTGAGAAACGAGCAGGATCTGGACCAGCACATGGATTAGGAAGACAAGGCTAAATTTAAGGAGGTGTTAGGGAAGTGACAGAGCTTGGACTGGAACAGTGAGGCAATTGGGAGATCAAAGGAAACCTCCGTATTATGAGTAATTTGGGGGTGGGAGGTTAGAAGGGCCAGCCAACTTCCAGTCCTGCGTTTTGCTCTTTTCCAAGTAATTTCACTTTGAATTTATTTTTTAATAATGTTGACTGGATTCCACCTAAGCTTTGCTTTGGTGCCAGAACAGCTCTGAATGCCGCGTGGAAAACATCCTCGTTGCATCTTTGCATGTCAAGCTGGGTCTGTTGTGCAGAGCTGATGGGACAAGTTCTCATGTGGTCTGGGTGGCATTAGCCTGACTCATTCTCGGAGATGGATGAAAAACACTTTTTTTGCTGCTTCAGAGTGAAGCAGTGTAAAACCTTCCTGGCAGCAATGGGGCCCGCCTTCAGAGGACCACATCTGAGGAGCTCTTCGCCCCTTTGTATGACTAATTTCTCATCCATGGATACCAGACTGGAGGGCACCTCTGCAGAGAGCTCTTTGGATCAGCGGGGGTATATATATACTACGTATATGTATTCCTCAGTGTGCAATTTGTAGCTGTCTTTCACAGCCTGCTTGTGCACGAGGTGCATTTTTCAGTTTTGGAGCTTCTTCTTGCCCTTTTGAAGAAGAGGCCTCTGTTCCTGCAGGACTTCATTTTATATTTTGGGTGGGTCTCAGTGCAGTCCCAGTGCCTGACATTCAGTACGTGCTGTAGAGTGGTATTTGAATAAGTGTTTTAGAGTCCTGACTGCCTGGGAGCAGACGTGGCTCTAGTTTGCCTTTCCAATTCCAGCAGTCTCAGCTTTGTTCTTGTGCTTGTTCTTGGTGTGTGCATATCAGCACAAGGCTCACCTGGATGCTCTGAGCACTGCTCGAGAGAACAGTATTTTTATAGCCCCAGTGGTGCTGGTCCAAACTGAGGGATGGTCCACAGGACAGTGTAGACAGCCCCCAGCCTGGCTCAGAGATGGAAGGAAACTGGAATATCATCACAACTGCCTTTGAAGTTAAAGCCTGCAGTGGCTATCATCCGCTCATTCTCTCCTTCACCTTGCTCTCAGCCGGACAAGAAGATGGATGGATGGACGGACGGACGGACGGACGGACGGATGGATGGATGGATGGATGGATGGATGGATGGATGGATTGGTCACCTCTCCTGACTACAAACCCACTCTGAGGTGGAGAAAACTTAGCACTTAACCTCCTGCAAATACTTTCCAACTTTGGCCTATACTTCAGGGACTACATGGAAAAGTACTTTAAAGAGAGACAGTTTGACAGCTATTTTTAGGTATTCATTGAGCAAAACACTCTCCAACATCTGCTCATCAGTCAGCTATCCCTTCTCTGAGCAAACCTGACGGGATGAGCAGAAGGAAGATGACATTGTTTTATGTAACAGAAGTAAATTTACTGGAAAAACTATGCAGCAGCCTTCTATCTGGCTCTGTATAAATCTTCAGTCTCCCGTTTGCTGGCTTGTGCTGGAAACCAACCATCCAAACGCTGGATAGAGGATAAGGCTTGGAGCTCCGTGTGTTCTTTTATTTTCCCGGTAGTTTTATAGGTGCCTGTACAGAAATGTGCTGCTCCAGCTTCTCCGAAACACGTGACTCGGGCAAAGTGATGAACCAGCACCGGGAGGACGGGGAATATTCAAGACGGTAATCGCAGCCAATAGCAACCCCAGGGCTGAAAGATGTTCACATAAATCACCCAGTGACTGATTTCACAGAACAGTCTGCGAGAGGGGAGGCTGGCTCGCAGGCAGCCGGCAGCCAGCAGCAGGGCAAAGGTCCCAGCACAAACGGCTTGCGGCAGTTGTTCATGGCCGCTAGCACCAAAACCAGTGTCAAAAAGAGCCTTGCCTTGTGGGCAGGTGCACGTTTTATGTTTTTTTGGAAAGCTGTTCTGAGATAAGCAGGTAAACATGAAAAGCGGCATGGAAAGATATTCTGTCTTGCTAGCCTGAATTTTTATTGGTGCTGCAGCTTTCCTGCAATGTGGGAACCAGACCTTGCTCCCATTCCTCTTGGCTTTGAGAAATGAGAGAGGGAAACCCAGGGAAATGAGTCATCGAGGAGCTCCTGGAAGAAGAAAGACCTAGATTTA
Source organism: Rhinoptilus africanus (assembly GCA_013400135.1). NCBI lineage: Eukaryota > Metazoa > Chordata > Aves > Charadriiformes > Glareolidae > Rhinoptilus > Rhinoptilus africanus. The sequence continues at coordinate 185,573 of VXBO01009241.1, forward strand.
GTAAGTGCAGAAGGTATGCCATAATCCAAGCTTCTCAGCTGAAAAAGCCAGCAAATTCAGGGTAGCGGTGTCCTTCTAGCTTAGCTGTGCGTCGCAGAGGTTGGTTCTTTGCCAGGTTGGCCGAAGTTGCATTTATCGTTCATCTGTTTGAAGTTCTCCCTCCCAGGAACCACATGGTGAGGCTGAAGGACAGTTTATTATAGCGTTCCAATAGTTCGCATTGTGGACCAGCAGCTGCGTGTCACCAGCTGGAGGTTTGTCTGTGTGACTAAGCATCTAGAGTTCCCAAATATAGCCATTCAACTGGAGCTGTTGGCATTTTTTCCCTTCCTTGTTTTTTTTCCCTCTTCCTATATAATAGAGGCAGGCAAAGTCATCTCTTGATGACCCCCGTGTTATTTCTTTGCAGTCAAGAGGCCACAATCCAGACCAGGCCAGCAGAGCTTGCAAAATTTCTGGTCTAAATTGTGCAGACGGGTGAAGCACAGGGTGGGGGGGGATGCAGTGATTTGCTCAATGTCACACAGGTTGGTGGCAGAGCCAGAATTTCAGCCCAGGCATCCAGAGCCTCCATGTGTCGCCCCATCCCCTGGACCACATGTGCTCCAGGAAAGCATATTTGAAGAAGTCCTCATGATTCAGCTGAAACCAAGATGGCGAGTTCATGGATAAGGCAGGGTCAGCAAAACAGGGCGGCAGACAGAACTCGGTGCATTACGCTTTTTGCCAGAATATTGATCTACTCGGTCTTTTTAGGTCAGGAGGTCTTCAGAGCGGTGCTTGCCTACCGATTTGTGTTCGTATGATGTCCAGCTAAGCTCAGGCTCAGTACCAGTGGGTGTCATGGGCAGAAGAAGAATAAGCAAGGAGGATCTTTTTATCATTGCAGTGGACTGAGATGCAGGAGATCTGAATTGCTTCCAATTCTGCTGCAGATTCATCCTGTGATTTCGGAGAATTTCCTTAAACTCTCTGTATCCTTGTTCTTCCTCTCTCTCTTTCTCTCCGTTTGACTTTAATGTCTATAGACTCAGTAAGGGAGCCTGATACTTGTACAGGGAAGAGTACAAAGCCTTTTCCTCTGGTTCTGCTTAAAAAAAGAAGAAAAGCAATGAAAGGCGGTAGTTGAGAAAACCGGAGAAAAATTCTCCCTCGTTTTACAATGTTTGGAATAGCATCTTTGTGCTAATGGAATGCTCCCAGTGTGGCTCTTTTGCCTGGGCAAGCCAAAACACCTCCACAACCTACTGCATGGCCTTTGGGGCTCCCCGCCATAGCGCTCGCAGCACAACAGCCTCCCGCTTTGGTCTCAGACTCAGGAAGGTGAATAACGGAGGGGATAAACCATGTTGTCTTCCAGGTCAGGGAACTTGTGAAGAGTATTTTCCTTCAGTGTTTCACTTGGTGCTGAAATAACTAGGCTGGTTACACCCTCCACACCCTCTTCCTAGACCAAGGGGATGCAACTACACATTAATAGAGTATTTCTCAGCATGATTATCAGCTTTCTTGTCCTGATTACCATGGCTAAAGGGAGAAATCAGAGCAAGCAGATGATCAAACAGCCCCTCGCAGGTTTCTCTGTCGTGCTGTGTACCACTGAAGAGTATACGGAAGCAGCAATGTTTGTAGGAGCTACCTGGATACTGGGTGTTGCGAGGCAGTGATTTTTGAAGGAAGGGGCATACAGTTACTGTAACACACCTCTCTGGAGCTCTCGGCTGCGTTTTGCGGTTCTCTGCAGCACAGGTAGGGACAGAGCCCTTTCAGGCTGGGCTGGTTGAGATCTCCAGGGAACCTTGCCTTTGCAAAAGCGATTCATGCAAAATGCTGAAGGACGTTGAGGCAGAACCCATCACTGTCCTCCCAACGCGCTGTACACACACTGTACAGCATCTCCTGCCGCAGGCTGTGGAGCCCTGTGTGTACCGGGTCTGTGTCCTGAGCGAGAGCAGTGCTGTGGGTCCACGGTGGGAACAATGGTTGCAAACGAGATGATGTCTATCCAAAGAGGTCTTGTAGCCTTTCAAGGCATGTTTTGGGTATTGCGTGCTTACTCATAGACAGGAGCTGATGGAGACTGTCATGTTGTAACAAGTAGATTTTGTTTTCAGAGCCATTTTCTGATTTACTTTTTACTTGCTCCTTCCTTAAGAATAATCTGGGAGCAGCCTCAGTGTAAGTGTTCAGGGTATTTTATGGATTGGTCTGTTTTACTCCTTACAGGGTTACTTAAAGCAGTGCCGGAAGAGGAGGGATATGTTCAGTGATGAACAGCTAAGGATCATCTTTGGTAACATTGAAGATATCTACAGATTTCAAATGGGTTTTGTCCGGGACTTGGAGAAACAGTACAACAACGAGGATCCCCATCTCAGTGAAATTGGACCATGTTTCCTTGAACACGTAAGTTCATTTGGCAAGTTTTGGAAAGTTCATTTTTCTTTGGGAGTTTTGGGGTTATTTTTATGGGGGAGAATGGGAGGAGAACAGCAGAGTATGTCAGGAGGCAGGAACCGCTCAGAATGACTTGTGTGCAGCAGTACCGCTCTAGTTACGTATCACGGAATATACTCCATGGCCTTCCATTTGCTTCATGAGATACAGGTACAGAGAGAATTCAAAGTGAAGCATATAGTTGGGCAAGTCCTCCAGGGCACTTGAATCCCAACACCTTTTCACATCCACCCTTACTCATGTTATGTCGGTATGATGTCCCCCACCTTCTCCCCACCTTATTTTGCTCTTCAGAATATGACTTAAACCCCCCTGCAGGCCATCCTGATGGGGTCATGGATGACCAGAAGGTTGGAAGAGGTAAGAGAGTCCAGAAAAGTAAAAAGAGTTGTGTGTTACACAAAAAAGGTAGAGGAGAGCAAATGTCCGGGCTGTTCACTGTGGCACCGAGGTGCATTTGCAAGGGAGGCAAAACCCACGCAGCTCCCGTGGCCTCCCCTGCGGAGCTGTTGGGCCGGGTGGGGAGGTGTCAGCTCGTGCTTCTTGCTGCCCAGGTGGCAGCGGGGCAGCAGATACGCGCTCACGCCGAGTGCACCCTGAACAGGACGTTTTAGCTGACGGGACAGGCTTTCGCCCAGCCCATCGAACAGTTACAGAAGCCACGGACTACAGGAGCTGATAAATTGGCCAGTGTTGTCAATCTGTCAGGAAATGTCAAGAAAATCATAGCCCTGCAGTTCTAGGCTTTCCTTTAGGGAGAATGAAGTGCTGCATCAGGGCGTACGTATGAGGTGCTCCGACCCGGGATGCAGATCCTGTGCTGCGTTACCTTGTTTACTTACTGTCGGGGCTGAGCTGGCAACAGTTCACTTCTTGTTAGAGGAATTTCTGATAGACATTCATGAAGCTTCAGCAGGGCGTCCCTAAAAAGGTTCACAGCATCTCTCAAGCATCATTGGTCGTCTAATTGAAAAGCAGGTTTCTTTTTGAGGAGTTGCATGATGGCGTTAACATTGCTCATTTTTATCAGAGCCTGCAATCTCTGCTGCCTGCTTCCAAAGCGGCATCATATCCCATCTCTGGGCTAAAAAGATGTAAGAAATCTTGGTGAGAATCAGTAGCTAAAACTTCATGTCTGGAGGCTGTGCTGTCAATTCATTTATAGTGACAATAGTAAGAATTACTACCGTTATTTGGAGAAATATCTGTCACTTTTCTGTCATCAGATAGGGGCTGAAAGATGGCTAATAAACTCCTGATAAATTATCCCTTTTTAGCCATTTGGGGAGGCTGAGGGATGAGGACATTGAGATCCTGTTACATGGATCTGCGAAGCATCTTGTTCCTCATCTGCTTCAGGAAGAGGGAGGTGTCAGCAGCTTGGCTCTTGGTCAGCTGTGGGGATGGGAAAGAAGCTGGGCTTCCCTGTTCCCAGAAAGGCAGATTGTTTCGTCTCTTATGGGACTGAGAAATAAGAATTTCTGGTCAAGTGTATTTTTTAAAAAAAAAAATCTGTCTTTTCTGTAGTTTGTAAGGCATTGGCCACAGCCTGATGCAGCATCTCAGGCTGTTGACCTACAACACTTGGGCTTATATCAGAGCTGTCTCAGCTGCAGTCTTAATATGTGGTATTGGACAATCAGTTTGTGTCTGTCTCTCCCTTCCCGTGTAATTTTTCTTTGAGCTTTTGGCTGCCTTGTCCACGTGGCCCAGACGAATCAAGCCTGAGTTAAGGGCTACAAACTGCCATGGCCCCATCTGTGGTCAGTCAAGGCAGAAAAAGGAGATTCCAACAAAATTAGCACAAAAAGACTCGTTAGACCAGTGCAAAGGGTGGGTGGGCACACGTGCGAGTGGGGTTTTTCTCTTTGTTTGGTGTGTTCTGGCTCTCTAGTGAAGTCCACACAGTGGTTGGTGCCTTGGGCTCCCTGTTGGTAAAGGCAATTTCAAATATACCCAGCTCCTAAATGCTTGCCAGGTGCTTCATGGTCTTTCAGGGAAAGACCTCTAGAAATAACAAGGTCGTCTTCCTGTATTGCCAAAGGCCAAAACTCTGCTTGGTTCTAGCTTTATCTTTTATAAAGAAAACCCCGTCGCACAATTTGAATGCCCACAATGCTGCACAGGGGTTCGCTTCAACACACCCTGTACCTGCAGGTCCCTCTGCCTCCCTTTTCCCCCGAGTGACCATGCAGCACCTCCTCCAAGCAGGAAAAGTACTCAGGCTCGGTCCTTTCTCCTCCTGCTTGGGGTATTCTTTCTTCTTCAGCTGTGACGTGTTCTCGTTGGCATGCCGGGGGGTTGACTGCTCGCAGCACTTGTCTGACGTGTGCTCCCCTCTGTGTGCATCCCTCTTCTCCTGCCTCTCACAGCAAGATGGCTTCTGGATCTATTCGGAGTACTGTAACAATCATTTGGATGCGTGCATGGAGCTTTCCAAGCTGATGAAAGATAGCAGGTACCAGCATTTCTTCGAAGCATGTCGTCTATTGCAGCAGATGATTGATATTGCCATAGACGGTTTCCTTCTGACGCCAGTGCAGAAGATCTGCAAATACCCCCTGCAGCTCGCAGAGCTACTGAAGTACACCGCGCAGGATCACAGGTACGCCGCTCTTGTTCCACGGAGGCGTTTTGCTCACTGTCTCTTTACACAGCCTCTGCACACACGCAGGGCTTGGGGCTTTTTTTCCATCCAGCTCTTCTCTTCGTGACATCTTGTATAAATCGAAGCGGGGCAGAGGTTCAGCAGACAGAAAGCTTCTCAAAGCACTGATTCTCAATGGAGCCAAACTCATCTTTGCTATAATCAGACATGTGCACTAATTACCCTTGGATGTACCTTCTGATGCTACTGGTTACACTAGAAAAATCACCTAATTAGCATTTATTGGTCAGGAAGCTCATTCTTTTATCCTGAAGAAGACCTCAGCATGTAGCAAGTAAAGGGCCAGGCTCCACAACTCAAACCTGAATTATGCTCAGATTTGGGGGAGAACTGGGAACCTGCTCTGCTTTTCAGCCTGATATTCCAGCTCTCATTTTGCCATTGGGTTTAGGTTCAGAGGAGCCCCCAGCAGTTTGATTACTTCCCAATATCTCCAGGATCTCTTTTGCTGCTGCTCAGGGCAGTGACCTAATGTAAATCAAGAATAGTACCTATGGTACCACGTACAATATACTGCTATGAAAATAAAGTGAAAGAAGAGTCAGGCCCCCTAAGAGTAGATTTTCTCCTGCCTTGACAATTTTCTTTCATTTTCCAAACCCCATTTACATGGAACTGCTTCAGAGAACAAAAAAGCCCACAGATGTTTCAGAAAGTTCTGCAAGTGTTTGGTTTGTTCGTTTTTCCCCAAACCGAGTTCTGAAAGTGCAGAGAGGCATGATATGAGCAAAGAGATGCATTGATTTCCTGTGACCTGATTCAGGAGTTTGATTCATACTCGTGGAATGCCCAGTTCAAAATCACCGATTTGGACATGCATTTGGCTCCAGAACCAATTTCTGGTTTTCCCTTCGTAACGAGACCACATCAAGCTTGGAGTGGACTCATGGGAACATTAGGGTACCAGAAACCAGCTCTAGGATCCCAAATGTTGTGGCTTTTTTTTCCTGATGTCCCCATGGTACTTAAGAGTGTGAATTCAGATGCGGGTTTACAATGGGAAGACATTAGAAGCCTCGGAGAGAAGAGGTCTGTGTTTAAAATGACCTTCTCTGAGTTATTTGGTAGCCATACCAAAGGGGATGTGGACAGTGTGATTACACAAGGGTTGAATTATTTTGGGAGCGCGTTCCTTTTTCCTTTGGGCTGTTTTAAAATCAACATGTTGTTAAGTAACCAGATATCATTGTATTCTGAGGAGACTCGGATCTTTCCTGTGGTTAAGCGACAATTAGTTGATTCAGACCGAGATCTCTTTTGTACTGGATTGTGTCGGTGATAGGGCACAGCCATGGCCACTTCATTTCTTTGTTTCTTCATTTTTTTCTGGAAAGGGAAAGCAGGATTATATTTGCTTGCCCTGCGTTAGTAAAGAGTAAGCCTTCTGAAGCTGTAACACTGCATATACGGAACGCATCCCGGTGCAGACGGCCGGCAAAAGGCCTGTGCTTTGTCTCAGCCCTGGAGCGTGGGGTAATTCTGCGGGTGTCCCCTGGGGAGTTTATTGGCTCATGGAGGAATGGTGTTCTAACGCAGAAATGAGGCGGGTCACACCAGCTTCCCCTGTGGTCTGCCTCCTCCGATTCAAGCAGTCAGGGAGCGTAGGAGGGACTGATGCTGCAGGCAGCCCAGCTCGCCTCCCGGCCAAGCGGAATGCCACGAGTGGGGAAACTGAGGCACAGGGATCGTGTCTTATTGACCACCAGGTGATTGTGCACTGGGGCTGCGCAGAAACCCCCGGCTGCCCTGGTTGCCTGCTCGAAATACAGATCTCTGCTCCTGTAATTCTGGCTTTGGGATGGGGGCTGAGATGAGCAAAGCCTGAGAATGGAAAAGCACATAAACTTTGGGGAATGTCATGTTGTGACAATATCAGACACAGGGAAAAGCCAGATCCCTGCAGATGGGTGTCCCATCAGGGTCCGCTGTGAACAAGAGAAACTGAGAACCAACTGGGGAGCTTCAGCGGGGGCCATTAATCAGGCGACGAATTGTCCTCCTGCACTTGCAGTTCGACAGTGCTCGCAATTAGATTGCGAGTCGGAAAGAGAAGCTGGAAAATTATAGAGTGGACTAATACTCCCAGTGAAGTCAAGCTCATCATTGTCTGGGTTAGGAGTCTCTTAGGCGCTGTGATTAGAATTTAATATGTAGAAAATATTATTTAAATCAACTGAACCATTTACAGAGTAAGGCAAAATTCAGAAAGGACCAGGAGTCCCAGTATACGTTAGCTTCATCTAAAGTGGAACATTAAATTCTTTTTTTGTTTTTTCCCTCTTCAGTAATACCCTCCTTGTAGAGCTATGGGTCCATCTTCCCTCTGCCAGGTCAGGACCACAGAGCTGAAACTAGAAACCTGACCGCTCTCTCCCGAGTTAGCATGTGATATTTGGCAAGAGTCTAGACTTGCATTATGATTGAGCACTGGGGAGAGGTCATTGCAGCCCCAGTATAATTGACAAACAATTTATTTACCTTAATTTCATAGTTGATGCTATCCTATTATTATTTCACCGGCCAAATGCTTTGCTTCTGTTATTTTTTCTTCTAAGTTTTTGCCAACCCTGCCACAGACATGGGCTAGGAGCCCAAAAAGTTCAGTCATGACTCTTTCTTCATTACTGCCTGAAAGAAAAATGTGCATGGGGTTTTCTCTTCAAACAGAACATTGGAATTAGTAAATTAGCATTACCAAGATAAAACCCAGCTTGATTGGCACCGGCCCACTCCGCATGGAGGCAGGCATGGGGGTGTTTTCAGAGCCTGGCTCCCTTCAATTGCTTATTGTTTGGAGACTGGTTCATTTGAATTTTTCACAAAGCCACATCTGTTCACCTCTTAAAGATTTACTCCAGCTTAATATGAATTAAATATATGAAGGTCCTAAGTGCAGCTTGCTGGTGTCCGGAGCGTTCCTGCAGCAGAACTGAGCTGGAGTTAAAGTGTATGAACGTGTTGGGTGAGAAAGGGGAGACTCTGCCAGCGGGTGGGCTGACATCACCCTCCCTTCTTTGCATGAACATAATTGCTAGGAGATCATTAGTGACGGTTTCTAAACCCTACACCTCTCTCTACCTTTACAGAGCCTTTCTGGCCATAGTGACTTACCTATTTCCCTACAAGAACTCATGGACATTTTGCAGACTAACGTCTCTCTGGCATAGCTCAGTTTCTCCCTTACACAACCAGGGGTTCACTTCATACAGATGGCCCCACAAAGGAAGGCACAAGAAATTCTTCTTTGGGTGTCGTGATGGATCTGTCAGACAGCCCATCCTCTATTCTCTTTTACTTTGGTGGAGGACCAGTCCTGATGTTCTGGAATTTATAGGATTGCTTTTTTTAACCTCAGATAGAATTTTGATGTAAGAATTGAATAAAAATTGAAAACCCACTTCAAGATTTCATCCAAGAAAGGATGGCAAAATAGGAAATAATACTCTGTTGTATATCTATATTGTGATTGTTTCTTAATATTTATCCTACTTGGATCACGTGGGGAAATGGATCTAATTCACAGCAGTCACCCCTATTTTACCTGTCACCAGTGCAATTCTTAGCAATAATCAATAAAGCCATTCCCCCTGCAGCTGCCCAAGATCGCAGTTTTTCTCATTAGTCAGCAATCAATATCAGCCCTTAAGTTAATAATATATCATGGTGGCATTATGGCAGCTGGCCTTGTCTGTCTTTCCGATTGAAATGAACATTAAGGTTCCTTGGAATGGGAAAGAAGGCACAGGGCGGAAATCAATAGCATTGATTTCAGCATCACTTTTTGAAAAGACTGATCATCATCTTTGCTGGCCCTGGCAGGAGGCTGTTTTCACTCTTTGTTATTACACTCACAGGCCAGGCCAGGCAAAAAAAACGAAAAAGAAAATTGCTTTGATTTGCTCACCTGAAGTCTGCAGTGAGGGTGAATGCCATGGGATAAACGCTCCGTGGCACTCCTGGAGTCGCCTTATGGCTTGGAAGGTGCTCCGGGCTTGTGTCTAATCGAAAGTTATCTTCTAATGTTCATGTTAAAGATGAAAAAATCCAGGCTAAAAGACACAGGCTATAAAATTGTTCAGGCTTTCTTTTAGGATGCCCTGTAGCTGAGCACCTTAAGACTTCAAAGAGCCCTATTCACAACTGTTGTACTTTGGGCTGGTGGAGGCCTGGCCGTACTCGGTGCGCTGATGCAGACCAGCTGAGGAGCTGACTGGCTTCTCTGTCTCATATGCACACAATTTCTTCTTTTGTGATGATCCAGAAAGACGTTGCTGATGGAAAAAACACGGTATCATAGTAATGAGTGACAAACCCTACCTGCTTTTCTTTGTAAGAGGATGGTCAGATTCTGCTTCTGCTAATGATAGAGTCCTGTGCGTTTCCACTGCGCATCAGGCTCCGTTTCATGGACTTTTCTCTTGTGTTCAACAGTGACTACAGGTATGTGGCTGCTGCTCTTGCCGTCATGAGGAACGTGACTCTACAGATCAACGAGCGGAAGCGGAGGTTGGAGAACATTGACAAGATAGCTCAGTGGCAGGCCTCCGTTCTGGACTGGGAGGTACAGTAAACGCTCAGCCCTGATTTAGGTGCTATAAACCTGGAAAACGTAAATTCCATGCAGTTGTAGAATTATCCAAGACCATATAGTTCATTTCACACAACCTAGCCTTGGGATTAAGCTTGTGCCAGAGTAGATATGTTTACAGGCTTTAGAGATGGTACTTAAGAAGTGAAATGTTAATGGTACTCCAAGGAAAATCTAAGGTCCAGTTCCAATTTCATCACTGGAAATCTGGAGTAACTTTTGTGGCTGCAATGCTATTGTCCTGGGAGTAAGTGAGATTTAGACCAAACTCTGCATTCTGGCTCTGTGCTTTTCATTGGGGAAGAAGTAGGGAATAAGGTAGCAAAAAGCCCTAGAAATTGTGACAGGTGAAGAAAATGGAGAAAGCTCTTCTGGTGGTTGCTTTATGATTAGAAGCCAAAACATTAAGCTGAAGTTAGAGATGCTATTTGCGCATTTAAAATGAGTATCCACTTCAAGATTTCTGAACCAGCCCTGTGTGTAGTGATCGTATGATTAAGGAGCTGAGAAAACACAGGCACGGCAGAGTCAGCAGAGGGATTCCTCACTAGCAGGCCTTCAGTCTCCTACATTTTTGCCCTGTGTTTAAAAAAAAAAAAAGAAGCCATACTAAAATTATGTTGTCCTTTTCTTTTTGTCTCCGATTTTTAAAAAAATCGTTGTACAAATGTAATCTGTAAATAGGGGGTTTGAAGCAGATGGAGGACCAATGTTGTTGTAAATCCCTATCTATGTTGTCATCAATCCAGGTATTTATCAAGCAGATACTTAGAGTGATGGATCAGCCTTTCTTCTTCCTCACGGTCATGAGCATCTGGAATAACTCCCCATTCAAGTCCATAGGATCATACTATGTAAATTAGTATAGGGGGAAGATGCATTTATCCTTCAATTATTTTTTTTTTTCCTGAAAAGATCTAGGAAGGCTGGGAGGAGAGGGAGAGAAATACAGGAGCCTCACCTTCTTATTGTGTATCCTCCTTGATTGAATTACTTTCATTGCTGTAATGAAGGTTGGATTCAACTGTGGATCTCTTGATAAAACATATAAATGCAGCAATCACAGCGAGTTCTTAAATTATGACTGGCTGTGAGAGCAGAAAATGCGGATGATTTTCTTGATTGTTTTATTGTTGTTTACTGCGAAGAGACCTCTCTCTCACTGACACGCAGACTCATTTTCCGAATTAGAAAACTGCTCTCAAGGAGGCACAGGACCATCACACGGATCTGCAGCCTTCAGAATATTCCATGTGATGAGCTAAAGTGTGTCGTTTGTAAGAAATGCCGTGACCCTCATTGTAAATAAATCTAGTTTAAGGACGGATCAATTCCAAGTCAGTGAATATTCATGTGTGAGTGGAAAGCCAAGGTGACCTCCACATAGGATCTATGGAATGGCAGTTTCTTTTTCTCTTTCATTATCTCAGTTGATAATTCATTTTTATTTAGCCGTATCCTCGACAATTCATTCCTGCTTAGCTTTAGCCATATTCTTTTTAATTCATTCCTGCTTAGCAGTACCTATTCTTTATCTCCATTCTATCCTTAGGAACTTGCCAAATTGTTATTCCAGGCTTTTTTCAACTATTCCAAATTTTAAGCACAATATTGCAGCAACATCCTTCAGCTTCTCATAATACAGCAAAACCTGCTCTTGCTACCGCTCAGGGATCCAATGGGAATACAGCTACTGCCCCCATTCAAAGGAAAATACCCTTCTTTCCATTTTTATTCTACATTTTGGATCAAGAAGTCATAGAGTTGTGATGAGGACAGTAGAGGATGAGAAGCAGATCCAGCAGAGGACTTCCCTGCTTGATTCTTTCCTCTGAAGTAACTTCTGTATCATCAGATGCAGCCCCCACTTCGCAGATGTCCATGTAATGGCCAGAAGGATGCCCAAGCCCCCTTAATACTCAGAAGTTAACTGTAGTATAGTGCAGGAAGAGAGCAGGAGCAATCAAAACCAGTACCAGAGGCTTAGATCCATCCTAGATCTGTGCAGATACTCTCTTTAGGCATTGCAAACCCAAGCTGGTCATCTCCAAAATCACCACTCAGCTCATGTCTATCTGTAGGACGTGTCTCCCAGACCATCGGGGGTTGATTTCTTACCCAGCCCGTAGGGGATCGAGCTCTCATCTTGCGCATGTTGGCAGTTACGGAGTAGAATAGGGTATATCTCTCTAGCCGCTTCCAGTCTGTGGGGAACGTGTGTTTCTTATCAGGGTCAGGCAGTAGAAGAGCACGACTCTCGGTTTATCTTCAGTGGAGGACACTGCTGAGAGATACTGAGTGACCTGATGTCAGCTCTGTGCTGCTACAAATGCTTATCCAGATTATGTTAAGTGCTCACAGAAACAGAGAGAGGAACCCACTGCATTACTCTCCCATCTTTCGGTGGCCCTATTCCTGCTGCAATTAGAGTCTGTACCCAAAAGTGCTCCCTGTCTGTCCCCCTGTGTGTCACGGTGGCTTCCTGGTCTCTCCGGCCGGCACGGCAGTGCAGACGAGCGATAGCAGCATGGACCGGGGGGTGCAGCACAGTCTGCCTTCAGACGATCTGAAAAAAACACTAAGAAAGCAGAAATTAGGAGGAAAAAAATTACCAGTTCAGGGTTTTCTTCCACCAGAAATCCAGCCAGGGCACATGACAGAGATAAAATCCCTAATTCCCACTGTATGTTGCCCTTGGTGAATTACTTCAGCAGCAACCAGGGCTAAATGTTTAAGCACTTTGGAATCTTTCATTTGGAGAAATGTCTGGTTTTCCTCAGCATCTCTAGACTAACGCTGTTGACTCTCTGATTTGAAATTGCGTTTTCATTTCTAAATTTACCCATGTTTTGCAATGAAGTGTTGGAAAAAGATTTTTCTAAGGAAGAAAAAATCCAAACTAAACAAGAAATATTTAGGGAGTGAATATTTGAAAAGTTCTTGTATACAAAGTATGTGCACACATTTTCTTGCAAGGAGAGGGTGTTATTGGGAATGTATACATATTGCTGATCCTAAAACAAATAGAAAAAGTAGGGGGCACGTCCTAGCTAATTTAAGTAGAAGGGATTTTCCTGAATCCTGTGGAGCTGTGCCTTTGTGTTTCAGGAGTCATATTTATCTCTCTAGATTTTCTGCATGGCCTCATGAAGGTGAATGTCAGGCTTGGTGTTTGAAAAATGTGAATGTCCTTGAGTTAATCAAGGCCAGATTTTTTTTTTTTTCCCCCAGAAGTCACCTAAGCAGGGTGTGATGCTTTCAGTTGAGAGTGGGACCAAGAAAGGGTGGCCTGACTCTAGCGGCAGCAGATAAGCACGCTGTGGCAGCCAGGGCAGGGAGTCTTAAGGAATTATTGGCAGCTTTGGCAGCTTGATACAAGTAATGACTGAGCAGAATCTTAAGGGAAGATTCTGATCTCAGCGACTGCTGTAAATTAGAAATAATCCCAATCACTTTGAAATGTGTTCCTCTATAATTTGCAGGAATGTGGTCTTGACCGAAAAGCCTGGATTGGACTGTTGCCACGTATGACTCACTTCTTTATTTTGTAACCTGAATTTCCAATATATAAACAGACCCAGAGAGGTGCTGCCCCTGCCTACACCGAATTCTCTAGTGCCTTTTGTCCTTTCACTTGTTAATGTCGCAGAATGTAGGGCTTCCACCACCTCCTGCCGAGGCCTTTCCATGTCTGAGAGCTCTCGTTGTTATGAAGTGTTTCCTGATGTTCAACCTCTATTTCCCTTCTCAGCGTCATCCCCTCACTTGTAGTTAAATGCCCTCAGATCAAAACAGTGACATTTAAAGGCAGGCAGGCAGAACCGGCACGCAAAGTTAGCTGGAGCGGGTTCCGAACAGCCTGCGACGTCTCCTCTGGATCAGACTTCAAAGAGGGCAGACAGAGCCCATCCTGGGCAGCCTTTACGCGCTCAGCCCCTTCTCGTGCTCCTGCCCCCTGAGAGTCACAGACTCAAAGGTTTTAGTGGGTAATAGCTAGATATATATACACACACGACAGTACTACAAAGAGATGATCTCCACAAAGCCCGTCATCGTTTCTGTGTCCTTGCAGTGCTGTGTTTACAGGCACACAAATGAGGAGGTGGGAGTGAAGGAGCGGGGTCCGTCCCTGCCGTTCTCTCTCTGTCTGCTCCTGGGCAGCCGTCCTGGACAGCCATCGGAGGAGCATGTTCTCCTCTCTCCTGCCCTCCTGAGATCTCCCGCAAGCCCATGGAGACACTCTGGTGAGGAGCTGCGCTGCCAGCCCTCTGTGGCCCGCTGAGCGCCCATTGCAGGTGATGTGGAGATGGAAAACAGATCCGTGCTTTGGCGGACCTCAGAGTCGCTCCGTTCTGTGCCTTTTCATACGGCGCTCGAACCACATCAAAACGCAATAAAGCAGAGATCCCTGCAGCGTTTCAGGCTCCGTCTTCTGCCCTCGTGGGAGCTGCCAGCAACGCTTTCCTCCCTTTCAGCCCAGGTTTTTCCTCAGAGGAGGGTGGTGATGTGGCCCCCATTCCCTGGCAGGGCATCTACGGAGGTCCCTGAGCCAGTGGCTCAATGTTTGGCACAGGAGAGCGCCTTGCTTGTCAGCCTGGATTAGTTTTAACCATCTATTTAAACAGATTACCTTGGTTAATGTAGATTTCTAGACATTTCTACCAAAGATTCCCATGGGTTGTCACTTTGGCAGGTTTCAAAAATACTAAATTTACATGGAGGGAAAAATATGTGTAATCGAGAAATATAATGAGCACTGTCCTTTTAAATTTCTTCCCATTCTTGTTATTTACGGGTCCTTTAAATCAAGACTTGGTGCCCTTAATTATGTAATACATAATAGTTGGCCTCAACCTAATATTACGTTTACTGAATCCAAGAATGACATGAAAAAAAGGATGCATGCGACCAACGTACTGTTTTCAAAGTGAGGACAGCCTGATGAGAAATCCTCCTGGGAAAAAAACTGCATCAGGGACTGGAACAGATCCTTCTTTTTTTTTACTTCCTCAGCAACAGAAGGTATCGAAAAAGGAGCCTGATGAAAAGGACAACATTTCTCTCACTTTCCTTTTTCTGATCTTTCTGTAGCCCAGAGTGCTAATCAGCCTGTCAATCTCTAATTAAAGAACAGCAGTGTCAGGCAAAGAGAGCCCTGCTCGCTGCATGTTAACGAGAAAAGGGGATTTCGTGCCCAGCAGTGACAGCAAAGAGCCGTGTCGGGAGGTGGGCTCGGGCGCAGGGGAGCAGGTCTGATGGGCTGAGGAGCATTTCTGAGCCTGGGGCAGCGTCTGCTGGGGATGGCTCATGGGAAGGAGGAGCGGGGCAGACTGGGAGGTGTAACGTGCTGCAGCTCCCAGCGCCGTGCCCTTCCTTGTTACCTTGGTGCTCCCAACAGCATCTGCCGCTATTGACACTAGTAAAAACTCTTTGGTTCCTGCCAGTTTCTCATTACAGAAAGTGGTGGTCACCTATAGCACAACTGAGGAGCTGATGTTCGACATCTTTCCACAGCAGCAGCAGCAGCAGCAGAGCTGAAACTCTGCTGCAACAGTCGGGATTAGCCCTAGGACTTTGCACGTCATTCTAGCGCTGGCAAGCTCGAGGGAGCATGAAGCACACGTCCAAGCTACATGTGGGTGACCTTCTGCTCCCATTACTGCACACTAAGTAGTTGGATTCTGCCTGTCACTTCATGAAGAAAAGAGGAGTCAGCTTGCTTTTTGCTGCCCTTTGTATGCAGCAGGATGCAAACCCCCGACACAGGCTGCGGAGCGCTGAGGTTTTTTATTATAGGTTTATAGGGTAACTCAAGTTGGAAGAGACCTCAGGAGGTCATCTAGTCTTCTCGTGGCCGTTTTGCTGCTGTGCTCTGCGGCAGTCAGTAGGACATCTGCTAGTTCAGAGTAACCAGAAGTTCAGCCTCTTCCTTTTTTAGCAGTATTTCTCTTAACTTACAGAAGGGTGTAGATGATCCAGCCTCTCCAGGAGTTGCTTGGGGAAAAAGGAAAAGAAGATTTTTTCCTAGGATTAGAGGGATCCAGGCCTAGGACTGGCTTTAGGGAAGGACTGAGAGAGGCACTGTGGAGAGCAGTGTCAGGACCAAGCACCACGGTGTGCTGGGGTGGTGGCAGCAGTGGAGCAGAACAGCAAGCGCTTCCTTCCTTCCCCACCACCCTCCAGCTGACCCCGTGAGCTCCCTCCAGTAGGGACACTCCACTGGCAGAGGACACTCCATGCTTTTCAAAGAGGTGGTACACCTCTGTCAGCAAAAAAAATGCCTTTCAAGGTTGCTTGCATCTGCTCCAGGAGGCTCTGGTGGCGCAGCCATGCTGGTGTGAGGGCTTGAGGAACAGGCAGGGCTGTGGAGGTGCTGCTCTTGGGGGCTGAGGGCTGGCCAGCCCTGTGCTAGTCCAAAACTGTTTGCAACCTATATTTCCAAATTTGCTAATCCAGCATTGGAAGTCATCTATTTCTAGCCTATAGACTGTACATATAAATTGTTTTCCCAACACAAAAAATGCA
Source organism: Rhinoptilus africanus (assembly GCA_013400135.1). Lineage (NCBI taxonomy): Eukaryota > Metazoa > Chordata > Aves > Charadriiformes > Glareolidae > Rhinoptilus > Rhinoptilus africanus. The sequence goes on from VXBO01009241.1 coordinate 201,811, forward strand.
ATACAAATCCTATCATTTCCGATCTGAATGTTTTTGGTTTATATTGCTTGCAGGGACTACACAGTTTGGATTCAGCTAATCAAGTAGAAGTGTTTACCGAGCCCTCTGTGTGTCCTCAGGCTTGAGATGCTACCACAGGAGTAAAAGACAAAACTGGCTTTCTATTTTTAGCAGACAGCCTCTTCTAGGCTCGCCCCCTCTTCTGAAATCTCCCATCCATAGGCTCGTATGAACCTTCTTTGTATAAGCTCATGTTTAGCCAGGAAAGCCCACAATTTCTGGAGCTGGTATGTTTTTCTTCAGAGCCTTCTCGTTCAAGAACTTGTGTATGTCTGAGCTGTCGCAGCAGCACACAGGTCCCCGGATTCTGGCCAGGAGGTGCCACAGCTGAAATCGGACCCTGACACCACACTCTTGAGACATCGTGTGATGCGTGGCCCATCACTTCTGGGAACCACCCTCTGTGTTCCCAGGGAATTATCCCTAATTAGGCCTTCAGATCCCACAGCCACCCAAGTGAGATAGAGAGGTGGATAAATACCTCGCTAAGGCGATTTGAAAGGCTGTGCTGCTGCATGATGATGCAGCGACTTAATGAAGTTGCTGTTGTCACAGGGCCCAGGGACTCGGGCACTTGCTTCCAATCAATGCTGAGAGGTTAATTACACATTTACCTGAACAGCAGTCTGAAATCCTCACCAAGAAATTAGGAGTGGGGATGAGTCTTGGTTGCTTTGGTACCTACAAGTGTAAGCAGTACCAGAAAAGCGTCTCTACCTAGAGGCCCCCCATAGCTTGCTGAACCTTTACAAGCTGTTTACTGAGATTTTGGGATGGTCTTGTCCCAGAAATTGGTTCTAGTTTGGCATCAAAGCCAGGACTGCACTAGTTTCAAAGCCAGAAAGAAAGAAAAAAAAAAAAAAGCTTTTCTCTCACTTGCTCCTGACTCCTGCTCCTTACCTTTAGCTGAAGTCATCCTGATTCCTTCTGTGGTGTCTTGGAGTGAGAGAGACACTGAGATGCCCACAGGGCAGGTGGTGGTGAATTCACCCATTTTTAATAAATAGATTTTAATTAACTTTTAAAAAAGTCCAGCTCATCCCAATTAGTGGAGGGTGACTGCATTTGTTCTCTCAGAGAGTGGGAGAGCGAGTGCTGTGTTTTCAAGACCATCTGCTCATGAATCCTTAAAAAAAAAACAGAGAGGAAAACAAGCGTTAGCCGGAGGCAGAGAAAGGGTGAGGGCATCCTGGCAGCCGGCCGGGGAGGCCCTGCCAGCTGGGGGGGGTGGGGGGAGGCTGCCAGAGGAGCCGGGGTGGTCCTGACAGTTTTTTGGAGATAGGGAGCTCTAATGAGCTATGGGGGAAGGATTGTAATTGCCTGAACGAGTGGGAAGAGAGACAACAATCTGGAGGGGTGAGTTTTGGCAGCCTCCCGGGTAGGGGAATTGATAGCCAGTGTAGATGACTCTGGTTGCTGGCCGGAGATTTCGGGAGGAGACGTGCTTTAGGATGCTATTTTAAAGGGAAGGGGTGCCAGGGAGCTTGTTACCCTGAGTACAATGTGGCTCTGTCATGGCCAGGAGGAAGAGGCGTCGCTCTCAGGATGCCACCAGCACCTGCAGCAAGATCCAGGGTCTGGGGGTACCTGGAGAGGGGGGAGCCGGGACAGTGTCTGGAGCAGCACATTCCCCTCAGCAATGTGAACCATAATGACCGTGCTTGGAGCATCCACACTTACTTCACTTATTTCCCTTCCTTCGGAATTATCCCCTATCTCCATTTTCTGGTGTGAAGTCAGGTGGGGTGGCTTTGAGAACTGCAGAAGGGCCACAATCTTATTTAATTATTGCCTGCCCCTCCCCATCCTGCAAAGAGAAATGTACCTGTGCCCTGGCTGGGAGCGGCGGTTCACTCGGCCTCCTTCTCTGTGCCCTCTAGGGAGAAGATATCTTGGACCGCAGCTCAGAGTTGATCTACACGGGAGAGATGTCCTGGATTTACCAGCCTTATGGACGGAACCAGCAGCGTGTTTTCTTTCTCTTTGATCACCAGATGGTTCTCTGCAAGAAGGTAAGGACATCCAGGGAGAAAGCAGCACGGCTGAGGACATGCTGCAGACAGGCTTTCCAGTCCAAAGTGGCTTTTAGGGCAAGGTGGCTGTTTGCTACAAGTGCAGAAGAGGACGTGGATAGCACTGAGGAAGGGCAATCCACAGGCTAGAAATACTGAATTACAGGATGGTGAGTATACTGTGATAGAGGGATTTTTACGCTCGTAGCAAATCCAGCCTCCACTTGTTCATTTCATGCCTTTTTCTCATGTGCCCCTTGTTTGGCTCGCTGCCTCCCTTCTACTTTCAGATTTTGGCTGCAGCATATGATCTGGGATTAGATAGCCCTAGAATTTCTATATGAACTATGAAGCCTGGCACTTGGGCAGACAACTCAGTTACTGCACTAAAATGACGATCGTTGCCTCTCCACGCAATATCAGGCAGCAGCCTGGTCCGTAGCGGGGTATATCTGCTGTCACTTGGTGAAATGCATTTTAAGCTTCGTCCTCCTGTAGGTGCAGTGCTGGATTTTATAGGGCAGATCTCTGCCATGAAACCCGTTCTCAAGGTAGAGAAAGGCAGTGAAGAATACTGATGCTAGTACGTTGTAGTATTAATGGCAGCGGGGGAACTGTGTTTCGGAGCAACTGTGCCGAGCAGCAGCAGCATAGCTGTGTTGCTGTAGTCCCACCGAGGTGATCCCAGCTCCTTACCGTCACCACTGTTCGAAATGAAGTGACAGATCTCACAAGTCCTGGGTGCCTCTGTCTTCTGGCAGACCGGGATTCATTGACATTTTCACTGCAGCTATCCAGGTAACTCTGCGGAGGGAGTCCCTTGGCCCGGCTTCAAGCAAGAGCGAGGGCGAGCTGCAGACGTCTCCGGCCAAAGGCACCAGGGCTGTGTCCCTGTCACATCTCATATGCTAAGGAAAGGTTGAGCGAGACCTGCGCCGGGTGGCAGCCCTCTGAGGAGTGCCCTGCCGCCGCAGGAAGCGGCGTGGGTGGGAGCGTGGGTGGCTCCTGACTCACTGCGGCATCACTGCCTGCTGCCGCGGGACGCGGAGCTGCGGCCTGTGCAGTTCAGTGGGTGGCACTTTCTTCTCCTGAGTCATGGTTGACTGAAATTTTGCCTTCTGGAATGCATGTGCTTGTTTTTCCCCTCCTCGTTGCTGGGCCTTTTACTTCTTTCCTGGCTCTGTACAAAGGAAAAAAGAGAATAACCACAGAGCAACAATAACAAAGTCACATGTTCAGAGAACTGTCAAAATGAGTCTGGAAGTACACAGCTGGGTTTAATTTTTAATCTTGACCTCCTACACTTTGATTGTGACCCTGAATTTCTGATTCATAAGACAGCATTCAGTCTGGATTGCACTGAGTGTGATCCAGAGAGGTATCGAGCGTTCCCTTATAACTCCTGGGAAAATCAGAGCTGGGTTTTCCGTGGTCATCAGTATGAGCGGAGAACATTCATCAATTCACAGCGGGCTGCTGGGGCTCAAAAGGTTGTATGAGCATGCAAAGAGTGTTAGTGTGACACTGTCCTCTTCCCTTATGTATTCAAAAGGCATTCTGGGGGGAGGTGGGGGGTGTGTCAGTGCCGCATAAGGGATGGTTTCCCGGGAAAACGCCCCACAGATTTTAGCCATCTCAGAGACAGGACAGTGGTCTGGGTCTTCCTGGCAGAGAGGTTGGCTCCGTGTCGGGTTCCGCCAGGCTCTTCCTCCACTAGCTGAGGTCTTGTGGGACGGTGTCCCCTCTCAGCTTTAAGGTGACAGGGTGGTAACTCATCCTATGAGCCTGATATCATGGTTCATATCATACCTTATTGTAGGTTCCCCTCCTGCATCTCTTTTTCGAGCATCAAACTGCAGTTGTTCTTCAGAGGACTCTGCGATCTTGGTAATGTTTTCCTTGAACATTGTTAATAAAGATTGTCTGAGTCTGGCATTCAGAGGAATGTTAGCTTCCATTTTGGGATCACACATCCTATGTGGAATAAATCTGAATGATTTATAGCCTGTGTTGTCTTGCCCCTCCTGTCAGGCTTTGCAGTTACAGATGCCAACAAGCAGCCATCTAGCAGGATAACCTCTGCCTTGGAGCCAGAGTGCCATATCCCAGGGCTTTCTTAGTGAAGCACCATTTCTATCGAGGTGTGGGAAGCTTGGGCCAGCCTTCTTTACCCTGTGCTTTAGGTAGGCCAAGTATGACCCACGCATCCCCAAGAGCAGGGAGAAGGCAGCAGATCTGTGGGGGTGCTGGTGCCCCAGCTCCGCCTGGGCAGGGGTGGGCAGAGCACCGTGTCCCGGGGTCGTCTGCAGCACAGCCGGGTGCCAGGCATGGGAATTAAAGTGCGTGAGAGTGGCACGAGCTTGCAGTAGGCTTTCATGTCCCACTTGAGCAAACCTGCAGGGAACTGGAGTTGTCTGAGTCCAGAAGGGAAATTTGAGATGTCCAGAAGGTCTCAGACTGGTCCAGGGCTGCCAGCTCCTCTGCCTTGTGTGAGTTCTTTTGAGGTTGCCAAAGCAGCAGATTGAACAGTAACCCTCTTATTCCAGACACAGGCAAGGAGAAAATTCATGGACCATCTGACCTATGTTTTGCATGAGGTTTGTTTAGTCAATGAGCCTGATCAAATTTTTCAGCTTTGGTACCACTTAAGGTAGCACATCTCAGTGAATCTTCCTCTTCAGAAAATCTTCTGCATAGGTGGGTTTTGTTCGGAGATAATAAATCAGTAGGTATGATACATCCTTAATCATGACACAGTCTATTTGAAAATACATTTATTTTTGAATTCTAGTGGTTGAATTTTACCTCTTTATTGGTCAAAAGTGATTTTTAATAGAAATAGGGAACTAAAACTCATTCCTTATTTAAATACGTCACAGACACTTTAGTTTGATGAAGGCGTGCTAGATATCCCGAGAGGCTCTGGAAGACAAGCGTGTGTTTCAAACAAGATCTCCCCCTCCTCCAGATCTTCGCTGCGGTTATCTGCATGCCATCCTCACCTTCGGTACCTGTTGTCTCCCTGGTAGAAGTTTGCAGCTGCAACAGCTCCGTGCTCTTGAATCCTCAAGCATATGGATTCTGTGGTTTGACAGATACCGATACACGCGTTTCTGATGGAACAGGTATCATAAACGCTGTGACAGTTGTGGCTGTTGGTATTCTCTTTTATTCCCTGTGAACTCCATTGTCTGCAAAACTTGTTCCACAGTGGGCTTACATTACAGAGACTGTCAGATTCCTGCGCACTGCTTCGTGCAGCGCAAGATGAAATAATTTCTATGTGGCAAAACTGGCTGGAATCAGCTTCACCCGGGTAGGCTCGGGTGAGGTGTTAGTGGGGTTTGCTGGTACCGGTGATGCGTGTTAGGTCCAGGAAGATGGTACATGTATTCCTGCAATATCTGGAAAAGTGCTGGTGAAAGCCAGATTTTCTTTTGCTGCACAAATGCCAGCAGCATGCTGCTCCCAGCCAGCCGAGGGGCTGGGTTCGTCCCTTCCAAGAGAGCACGCTGCTGCATCCGCGCTGCAGCCCGTGTTTGGGTCTCTGCTACAAGCTGCTGATGCTTTGGGCAGGCCGTGTTGCTGCTGAGCCCAGGCAGAGTGTCAAAAAATGCTGTCTATAGCCAAGGTAACAATTCATTTTGTACCCAGTATTTGAGGTGATCACTGTGTGCAAAGTAACATGTCCCCCTTTTTAAGTTTGGGTTTCTTCATAGTGGTTTTGCTATCAGCTGGTAAACAGCGAAGACTGCTCCAGCTCAACCGCTCCGTCACCTTTGTCTGGCTCTACAGACAAGGCACAGTCCACGTTCTCAAAAACCGTCTTTATTTCTACCAGTGTTGCCTGTGCCCAAGGAACAGGCTCTGTTGGCTCTGGTGGTATTTCAGTATCCAGCTATCTGCTTTCAGCAGCAGTTAACATATTTCCAAACAAACCCTGTTCGCTTTGAATATGGCCTACTTTCCAGAAGCTTTGCCATCCCTTTCTGATGATGTCTGAAAATGTTTCATGGTTACAGGGCCTTTTTTTGTTGAATATCTGGCCAAGACATTTCTGTGAGGGAGGATAACTCTTCAGGGTGATTCTTCTTGTGATTATCACCTACTTGTTCCCCTGCTTGATACGCCTGCGGAAGACCGTCAGTAATGCCAGGCAGGCCATCCTTATTAGTTGTTCCCAAACATTTCAAGCAAGGTTTGAGCATCTGCCTGGCCTTTTGAAATGGTGGGTGTCCACAGATCTCCGCAGGTTGGAATCACCCCCTTGTGTCCTATTGCTCACTCGTCCCATAAAGGTGATCTGCTGCTCAGCAGGTGGGTGGGATGGACTGAGAGCTGCCCGTGGGAGCAGCTCCTTGAACGTCAACCTCCTTCTTGTCTTCCCACTGGCTGCATCTCCTAGGATTTTTCCGAGGGCTTTTGCAATGTGAGTCGAGCCAAGGGGCTGTCTTTGTAAATGGGCATATGGGCAGCTGGGTGATTACCTGGTTGATGGTTTGTTTGCATGCAAAGAACAGGACGTTAGTAATATGACTATATTGAACTGTAAGACTATATTAATATGACTATAATGAACGAGTGATTAACATAGTTCAACTGCCAGAAAGGAGTGATGGCACTGGTTGGATACAGCAGCAAAGCTCAGACCCTTCCCTGGTTGCCAGTATAAATTCCGCTGCCTCAGACTGAGAAATCCCGAAGACATTTCCATGACCATCACGTCTTGGATAACTGACAGGGCTTCAGACAGAGCCCTAGTTTGTGAAAATGAGTAATTATAAAGGGCTGCATTCAAATGTGCTTGACAGATGTTATCTCCGCCAGTATGGGTATATTTGAGTCTTTCTTCCAAGCAGGAAACTTGCAGTAAGATTTACGAGGGCTGCATGAATAAGAGCAGTAGCAGCAGGTGGAGATGCTGACACTGTGGCAGCCAGCTTTCAGTTCTGGCAAACATCTTGTAAAGCAACTTGTGCGGGAAAAATTTCACAAATAAAATTGGTTTCCCAGCTTTACAGATAAATGTCCTTGGCCGAGATTGTGCCATCAGAGACAGCACTGGTCAGTTCTTAATATCGCCACTGAATTATTTTCTGGTGCTAGGAAGCAAGAAGATTAATCAGTTGAAATGGCCGTGTCAACCATTTCGGTGCTCGATCAACTGAATAGTGCAATACCAAGGGGTGTAGGTAGGTGTTGCAGAATATTTCCAGAACGTGTGTCAAAAGGGGAGCACTGAGGTAGTTTGGATGTCTGCAGTTCCTGACAGAGAGCCACTGGGAGAGCTCATGGTTTAGATTTTCTTTGCAAAGCTGGGTAACTTTCAGCTATTGGATTAACGTCAAAACACTTGTAATGAATGTTCTGCCTGGGTTTCCTGCAGCAGAGGTTGGGACATTGGAGTGTGCGTGAGGACAGAGTGGTGCTTTCTGCAGGAGAGGCTGGCGGTTGGTTACCCTAACGTGAAAATGCCTTTTGGAAAGGAAGAAGGGAATAAACTGTGTAGGAAGCAAGCACTGGCCTGGGTTTGACTTACCATATGTCTATAATCAGGAAGGAAGAATACATATTCCAGTATGCTACCTGTAATTACTAAGAAATGGTCAATCCTTGATGATGGTCGCATTAAAAGATGTTGCCTTAAAGGCACAGGGTCTACCTTTCTTATCCCCCTGAAGTTGAGAGAGTTTGACACAGAGATGCTTTAAATTTGCAAATCATAGTACTTAACATCCAGGACTGTGACACACAGCATTAATTATGATCACAGCTTGTTATGTTGGGGGATGCTCGAGGTGCTGATCATGCAATAGTTGAGGATCTTCTTTTTTCTGTTCTGGGTAATAGGTTGGATTTCCCCAACGGGCTTGAGAGCGCTGTGGCACTGGGCTGGAAATGGCAGTATGAAGGGTTAACAGAGTTTCTGCACCAAATTACATTTTTCTTTCACCAATACTCAAACAGCCCTTGATGGGGCTCCGTGTTTAGTGTTTTCTGACAGCGCAGAAAGATCAGTGACTGCGTGAAACGCATTTAGTTTTCATTTGCACTTTTTATGTGTCTCTTGTAATCAAGAGGCAATGCAAACCCCAGCTTGCGCTTTATTGCTGTTGCTGTCTTCCCCTGAGCTCCCGGAGCAGAGCAGGTTGGATGAGAAGCGAAATGAGACTAGTTTAATAGCAATAGCCAGACAGTCAGCCAGAAATAGCTGTGCTATAGGAGATAGAGTAAATAAAATAATCCTGTCAAACTCCATTGCAGTTCAAGTTTCCAAATGGGAAGATAAAAGAGACATTTTGGAGCCCTTTTAGTGTATGAAGGTCTAGTTCCCATATCGCTTCTGTTAAAAAACATTGAAGTAATCTTTGCACCAAAACAACGGCCCTGCTTTTATTGCAGGCTAAATAGGTCTCACAGGGCTAGCCGAAAATCTTGTTTGCAAACACAGAGCAGCAATGGGACAATTCTTATTAATTCAAGTGGGTTTTTGACCCACAAGGAACACTGTTTGACTTTTGCAGTGCTTCCCACCCCTTCTTTTTTTCCTCCAAGTAATGCAGATCTCCATGAAATGCCATGTTTTGGGCCAGACCCGGGTCCAGCCTGCAGCAGGGTGGGAAAATGGGTCAGGCTGTGTTTCCCTGGTTTCACGCAGCAGCTCGGTGGTGTGCTGCTCTGGCAGGCAAGGCTGCTGTGGGAGCTAGCGAGATAGCGGGAGACGGGCATGAAGATGACCAAATAAAACACACTGGCCTGGTCACAGCCCCAAAACAACGTGTAAGATGGCGTTTTTAAGGAGCAGGGTTTCCACAGCCCCACTGATGTGGCCCCACATTCATGCCCAGCTGATCAGTCGGTGCTGTCTGCAGATGAGAGGTTTCTGTGGGTCGCCGTAGAGCGTGGCGAGGAGGTCTGGTCCTCCTGTCAGTCTCCTCGGCTGGCAGGGGGCTGAACATGAAGGATGAATTCCAGCAATTGACAGGATATATATTAAAAAGAGTTATAAAAAAGTACTTTAGCTTTCAGATATGACATATTCAAGAAAAGAAAAAAAATTCCTTTTAATAGTCAATATAGCCCTGAATGCATTTGTCCAGTGACCCTTTTGCAGGGATGTGCACATGGCAGTTCTGTGCCCTGAGCGCAGTTTTGCAGGAGGATTTCTTTCAGGAAGAAATTTTTCACTCTGAGGGAGGTGAGCCCCTGGCCCAGGTTGCCCAGAGAAGCTGTGGCTGCCCCATCCCTGGAGGGGTTCAAGGCCAGGTTGGACGGGGCTTGGAGCAGCCTGGGCTGGTGGGAGGTGTCCCTGCCCTGGGCAGGGGGGGAACTGGGGGGGCTTTAAGGTCCCTTCAGCCCAAACCATTCTGTGATGCTGTGACTGGTGCTAATGGGCTGTACTGACCGAACCCAGCGACCTGCTGCCCTTCTGCTGACTCGGGGAGGCAGGAGCTGCCTTCTCACTGCTCGGTGAGCAATAGCGGAGAGGGAAGAGCAGACTCCAGAGAGGTCTGTGGGACGCAGGAGGTGTAGGGAGAAAAACATCAGGGTCAGCCAGAGGAGCCAGCTGGAGGAGGGCAGGAGAAGGCTTTAGATTGTTGGTTTCTAATTCAATGGTAAAATCCAGGCATGGGCTGAATTTAGAGTCCTTCACAGTCTGTGTTTTCTTTTCTGCTCAGGGAACAGGTTTAGCCTACTCATACAGCCATACAAATATGCAAGATGCTATACAATATACTCTGTGCCTAGTTTATCGCTCCTGTAATTGCAGAGAGTGTAAATTTGGCCCACAAGCGAAACCTCAAGAGCTGAAAATCTAACTCTCCTCCTGCTGTGGCCTTTCAGCAGCACAATTTTAAGCCCCTGGGAGCAAACTGGAGAGACCAGAAAAGCCGGGTGACGTGTCTGCAGAAGGGTTTCCCGTCTCTTCCTGTTATTAGTTCTTTGGGAATGCACTCACCCTTGTCTTGCTGCTTTGCAGCCAGTGTGACTGGGCTTGAGGTGGAACAAGGCATCAAAATGCCACTGATGTTCCACTAAATACATTGAATGAAAATAGCATTTCCACATAAATGCTTTCAGCTCCGATCCTCCCCCACTCAGATCCCACACTGCAGCTTCATGGAGCTGGCAAGGATGAATCAAACGTCTCTTTCCAAACTCAGGAGACAGACACTGCTGAATAATTTGGCAGGAATCTGCCGACCTCCCCAGCACAGCTGTCCTTGTGCAAGAGAAGTTATGTAAACTGATATCGCAGAGATTTCGGCTCCTCTTCCCATGGCAGCCCCTGGGGAAACGTGTAACAAACCATTTGGCCCATCCTGGGAAGTCTGCGGTAGGAAGCGAGTGCCCGAGGTTGTGTGGGGGAGGTGGTGGTACATCCCTGTGGTTTCTTGCGATCCAGCCCTCATTGCGTGTCCAGGTTGTGTTGTGCAGACCCCATTTCCCTGCTCCTAAAGGCTGGCTCAGCCCAAACAGCTGTGTCCGACAGGGTGATGGCAAAGCTCCCAGCCGCTGACATCCAACCGCTTAGCAGGGCTTAGATTGATTTTCTGATACCAAGTGTACTTAGGACAAAACCACTCAAAAGGGTTCGTTGAGTTGTAGGGTCTCATTTGGAGAGGAGAGGCCCAGTTCTGCAATGTGCTCAACGTGGGGGAGGGCGATGAGGACGGTGCGTAACCGTCCTGTCTTAAAAATCAGCCCGCGGTAGGGTTAAGTTAAATGAACAAGTGCTACAGAAAACCGTGTCCTTCGTGTTCATGAAAAGCAGGCTGGGCTGCTTTCTTCAAAGGGTCGCTTTAAGGTAAATTAGATTTTAAAAATGTAGGCTCTGAATCTTTTTTTAAAAAGCCAAAGAACGTTGAAAGCCCTTCTGACTAAAGATACCCAAAGACATGGCAAAGTGGCAGCGTGCCATGCTCTCATTGCTCACGGCAGGCTGGGCAGAGTGAAGATAGAGAGCAGGCAGGCAGGAAAATCAGGACAAATTTCAGGAGCAAGTTGAAAAACTCTGTTCGCTCCCTCTGCTTCTTCCATCCTGCTCTGCAGTCACTGCCCGGGCCAAGGAGAAATCATCAGAGAGGGGCCTGAGACCCACGCCTTAGTGCAAAAGACAATTCTGCCTTTTCCAAATCGTGGGTTGGTGTTTGAGTGCGGTTATTATGAAGGCTGATTTAGTCTTCCCAATTTCAGCATCAAATATTCACTGTTCATCAACTGTTTCAACATCAGCTCTGCAGCAAGTTGTAGAGCTTGCCTGAAGGTGGGTGTCTCTTCAGCCTCATCCTTGTATCCCCATTCTCCTTTGGTACCTGAAGAACACGTCATCTTCTGGGCAAAAATAGTCTGCAGGGATTGCTGCTTTTTGTACCCAGCGTGCTGCTACCTTGCTGCCTTGTCTGTGTTGTGTTTCAATTATTTGTCGTTTCAGGCAAGCCCTGGCTTTGCTTTATCTGTGTGTACGCAGCGCAGTATTCTTGGCCCTCCAGCCCCATGAGCGCTTGGGAGGGCTGTTGCTTCACTGGCGACGCTCCTGACTCCAAGCTGCGAACTCGGGTAGGGAAGAGTGAGGGGAGCAAACCCTCCTGTGACTTTGCGCTGTCACCCAAGCTCAGGGCAAGAGGAAAACTGCTCAGAAGACCTCTACTGGGGTGATGCGTAAAGCTGTGGTGGGGATGGAGTGATGATCCCCTGTGGCAGAGCCACCTTGTCGCATGTTACTCACGCAGCCCTTTGCCTCGCAGGAGGGACGGGGCATCTGTGCCCTGCTGCCTCTGCCACCCGCGGCTGCCTCTGCCGCCTGCCCAGCCTCCTCTCTGCCTCCCTGGGCTCTGCCGGCTCCGAATCCCAACGCATACGTATCGCTAAGCTGTTCTTGCAAGGCTCTGAGCTGTTAAAGATCCGCCGTCAAAGGCTTTCAATGTGTCTTTCACTGATTACTTATTTACAGCTCCCAGTTGCCCTGTAAAATAAGCAAATATCATTATCCCATTATAGAGATGGGCAGGGACGGAGGGAGGAATCGCGTGTCACCCGAAGGCCCGTGCCCAGTCCCTGCCAGCCTCGGGAGCTGCGCTCAGAAGACCTGACTGCATCCGTGTACTCAGAGTGCATCATTCCTCCCCAAGTCATTTTGAAACCACTTTGCCATTGGAATGTGCAGGATTTTGATAACCAGGAGGACCAACAGCCCACATGTGCAATGAGAAACTTGTAACGGATTATTCTGTGGTTGGCATCTTTTATATTGTCAGCTCATAAGAGGGATCTAATGACTCATGGCTGGAAATGGCTCTTTCTCCACTTGTGTTTTACAGATTATTTGTTTTACGCGTGAGAAGTAGTGTGTGACCGAGCACAGAATAAACCGTAGCACTTGAAAAAAATGTACCGTCCTAAAATCATAACCCTGGCTTATTACCTCCCCATCCATCCTTGCACACCACCCACCAAGAAATAAATGGGAAGAATTTCCGAAATACGTGAAGATGGTGCACGCAAAGCTCCCAGGAACAAATTACCTGGGACACACACCAGGCCAGGTCATCTCTAGCGCTTCGCTGTGCCCTCTGATGGAGGGGAAAATTTCCTTCTCATGTGCTATGTGCTGCTTAAGCCGTTGAATAGCTTTTAATTCTAATGCCGTTTTGACCTAGCAATGGACTGCGCAGGCAGATTACCCTCCTTGTGATTAATATTGTGTTTCCTCTGCAGCATCACGGGAGGGTTTGACACAACCACAGCGTGCAGGGGCAGTGCCCGGCACACGGAGCTGTGGCCTGGGGTACTCCTGTCAGAATAACGGTGATTGATGAAAGCTAGAGAGCAGGAGGAGAAAGCAGTGCTAAAGACAAGAAGTCAATTTAATAAGAAGAATTACTGAACAGTCTGATTTACAGGTGCAGTCCTTTCTACAGATACCTATATCCCAGCAATAATTTGGGAGTAGGTGCAGAATTCATTGTGGAAGCCACATCCCAACGTCAGATCTTCATGCTTTCCAATAAAAGGCCAGCCTTGGTTTCCTTATGGTGGTCACAAATGAGCTGCTTTCAAGCGCAGATAGAGAAAGTCGCCTCCCCACTTCAGAGCGGGGTCAGTGAAACGGAGAGATTTCAGTCAGAGCGAGAGCAGGAGAAAATGGCCCGAGCAGGTCACACAGCCAGGTCGGTCCCTGAGCGCCGCTGCCACCTCAGGCACAAGCACTTCAGCTGTAAACCTCCGACAAAGCAACGCAGAGAGCAGAATTGTGGTAGGTTTACGTAATGCGTCAAAACTTTGTTTTGTGCTCCCATCAAATACTACTTTTTTCTGGCTTCATCTTTTCCTGGTGAATCCTTAGTACATATTACGTGAACAGGCTGCAGAGCATTATTCAGAAGAGCTTAATTAAGCTCAGCTAAGGAAAGAAAAGGAGACCATAGAAGCTGTAGGGTAAAAATATCATATTTCGACAAATAAGTGCAAATGACCTAGATGCATCAATTTCCTTAAGAGCCATGCAGTGGGATGGGGACGCTGGCTGCAGAGACTGCAGGTTTGTCACCGCTCCCCGTCCTCGCTGTCCCGCTCTGCGCCCTGGGGCTTCTCCCAACAGGTCCGCACTAATCCTACCTGCTCCCGGCCCCTTTTCTCCTCCATCTGTCACCTTTCTCTTAGTCAGCATCAAAACGCAGAGCTGGGCAGGACCCCAGGAGATTAGCTATTCCCTCCGCAGGATTAAGTATACTCAGATCATCTCTGATGGATGTTTGTCTAACCTTATTTTTGAAAATCTCCAAGGAATGCTGTCCCAAGACTTCCCAATTTGGTCTGTTCTAGTGTTTAACTACTCTTATAGCTAGAAATAATTTTTTTTCAAGTGTGTAATCCTGTTCTCCCTTGTGGTAAATTAAGCCAAGCCACAATCAAAATGGAGAAGAATTGATCCCCAGCCTCCTTAGAAGAGAAGCAGCTTTCACATGTTGGAATACCAATAGCACATTCCCTTTTATTTATATCCCTTCTAGATTAAACCACTCGGTTTCTTTGGCCTTTCCCTGCTGATCAGGTTTTGAGAGTCTTTTTTTTTGATCTTTTTATATTTTCTTAGCTGATTTAACAATAACAACAACAAAATTTGTATGACTTTCAAAACTGGGCAGTGTAAACCAGATAGTTGTCATTCTGGCTTAACTATGGACAGGCTAATACATATTACTGCACTAATATAGCCAGCATATAAACAAAGGTAAATTCTGTAGGTTAATATTTTTTTCCTAATTCTCTCGTGTGTTATCCCTGGGGTAATCAGGAGTAATAGGAGCAGCCTGTCCCAGCTGCCATTTCTGCCCTCACAGAGCCTGAGCTCCTCTCGACAGTGCGGCTACTTCTATAGCTGATAAATCTCCATCTCGTGTGTACGTATTTGCTCTGCCCTTCTGACATGTAGTACTTGCACCGCTCAGTTTAAACAATCCATTTTCACCCTCAGCCACAGCTCTGCTTTCCTTTATCTTGCGTGTGGTGTTGGAACCACAGTCTTCATTTCTCAGCACTGCTACCGGCTTGCTGCTGCCTCTTCCAGAAATCACACCAAGCAGCACTGCTTCCATTGCCTGTGTGGTTTATTTTATTATTCTTTTAATTTTTATTTTCTTGTCCACATGCATAAAAAGCTCCTTCTTGCAGGTCTTTGACCTTGTTTGCTGTACATCTTTCAGGTAGCCCAGATGAATTCCTAAATTTTATCAAAATCGATTAACGTGTAAGCCAAGTGCATTTGCCCATGCTTCACTAAAGAGTTAAGTAATATATGTTATTCTTTAAGAGCTGTAGGAACTTACATAATAAAATATCCACGGATCAAATAATTTCTACATTTCCCATACTATAAGTGTTAAAATTTTGTCAGTTAGGAAGTAATATCCATTTATTGAGTGCTGGCAAGAAGAGGGGAAGAGAGGATGAGCGGTAGTAGGAAATGCCTAACCCATTAAAAATGACATTAGCGTTAGTGACAGTTATTAAGCTGCAAGAGGGACTGAACTTCCTCAAAATCAGGTGTGTACAAAGTGTCTTCCACGTGCAGACACGTGCTATTCACTGAGCCGCTTACGTGCTCTACCGCTCTGTGAAAAAGAAGGGGTCTCTTAAAAACTTGGGGTATCGGTGCTGGAGTTTATCGTCAGCGGGTGGGGAACGGTCTTTCTTTTGTGGAGTTAGGAAGGAAACGCGCTGTTGGGCGTAACAACCAGCACTCGGGTAACGTCAGGCGTGGGCTCGCTCCGAGCTCTTCACCTCTTGTGTGCCTGTGTGACTGGTCTCTTCTCCCCCCGTGCCAGCACCTTTCTCTCCTCTGGGTCTCCCCCCGCCCCAGGGGCTGTTTCTCCACAGAAGGTTCCTGCCAGGCTGGAGGCTGGGAGCTCTGGGAAGGTGACGGGAGAAAAGAGGATTCGTTGCTTCTAGAGTCGTTACTGAAGTTTCTTCTCAAAAGGAAAGTAGAAGTGGCAGGCAGGAGCTCTGCGCTTGTCGTCCTTCCCTCATTCGCCATGTGCTTGCTCAACACGGGCAAAACCACGGTGTTTCTTCTCCGTGCGTTTTCTGCAAACAGCCTCCATAGCTGAGCTTGTGCTTTCCCGCTAGTGCGTTCTCGCCCACAATCATGTTCGGTGGGGCCGTTTTATTTCCAAAAGCACTTGTATGATTCCATTATCTCCTCATTGCTCCTCCAGTAACTTCTAGGCAACACCGTTATCTTCACATCCAACACTCAGCAACACCTGCAAAACATGGGAGGCTCTAAAAGGCACTGCAGAAGCCTCGCGGGAGGCAGCGATTGCTCCTGCTCCAGCCTTGGAGGGGAAACGTATGGAGCAGTTCAGTCAGGCACGTCCAAACCCCACGTGTTGTCCTCGGGAAGTATAATGACAGCACAAAGCTGTTAAAACATTCACTTAGCATCAGCTATTAAAAATAGTTCATAACCAAAATTGGAGAGATAAGAGGGGAAAAAATGTATTTAGTATGTGTCAGAAAAAAGCTAATGCACAAAGCCTTGTGTTTTCAGCCAGGTGAGAAGGAGAATTGTGATTATTTATTCTGGTAATGCCTTTTATGAACAAATCTACATAATGATGAATATCGTATAGAAAAGTACATTTGATCTCACTTCACCCGTCTCACTCCCAAGCGCAGCCTGTTCAGTGGGTGTGTTGGAAGTTCTCATCAGCGGTGGGAAGAAGAATGGTTGCTGGTACAGCTAATTTAAGGAGCACATCTTTTTTTCCTGTGATATTTGTTATCGAGGCTTTTTGAGAATGTGGTGAAGATAAACGCTATTTCTAAGAACCAGTCCAAGACTCAAGTTTAAACACAGTGCAGAGTATTGATTTAATTGAACAGGTTTAGTGTGATGCTTTTCTCAGCGCTTCACTGGGCGCAGAGGGAGAGGAAAGAAGCCATTTTCCAAGTTAAGACAAAACAGAAAAGATTTTCTGTTGCATATTCACCCTGAAGTATTCTTTTCTGATGTTTTGGATGGCATCACTACTCAAAGCCTACACACTAGAGGAAGATACTTGTACAATCCATTAGTTAGCAGACTTCTGCCCTGCCCAGAGCATTCCAGAGGGAGGAGCCAGGTTTTAGAGACGAGTTTCTGGACAGTGCCCTGTCTCATGATCATTAAGAGTGTCTGGCATATCCATGAGCAATTTGCTAAAAAAAAATATGATGTACAATTTATTTTCCAAGATTGATGATTTGTTTAAAATAATACTTACTGCTTATCTTTAAAAAACCTCACTACTAAATCTTATCTGAGTAAATAAATGCTGTACATTGATTTTATTTTTCCTCTTAAATCAATCCCTTGACATAGCATTTATCTTTAGGGCACTCTCAAAAATCAAAAAGTATTTTAAGTTAATTTCATACACCTAAACATTGGCTTTTGAGAGTGGATAGAGGAAGGAAATCTTCATTGCGTGTTGCTGAATTTTGCTTTTTAAATGTACACCTTGTAACTTGAATCACCTTATGTGTCCATGACTGTATAATCAACATTCTGTTTTCTGATGATCATCTTTGGTTATCTGTTCCTATAAAGATATAGAGATGTGGGGCCAATGCTCCTCCTACGCCAGTATAAATCAGGAGTAGTTCTAGCAAAGGCAGCACAAAGCAAGTATGAAGAGGGTAAGGAAGAAAGCAGGAAATTACCTGTTTTTTCCTGCAGTTTATCAGCATCCACAATTTCACATCTATGATTGAGCGGTTGATACAATAGAGCTCAAACCACTTTTTTTTCGTGCCTCCTACCGCTGTCTCCCAGCTGCCGTGACCCTGCGCCCTCCGGGGGGTGGCAGGGGGGATGGTGGTAGCCGAGACCCAGTGCTGGTGCAGGGCACGGGGCAGAGGCTGCGCTGGGCACGTCAAACAGCCATGGAGCTACGGGCGTTCTCACATCAGTTATGAAATATTAATAATGAAGACTATTTTGCTTTTTTCCTTCCCAATGTAGAGAAATGAGCTGTTGCTGAAAAACAAGGGGCATGAATAATCAACTTAGAAAGGAGACGAGGATGAACAGGTTTGGTTGTAAAGGTTATAAACATTAAGGAGGGAAAAAGATAAAATTTAAGCTGTAATCAAGAGGTTAAAGCCAGGGTGTAATGGGACAGAGATAGGTTAGGAGTCCTTTGAGCTGAGAATCAGTGTGATTTTCTCACCAATGGGTTGTGTAAGAATGGGAAATGGGTAACAAGGAGAAGGGGCAGAAACCCATCACCCCTGACTCTGGGAATGTGCTTGGAAAACAGAGATCCACACTATCCACTCTGCACTGCCAAACACGCCTGAGCTGATTTCTCAAGATTTAGGCTTCTACAGCGCCTCGTTTGCAGCACAGGAATCCCGTCAGACCAGTGGCCTGTATTTTCCAGTTTCTTGTCCTATGGAACAGAACTTCCCATCATGGAAGATGATGGAAGTATGTTTCCTGCTCAAAGGCGTTTTTTCCTGCCTACAAGCAAAATTTTGCAGCATGAGGATTTGTGTTTTGTTCTTTTATGCCTATGATCTACCTTGTTTAGCCAGCAACAAATGTATTCACAGCACGCGGCTTGAAGAACCTGACCAGGTTTCACCATTACTTCTTTCTTTTCTTCAGCCCTCCCGTGGATTCCCTGAGGAGTTCAGGCTCTGTAAGTATCTTACAATCAACCCGTCTCTCCTTTTCTCTCCGTAGGATCTGATACGAAGAGATATTCTGTATTACAAAGGTCGCATAGACATGGATAAGTATGAAGTGGTGGATATAGAAGACGGGAGAGATGATGACTTCAATGTCAGCATGAAGAATGCCTTCAAACTTCATAACAAGGAGACTGAGGAAATGCACTTATTCTTTGCCAAGAAACTGGAGGAGAAGTTACGATGGCTTAGAGCTTTCAGAGAAGAAAGGAAGATGGTAAAAGAAGATGAAAAGATAGGTGAGGAATATGAAATGAATCTCAGAGGAGATTGTTGGTAATGCTAAATTTAACCCCAACTGTTGGAGAAACCCACATTTATTTTGTAGTACAGTTACAGTTCAGCCTTGTTCAGATATCCTTGATTGCTCTCATAGTCATAACTAGGTCTCTCTCCAATTCAGTCACTGTTATTTTTGGCCCTTAATAAACAAAATTCTGTCCATAGCTTTAAGCCTGGACCTCCGTGGGTATTGTGGAGAGAAGGAAGCCTTTGGCCACCTGACTTCAGAGTCTTGTGGCTGCATCATTCCGCTCTGGTTGAGCATGTCTCGTGCAGGGTAGGAGGGCGGCAAAGTCAATGACTTACCAGCCATGCCCTTCCCTCAGCATCCATTCATAAATTGACTGTAACCAATGTCAGTTCAGGCTCAGTGTCGCTCAGTTGTAAAGCACTGGGCATATTTACGACACTGTATAAAGAATAATGGGTCTAATCTTACTTTTCATACAGCCCCTGCACAAGTGAGATTATAGAGAGGCCTGTCCTTTCAAGGAAGAATTGCTTTTCATTAAAATACCTGCCCATACACACAGCTCACCGGGAGACGCTTTGCCACCTAAGGCGTTCTGTGTTTGCCAGACAGTGCAGAACATTCCCCCCTCCCCACAAGAACAAGAGGCTTTGTAAGCAATCTTCTGAATTGTGTTTGCCGTGTTCCCTTTTTCAGGCTTTGAAATTTCTGAAAATCAAAAGCGGCAAGCGGCAATGACAGTAAAGAAAGTCAGTAAGCAAAAAGGTAACCGGCAACATGCACTGTGCCTGGTGATGTGAGGGTGGAGCGGGCTGGGCTGAATCCTGCTGGGTTAGGATCCAGCATCCCCCTTGAATTTCCCCCTCCCCTTTCTCTTTTTCTATAAAATACCGTTTGTGCTTTGTATCCTTTCTTAATGTATCTGTGGGCCAAATTAATCTCTGGTCTAATGTGGTTGAAGCCAGTGGAATTTCACCAGAGATGAATTTGATCTTGTGTCTCCAGTCTGATGTCCAGAAGCTGTCCCTGGGGGCAGAAATCTATCTCAGTTGTTTATCTCAGGCTGCAATGGGAGTGAGTGCGGAGATGTGTAGGGGTTCTGCTAATTCCCAAAGTCTCCCGTGTGCAAAGAAAGATGACTAAAACACTGGGGATGGTGAGGGATCTACCCCTTTCCTGCTTTTGGAAAGGGGACACTCATGTTTCCTGGGGCTACCTGTAACTTTTTAAGGTCAGCACAGTAGCATCAGCTCTAGGAAATAAAGTATCTCAGTAAAGATACTACATCTCTCTAATACATTTCCCCACCTAGGCAGGCTACGGCCAACTAATAAATGCCATGCTAGATATTAAACAGAGTCTCAACTGGTGGAACAGCCAGCGTTAATTATCTGTCGCAATAACTCTTGCAGCTACAGGTTTCGAAATAGTAAATACGGAGGGAAAGTCAGCGAGGTCATTTTTCAAGTTTTCCAAAGCCTCACAAAGTCGCAGACATAGCGATTCACTACCAAAGCACCGTGGCACAACTGGGCCTATAGATGGGTTTTGAGAGAACTCATCACTTCTCGGCTGTAGTCAGTTCCAGGCTGATTCGTCCCCGCTCTGTGCAGGCATTGGGTTGGGTTTTGCAGAAGTCGAAGGAGCTCTTTGCTTTCTGCCTCACCTGTTTGTTGTCTACTGGCTTTGCTGGTCCAGTAGTGGTTCGCTAGGCCAACTGTAAACTCCTTGGTTTGCTGTGTCTCTCCATCGTCATTAGTCTTCTCCTCTCTACTAACTTCCTATGTTGTCTTCTGAGATGTTCTCTAAAAACTCTCCTGGCCAGATTTGCTAAGCTCAAAGTATGCAGACCCCCAGAAACGGGCCCAGGGACGCGTGTTTTACACCCCGTACCTGTCGGTCAGGCAGTAGCGGCCGCTGGCAGGAGCTCGGTTTCGCAGGTTCGCCCCTCACCACGTGCATGCTTGTCCCCCAGCACGGCAGCACCACGGAGACTGTGGCAACTGGGAAATCGGAAAAACTGACTTGCATGACGGCCACGAAAAAACCAGTTTTAATTATTATTTGCTGTTCAATTAATTATATTATTAATTAATTGAGGCATTAATTAATTAATAATTGTACTGTTCAGTCATTAAGTGACACAGTTCAAAGGTGCCTGAGCATGCCTACCAGTATTCCCACTTAAATCACTGGACTTGCATCCTCACAAATACAATATGCCTAACCATACTTCTTACACAGCAATTGCTCTCTTGTTTTCTCTCTTTCTCTCTCTTCCTCTCTGAGATGAAAAAGGAGGGGCTATTATCTTAGACTTGTCTGACTATAAAATTAATTGGCTCCTAAAAGACCAGTCAGCGTTCCTTTTATGAAGAACGAGCTTACGCTGTAACACTGGCAGTTCTTTTTATGAGATGAAGTCCTTGAGTCAGGCAGAAATGCAGTCAGACCCCGAGCATCAGGGGAAGTGAAGCCTGGTTGTTTTCCTTAAGACATGGAATCTGAAAAACAACAAATAGGGTCTTTAAATTAGTAGCTCTGTTTCTTTTGTCCTACACTGTGGTAATCATAGCCCAGTCTCAGATTAATTAAATTAAGTACCGGCACTGAATGTTTTGCTGAAGCATCTTAGTTTGTGGTTTGTCTTCTGACCAAGACCCAGAGGGCGGCAGGAGGCTGCGGGAGCAGGGAGCTGGTGGCATTGCTCAGAAGAGCGAGGTAGGAGGAAATTCCTGAGAGTTAGCTTTTAGTGACTGATTTTTTTAATCTTGCCATATGCATTTTACGGATATGCCCAACAATTTTTGTTGCCAAAGACCTCGGCAGGCGGTCGGGACTGGTTGCTGAGGCGGGGGTGCAGCCCTCGGGGCTGGCAGCGGGCAGGGGGCTGTGCCTGTGCCAGGGGGTTGCTGCCTGCAGGCACCTCCCGCAGCACGACACTACCATTGGAAGCGCCTTTAAGTTGATTTGGGAGCATCAGTTAGACCTGGAAAGCAGCGAAGCCCTTTAGGAGTAGGAATACTTCCACGGCATTCAACCGAACTAATTATTTGTTTAAATGTACGGACTTTGCAGGACAGGTCTCAGAAGCTGCAGCAACAGCTGGACCTGGCGTCTCGAGAGCCCTGCGCCCCTGTCAGTGGGTGCCTACTACGGGCTTGTTTCTAGATTATCTCACTTGTTCCCTCCACCTCTTAAATGGGAAACCATGGTAATTTCCCTGTCACAGAATACGTTAGAAGAGAGAAAAGCTGTGAAGGAGGTGAGATGGAAAATGCGATCAACTTTGTTAGAGGTGAAGCAGAAAAACATTTTTCAAATAGTATGAACTGCTGCTTATTTCATGCACTGCTGTACCACACCTCCCCGAAGTATTACTCTGGAGCTGGCTGGTGTGCACTGGAAAAGGAAGCATTTAAACTACCGCTCGCTGCAGCAGGCAAGGGAGAGAGGCTGAGAGATCAGCTCATGGCAGGAGAAGAAACCTTAAAACTCCGCTGTTTAAACTAATGGAAACTTTATCCAGGTGATCCAGACAGAACACAGCTCTCAGTGGTTTGAGAAGTTTTTGATCCCAAAATGAGGGCTCTGTGGGCACGGCTCAGCCCCTTCCTAATGCTCCCGTCTCTGCAGAAATGCGTGCAGGCATCAGGGCCAGGCTTCCTTCCAAAGCGATTTAATGATGCGCAAGGTCAGATTTCAGCAATATACTGGGATTTGCACTACTTATTGGGTTGGGCAAAATGTAATGATATTAGACCAGGTGCCTTAAGACAGCATTAAACCAATTTTTGGCCTTCTTTAAGTCCATTAGACATAAAGTAAATGGTTAGTGTTGGCTCTGCACCTTACCAGCAGATAAAGAAAAGGGCTGTTTGTTGTTGGATTTTTGTTTCTGCATTGATTGTTCGAGATCTTGCCTCTTGGTTACTGCCCTTTAGCTTCTTTCAGTGCCAGTGTGGTAACTGGGAATAGAATGCAGTGTGGTGTCTCCTAGAAATAGCAAAATAACAGAGAAATTTATTTGTCTTGACTTACAAAAAACCAAAAAGCCCCACAGCCCTTTTTATGCCACAGCCAAGCAAGTGTGCAGCTCCCCTGCAGGGACGCCCAGGTACCACCGAGGACCTTTGCTGCCTGCACTGACACTGTGACGTTAAGACAGCATCGAGTTGCATTTCCAAAATTGTGCTCGTTATTGACTAAAACAGTGGAAACAAGTCTAAAGTTCCCTTGGAAATGGATCCTTTGTGGATCTCCAGTCCATCCCTAACACAGACACAGGATTAGCCAGGGTACTTTTTCCATTTCTAAGTGTCTGAACACAGAAGGCTCCTTTAGTGCCTCTGTCCATCAAGGGCTTCTGTTCTGCTGCCCACTTTTAATCTCCCCTCCAATAATTCATGTTTGCAGCTTTCAGAAACATTCTGTTACTTTTCTGATCCCCAGCTTTGTCTGCATCTGTCCCGGTGCAGGACAGCACGTAAACGTAAGGGGTTTTTGCAGAAGTTCCTGGAAGCTGTCAGCCAGGGTGTCAGGGGGATCAGAGGTTCCAGTGCCCAGGAAGAACCCATTCTTAAAGCACCATTTCCCACTGATGTTTCCATTTTGGAAAATGAAATGCCTGTTCAAATGGAAAGAAGTGACCTTAGTGCTGGGTGGGAGGGTTTCCCACCCCAGGAGCTCCTCAGCCCATGCTATGAGCCCGCTCCCTCGTGCCCTTCTCTCTGCCCTGTGTGTTCTGCTCTGCACCGTGCCACAGCTTCGCCAAAGCAGATGCCCTCAGCCCAGACAGTCTTTAGCCTGGTGGTCTGGGACATGTGGAAGGAGGGAGTATATATTGAATCACAGTCACCCCTAGCCCCGAGCTTAGCAGGATGCTGTCACTAAATCTGCCCATAAATACCCAGCTATGCAAACACAGCAGAGGTTAAACCTTCAGCCAGCATGAAGTGCTTTGGCCTGCAGTAAAACACCCTCTGAGTCACTGAATTTTCCTGCTAACTTCTTCCTTTCTGATCGCTTGAGCTCATGGTGAACTATGTCATAAAAACCCTGACCCAAACACCCAACAGCTTTTCTTTGACTTCTCAAACTTGTGCGCTTCGAGCTGTCCCCCAGCGACTCTGCGCAGCAGGATGAGGTGGCTGCATGTTAGCGTTCTTGTGCTGGCTTCACCCAGCTGGCGAGGACAGGTCTGACCAGGTAACAGAGTCTGTAGGTACCTCCTGTTGTTCTCCTGAGTGTTTAAGCCTATTTTATTGCATCTTCCTTGCTGACAAGATTGACGTGGCCCTGACATGTTTCCCCATCCTGTTCACGCATGTAGGCATAGCCTCGGGGGGATTGAGAGTGAGCAATGCATAGAGTGACTGCTTTAAAACAGAGGGGTATTTGCATTTTCAGATAATCAGGGTCGCTTCCCTTTCTCACAGAGCTTCCCACAGCGTAGGTGAAAGAATGGAGCTAATCATGTTCTCGGTGGTATTTCCCCACAGATTCAGAGAAATCGCAGAGCTTATCCCTGTGCTTGTAAAATGCAGACCCTACCCAAAACCTCCAAAACGCAGGCGTTACTCAGGGCCCATCTGCAGCTCGCCCAAGCGCTCCGTGCTTTGGGTCCACAAGCACCAGTCTCGCTGATGGTGGGGTAGAGAGATGGCTGCTCACTCCAGGCATTAGTAACCCAGCTGGAGTCAGTAGTATCATCTGCGATCCGGTCAGATACACAAGCTAAGGCAAATCATGAATAAATTCTTGGCTGGGAGACCTCTAAGGATGGTACCGGTGACTCATCAAAGGGGACATGCTTCTGAGCAAACTCTGCAGCGGAGTTTTTCGGTGAGATGTGAAACAGGCCTCTTGGGTTTTCCCTTGGCCCGCGTTTGAAAGGCCAAGGTGTTGAAGTCAATGTCATGTTGAGATTCCAACTGAAATAAGTTTGTCAGCCCAGCTACTCCCGCACGTTCAGTTCGGTGAGGTGTTTTCGGTAAGGGGCAGTATTGCTACCCAAAGAGGCTGCATTTCAGGGCAGTGATGGATGAACTGATCTCTTCCTATCAACAAAACAGGCAGAGTGATCTTTGCTATCAGTGTACAGAATACCCGTGGAGAGGGAGGCTGTATAAATACAAGCTGGGATAAATTAGTTTTCACCTAGCTTTGATCAATAAAGCCCTAGTATTATTTATTCCATCTTGCCTTGCTTAGCTTTTGCTTGTCACATGAGGAATCATTATCATAATGTGTTGTCTAATGCCATCAGGTTGCAGTAACAGACTTGATAAATAGTCTCAGGAAGGTCAAGTTACCTCAGTATTTGTAGACACTGTGGTTGGCTGTGGAATAGCCAGGACATGAGATCACTGTTTTTCTCTGTTGCGTTTCTCAAGCTGCAGTTTGCCCTTTTCCCTCCTGCTTCCTTCAAACCAGAGAAGTTAGGCTAGTGGTTAGGAAAGAGAGCTAAGGCATGTCCTCCTCACCGGTACCATCCCCAGCAGTATCTGCCTCTGCTAGGCTGTTGAGCTGGGTAAACTCCCTGGCGGTGTAAGAAACCATGGCTAATGCATTGCTTAAATTCCTCTGGAGCTGGGCGAGTATGACAGAGCTTGAGTGGGTAGTTTAGCGTGGAAGTGTGAAGCCATGAAGTCCCCGGCTGCTGAGGACTGCCTTCGGAGGCAGAGGGCTCCTGCTCACAGCTGCCACCCACACCTCTTGCTGGACAAACCAGGTCTGCGGTCGGGGAACAGGACTAACAGCAGACACAGCGTGGTTTGCTAAGTCTGAACATAACAGCCACCAAGGGAATAGTGGTGAAGTGCTTTGAGATCCTCTGTTGAAATGTGCTGAAGAAAGGCAAAGGGCTGTACCCGCTCAGCCATTACTGCTTCTTATTTCTTTCACTTAAGCTTGTCGCTATCGCAGGAGTAATCAGCCCTACAACCGTTAGTGTTCTTGAGGTACGTTCCTGGCTACGCCACGTTGTGTATGGGTTGCGGGGTTCAGGAAGAAATGGAATTGATGGGATTTTTGAGCATGGCTCCTGAAGGATGCAAGTTGGCTCAGCTGCTGTTGGGATCAGAGGAGATGAAAGGTTCCTTAGCGCAGCACGGCTTCCTTCTCTGCCGGCAGCCTCCCCTCGGCCAGCGGAGAAAGCAGGGGTTGATAGTTTATTGTCTCCCACTCAACTCTGGCTAACAAACAGCATGATATCTAGACAGCTAGGTAGCAGAAAAGCCTATGAAAAAGCTCCTGATCAAAGTATAGACTAAAGTCTTAAAGGTTGAGGGTGGAACAGACAGCTTGTGAGGTGTGAGGCAAGTTTCCATGGTTATATGTAGGCAAATCTGAGTGTATTCTGTCTGTGTTGTGTATTAAGTCTGGAAAGGTGCAGCGTTCGTGTAGCTGTCCTGCTATCCTGTGACTGGCTCTGTCTGCACGTGTCCATGTGGATTGCCTGTTAGCAGCACGCTCCTAAGTCTTCAGGTGCTACCGAAGCCGTCTTGTAACCTCAAATAGAAGAGACACTTTGAAAAAAAAACCTAGAAGGGAAAAAAGAGACAGTTTTAAACCTTTTTAATTGTTTTCTTCTGAGCTGAGAAACCCAAAAGATTCCAAGTGACGTTGCCTTGTACTAAAAAAAGACATGATTTCAACTGACAGCGCAGCATCTCTCTTTACCAGTTTTGTCTAGCCAAATTATAAACCCTGGAGTTTTCTTTTTCTCATTCTGAACAGATTTCCGCAACCCCCACCCTGCCAAACGATCTTGCTATGCAGCTGCAGCCTTTATTTCTGCTACAGTGCAGAATTATGCGTGAACCAGCAGAAGGAGCTCCAAGTCTGGTCATTGGTGTAGAGCCGCTTTCTTAGGCCTTGGAAAGGCAGCGCAGCAGCTGTGTCTAGAAATCGTTACTTATCTATTGATTCTTTCCCTTTGTGCTTTGAATTCTGTTCACCGAGCAGCCCAAAATTGCATCGGGAAGGAGCGTTGCTCATTTTTTTGTGTTGAATTGCAGGGGAGCTATGGCTTTGCATATAAAAAAAACCCCCAAACCCTCAAGAGACAGTTTTGTACGATGTCCCCGAGTTCTGAGGAGGGAACAAACCGCTTCAGAGCAGAATAGAAAAAATACCAACCTGTCATACTTTTCCCCAGAATTGCTCTTTCTCAGGATTTGAAGATATACAGATGAGGGGAATCTCCCTCCTCCCCCTCCCCAATTCCTATGTTCCACCTTGTCAAGAACATGAGTATGTCCAAAAAAAAACCCCAAAACCATTCTTGGGGCACCTCAAGCTATTGCAAAGTGCTGTATCACAGTTTCACAAGAAAATATATTCTTACGGAATTATCAGCCTGACTTGCCAGAGCACCAGTGGTTTCATTTGCATGCCCCCAAAGACACGGTAATTATGCATGCCATTGAGACCCACAGTCTTGGTTGTTCAGGCCATGGAGGCCAGTTGATAAATATGGTAAATATGCAAACCTTCGGCTGCTTATTCAAGTAGAACCAGCCAGGAGCTTTTGACGTTCATCCAGCCTAGACGTTAATGCCAACAGCCTACATCCTCGAGCAGGGCCACGCAAATGACACTGAGAATACGGGGCTGAGCTTCTTTACTGAGGGAAGCGGCAGCGTGTGCATGAGTGTGCTTCGAGCAAGGATAGGCTTTTTCAGGAGCTGGGACCAAAAAGGCTACTTTGGGAAAGAACTGAATGGGGTTTGCTAGTGATCTGGCCAGGGGAGTCTGGCTTTTTCTCTTTGGGAGAAGACAGACTATGGATTACATTCTTTGCAGTGTAACTCCATCAATGTCAGTGGGCTTCAGCCAGACTGTCCTTTCTCTACTTCTTCAGCCTTCCAAGTGCATAACATTTTGCCGATCTAGGAGATTTCTTAGCATTTCTGTTTCATGATTAAAGCACATCAGTTCACCCTCCTCAAATTGGCGTAGAGACAATAAAGAGCTCAGCCCGGCTCAGTGTGGCAGACCGGCCGCATCGCAAGGCTGACTGCTACTCTGCAGCCACGGGATGCAAAAGGCGATGGGCCGCGTCATTAAAGGAATGGATGTTTACGGTCTTCCAAAGCTGGAAACAATTGCTGTATGTCCCTCAGTAGCAGCTTTAGATTCATGGCTCCTTTGTGTTGTAAAGCATTAGTTAGTAATCTTGGTGGCACAAGGACTATTTGCCTTGTAAGTAATTCCTGGTCCTGTGGGTCAGTCGAAGATCCAAACCACTTCCCAGACAGAAGAAGATACATTTCCCAACTCTAGCCATGTCAGTTCCTAACCTTCCCATAGATTCTAAATTCCTCACCAGTCTCTGCTGGGAAAGTGGCCAGGGCACTAACAGCTGGTGGCCTCCAGCAGAATGTCTACACTCCTGCATGGGTTCAGGGCCAGAGTTTGCCCTCCAGAGCAGACTCCGCAGTTGCTTACAGTGCCCACACGTTGACCTGCCTTCCAACAAGGCAACTCAGAGCAGGACAGTGGTAGAAGAAGGGGTGGAAGAGGTAGGGCAGAGAGGAGTTCAAGCCCATGCTCTACACATAAGGACTTCATTGATTTAGGTCAACACTGATGGTTGGGGCCCACCAGCAAGGAGGGTACAGAAGGTGGCTCAAGTGTCCTAGAACTGACCCTGTTCCAGGTCTGACCCCAGGACAGCGAGGGCTCTGGGGCTGCACTCTGCTCTGCAGGCTTTCTCTGGGAGAGAGGAGCTGGGGAAAGACAGAATAGAAAACTTGCTGATGAATAACTCTGTTCCAGCATGCAGATACAAATGCAGAACATCTCCAGGTTGTTCGTTTCAAATAAGTTTGAAATACTGTGATGAATTTGTTAAAGCTTAATAAGTATGAATCACGGAGTGGTTTTTGTCCACTGTAAGGAGAAAGGTCTTGGTCACTCCCTACAGTGGACAGCATGATTTAATGGTATTTGTGGTAAAGAAGGAGAAATCAGTTAGATATAGTCGATATCTCCATTTGGTCTGAACCTTTTGAGGATTTTAACAGCCCTTGATTGGTAAATCCTGTCACAAGGGGAAGTGATTTAATTTTCTTTCTTAAAGCCATACTAAAGCCTTAGCTTTGTATCTAAAAGAGGTCCTGAATTATACTGCGGCAACATATAAAAGTTGTCACATGAGCTCCGTGAGTGCAATTTGTGAGGCTTTTTCCTTTGTCTGTAAGTACCTGACCGTGTGCAGCCTTACTGTGCCCGGGCCACCGGTACCGGTCCCGCAAAGCATGTGTTTGTGTGTCGGTAGGAACCGCTAACTGAATGCAAAGAGTTGCATTTCTTTTACACACGTTGCTGTGGTACCTGGGTGCTAATCACCGTATTTTGCCTTCTCTAGCACCTTCCCAGCCGAGGATCTCAAAGTGTTTTACAAACATTTATTAATTTAGCTTCACAACCCTCGTGTGAGGTAGGTGGGTGATGCCATCCCGCTTTCCAGATGAGGACACTGATCTACTTGTAGAGTCGCCTCGCTCCTGCGGTTAAAACCAGGGGAGGCAATGGCCTCGAGATGGCCCTTGCGAAGCTTGCCACCCGTCCTGCGGCCGGGGCTGCCCTCCCCGCAGAAGGAAGAGCAGTTCTGCGTGCAGCAGAGGGGATCCAGAGATGGCCAGAGCTTACAGCAACCTGCTTCAGAGCCCTGCTCCTCCCTCCTTCCTGCCCTTCTCTGGAGTGGTGGTTTCCAGCCGATCACGCTACCCCAAGGCTAAAGGAGGGATTATCCCTCACCAGTGGTGTTGCGGGGAAGGAAATACAGGAGTAGCTATATTACTGCTCCCTCTAGTCTACACTTCGGTGGCGACTTGACTCCCTTCTGTTCCATTCACCCAGAGCCGCCCTCTCTACACCACCCTTCACAACCGGCCGAGTAGGTCCCAGCTTGCTGAAGTTCCCCCTTTTCCGTGGGAAAGCTGTAAGGGCAGCATCCCCTCACCCCGGTCCTACACAGGAGCTGTGACTCACGTACGTGGGAGTGATCCATCTAGAACCTGAAAGTGTAGCCTTCCCGATCTATCCATTGCTACCAGTTTGGATTGAGCAGAATCAGCCTTTTCTGCGTTGCGTGCAGCCTATTTTGGCTGAAACCAGACTGGTAAATTTAAAGTGAACCCTATGGAAAAGTCCTACAAACTAGAAAATGATGAGTTGCCCTTTCTATAGGCAGACTGGCGCTGAATTGATGCGCTTCCTCCAAAGTGGCTCTGCTCCGTTCTGACACAGGAACCGGTGCCAAGTGGTCCTTGGGGTCAGGCTGCTCGGGGCTGGTCACCGCGGCATGTTGGGGCGAAACCACTTTTCCAAGCACAGCTGGGAGGGAGGGTAACAACCAGCTTGGAAACACCAAAATTTGCGAGCGGGTTGAATGACGCGGTTGTGTGCCTTCGTCTGACCAGATTGGTATTGCGAACAGCCTGGCCGTGTGTTTGAGCCTCGTTAGGTCACGCAGGACTTTTCCATGAGGGCAGGCAAAACTCTGCCAATACAAAAGTAATGGATCTTTTCCAAATCTTCAACACGCGGCCTAGTGTAGGGAGCCTCTGAGCTGAGAGTTGAGGCAGCTGCTGCGTTCCTGCGTAGATTTGCCGTCTCTAGCACGTCTCCCTGTTGTTTGGGACCCTGGTTATTAAGCGGTAAGAAGCCATAGCATGACGAAGAAAGACTATTGACCCAATTGCACTTTGACTGATCTGTTTCTTTTTCCCCCCAATCATCGATGCAGGTGTGAGCTACTCCAAGTCGGTTCCTCCAGCCTACCCACCACCCCAGGATCCATTAAATCAGGGACAATACATGGTGACAGATGGCATATCCCAGTCCCAGGTCTTCGAGTTCACCGAACCCAGACGCAGCCAGGCACCATTCTGGCAAAACTTCAGCAGGTTAACACCATTCAAAAAATAATACCTAGAGAGATGGAGAATTTTAACTTAAAAGAACTCAAATTTAAAAATAAAAATAAATAAAATTATATTTATAGATGGACCNACTTTTTTTGTTGTTTTTGGGAAGCAATCTGCTACTAGATACTAGGAAGCACCAATGATTTCTAACCATGTGACCTATTTTATTTTTTTCCATTGGTCGGACATCTTTTTTTTTTATTATTATTTTCTTCTTCATTTTCATTCAAGTCGTCATTGGCATCCCAGAATGCTTTCTCGCTTGTGTGAATTCGTCATCGGAGTTCCTCATGGACTACATTGGTGTATATTTTATTTGATTTTATTTATGGGGGGGGCTGTTGTTTGTTTTTTGGAGTGCTGGGAGGTCTCTGCTCCCTCTCCCTCCCTCTCCGTCCCTTCCTTGGCTGTCCCTGGAATTATCATTTCAATGAAGAGCATCGACCCCTTCCCGTCCCGTCCTGCATTCTCTGGTCTGACTCGTGCCTGTCTGGATGTGCTCCCTTGTGCACCATGCTCTGCTGCGCAGTATTTCTCTGGCTTTCACTGTTTTGTTGTGGGCAGGTGAGAAGAGGCAGAAGGGCTGTCAGCTATTTAGGAAGTGAGAGATGGGTTTTCCTCAGTTAATTTTTTGCTTTTTTATTTTTTTAAGCGCTGTCTTTTTCTCAATTCAGCGTGATTTGTTCATGCTCAGAGCAAGACTGAGAAAAGAATATCAGGGGCTTTTATTTCTTTTGCATTTAGTTTTCTTTCTGTGGGGTTATCTTTAATTTATTTTCTTTTTAAGCTGAGACATGACTCTGAAAAGCCCACTCCTATCTTTGTTTTCCATGCAAAGATAAAAGCTTAAAAACTGACGGCTTCATGCCCTCCATCCCAGCTAGAGGAAAATTGGCTATTAGGCTCCAACAAATGGCCAGTTTTCTTTCTTCAGGAACTAAGGTCCCATCCTGTTGGCCACACTCCCGCCTGCACGGTACTGAGTTAATGAACCACTAATTGCCATTGACAGGAGCAATGATCCCAAAAGCAAGGGCCGTGCCTGCCCTCCCCGCCTGCTCTGCCCCGTTGCCTCTCAGATCCCTGCCTTTGCTCAGGCACCCATGGCCCGGGCAGAGCCGGAGCTGCCGTAGCGACCCCGGCGCAGAAGGATCATTGCCCAGGTCATTGGAAGCGTTCACCTCGTATTTAATGCACCCAGACTGCAGAGGAGTGGAGAACTGCCCTTCAGGAAAGATAGGGAGGTGACCTGAGCTGAGCCGTACGTGACCTAATCCAAATCAGCGGTCAGTTAATCCAAATCAGCGGTCAGTTAATCCAAATCAGCGGTCAGTTAATCCGAGGGCAGCAGCAGAGGTGTATCAGTGTCAGTGGGGCTGGAGTCATTAGCTAAACCCTCCAGGTCTCTTTCTCTCTCTTTTTCTCCCTCTGGAGACTCGTAGCTCTGTTTTCAAAGACACTTCCTACAATTTCAGCCTTAAGTAGATTCGTTTACAAACACAAAACCTTACGTGTAAGTTTGTAAAACAAATCATTGTGCACTAGGATGATTTTTTTTTTTCCTAGGGCAAATGAGATTATTTAACCAGATTCAGAAGATGAACTTAAAAACTTTGCAGAGCTATTCTGCAAACTCCTTTGAAAATGTGGGATGAAGTGATTGATCGTGGTATTTATCATTTTCTTTGGAATCTGATACACCCCATGAGCGCCCCAGGCCAACTACTGTGGAGATACTTTTTTTTTTTTCTCCCCTAAGAAATATGAGAGAATGGGAAGCAGAGAGCATGATTTCAGTATTTCCATGGAGCCTGTTTTATTTCAGGGCATATGACAAGGCAGTGGCTGTATTTTTTATTTAAGTACAAAAATAATCTCAGCACTTTTTAGTAATCTAGAAACTATCAATAACCAGCAGAGCCAGGTTAGTGTTTTGGAGAGGAAAAGTGGCCCCTCTGTGACAGGCAGCAGCGAACGCCGGGAATCCCAAACAGGAGGCAACCCAGTTTTATAGCAGAACTTATTTTTATGCTCTTTTGTATCTTTGCATTTTGACGGTCAGATTGGACTATTGAATATGTAGCAAATATTATTTTGTTTCTTTAACAGAATGGGTATTTAAAGAAGTGAATGAGATGGGTTGTCAGAAGTTAACCGAAATGTTTTAGTATTTCTGAATGGCTGGAGAGATGCAGAGAGAGAGAGAGAGAAAGAGAGAGAGATTACAAACTGTTGTCAACATGATGAAAATTTCACTTATTCCTTTGCCTTTTTAATTGCTTAGGGAAAAAAAAAAGTAACAAGCACATTAGTTAAGCCTGTTCATTTACTGTTTTGTGCCTCAGAGAGTGAGAATGAGACATCCATAATTTTTATGAGAAGATGCTTCCTAAATATTCAGCACTAGGAAAAAAGAAACACCACCGCCACACCATTATTTGCATCATAAATCAAGACTCGCTTGATCTGACAAGGCCACTTGTTGGACTCGCAGCTTCTTTCTTAAATGGAGAGCCCAAAGGAGCTAGCCTTGCTCGTGCTTGCCCAAGCCAGGCGGCCGGCAAAGCAGATGCGGGCGCTTGTTCCAGAGGGAAGAGGGGCTTGGCGCTCAGGCATGGCATTCAAGAAAGCTCTTCCCCTCCATAAATTGCCGAGGTGCTGCAAGAGATGGAGCGTTGTCACAAAGAAGAACCGTCTCCGGGTCCCACTCTTCCTCCCCGCGGTGGCTTTCCCAGTAGGGCGCGGGGTTGGGGGGCCCCGGGGCTGGCGCGGGCAGCAGCACAGACGCAGTGGGGTGACTTTGACTGAGCATCTGATACTGACTTTTGTTTCAGTGCCAGACAGGAGGAGCCCACTTACCATTCCATACGCAGAAACAAGAGAGTTGTAACAAACTGACATGTTTACGGTATTTCTCTGGCTGAATCTATATATATATATAAAAAAATAAAAATACCCTCTTCCCTAGGTAAATGACATGCATTACCCCTTGACCTAGACACTAGAACAGAGGATCTAAATTCAAGACTTTTCGCCTCCCCACCCTCTCCAAAAAGATCAAACAAGAACCAACCTAGGTGCATCTAACAGTTGTAAATAGAAAATAATACATAGAGAAATATATTTGAAATTTGTTTCAGTTTCTGGATGGTCACTGGCCGTCCATTGCAATGTTATTGATAGTACACTGTGGTGCTTTGGGTTTCTGGTTTTGTTCTCTTTATGCTCTGTCATCTTTTCATTGCAGCTACATTTCAGGGAACATGTATATTTAGTAGCTATTGTAAGTTCTGCATGGCATCACCGAGCTTATTTTTCCTTAAGAAGAAGAGAAGAGTCTGTAGGAGTTTAAAGGCACTATGACGACAGGGACTTGTAGCAGAGAATTTAAAAAAAAAAAAAAAAAGGTTTTTAAAATTCTAGTTTGAAGCCAAATACTGATTTTTTAGGGCTTTTGGGGTTTTAACAGAAAGANGCTTTTGGGGTTTTAAAAGTAAAAGAAAAAAAAAAAAAAAAGAAAAAAAAAAGGATTTTGGTAACCCAGCTGATCCGCACTTGCCAGTTTTATTATTTTGTTTATATTGGACTGTTTGACCCTGTCAAACAAGTGTCAAAGTTGTGTGTATAAAACAAAAAAAGTGTTTAAAAAAGTGTTGTAAAGACACTGAGCCTTATGAAAATATTTATGGAATTAAATAAAAAGAAGTGAAAAGGCATCTGAAGGCATTTTAAATCATTTTCCTCAGAGCGGTCTCACTCTTTTCCCAAAGGCTGAGCACGAATCGCTGGGGTGGGGCTCCAGCTTGTCAGCAAAACAGACGCTAAAACATTCGTGTGTAACCAAAAAATAGGTTTGTTCTGGAAATATCCCACCCCCCCTTTGCTTTGTGTCCTCCGTCTGAACTGAGCGAGATGATTAACGAGTTCAGCGCTGACAAAATACGGCCTTGCAAGTGCTGGCAGGGGTTGCTCTAAGCGGAGCTTGGATCGTGTCTTCTGCGAAACATGGGTTTAAAATGCTTTCTGCTTCCTCGCCTGTGCTCAGCTCCAACCCAAAGCTGAAGACAGCTGAATTCCCCAAATATCCAGAGGGGCTGGAGGGGGGGAGCCCGGCCGCACGCCGCAGAGCCCCGGGGTGAGCAGGTTCCTGCCCTGGTTCTCCCTCGGCGCGGAGGGAGCAGGTGCCCACGGGGAGAAGGAACCGGGCGCTTTGCCCCCGAAAGGCAAAGTGCTCTCTCCAGTAAACCCAGTGGCAATTCACAGGTAAGACAGTATGTCTAGATAGCCCAAAAATGTGGTTAAAACCAAGAGGAGTGGGATTATTGCACCGTGGCATCCAGAGCCGGTAGCGGTTGGGAGTCACCGTGTGAAACAGAGGGACACCTACCAACGTCCTCTGAGTAACCGTGGCCAAAGAGCTACGTTTTCAGTAACAACACTGACTTTCTGCTCTTTCCCATCGGTCCTGCTGGGCAAGCAATGGCTGCTTTGCTGGCACACGGACCGACCGCCTCTCCAGCCCACACTCACCGGGAAAGCAATCAGACAAGGGAATTAAGAAATGCCCAAGCCAAGCAGCTCTGCTGCGGGAGCGAGGGAGAGAGACGGGGCAGGGGCAAAGCTGCGGCTCGAAGGCTTCTGCGGGGCCAGAGTTTGCGCAGGTTGAGGAGCAGGATCACCCAGACCTCCACCATCACAGCTGCACATCTGCACATCTGCACATCTGCACATCTGCCTCCTGCTTCAGCACCAGCCCAAGCCAAGCTTTTTCCTCTCGCTTACATTCTTGCTTGCAGTGGAGGTGACGTTGGGGCCGTGCTGGGCTTCACCTCTCCAAATAATCCCATTTCTCTTGTAGCACGTAGCAGAAGTCGCTCAGGAGGGTTGGCACAGTGTCGTTCCCAAAGTCTGCTGCTGGGGAGAGCAGACCCAAAAAGCAGTTCTGTATAAAACCTCCCCTGGGAGAAGCCCTCTCCTGCCTGCACCAGGCAGGCCTGCTGCCGGCCCTCCCTCCTTGGCCAGAACTGTGCTCTCCCCGCTGAGTTTGCAGATGTGAGCTGTGGGGTCAGGGAGAGCATGAGCCAGATGCATTGCCCAAGATGTGTAATGGACCAAAAAAAAGCCCTGACAAAGAGGGAACGGGGAAGGAACCCAGTCACCCAGCGTGTGCTGGGAGCAAGAGCACAGGCAAAGCTTGTTTGGAAGCAGTAACGACCCCCGTGCTCCCACCGTGGGCTCCCGGCCCGGCTCGCTGTCATGGATGCGGCCAGGGAGAAGAGCCACGGCCGGGAATGCCACTGCAGCTTGTAGTCAACTTCTGTATTTCATTTACTGACTGCATTGGTTTGTTTTTAGCTTTCTCCAGCCACCCAGCATGCAGAGTGTGAACTTTGGTTGCATAAAACAAAAACCAAAACCAAAGAAACCCAGTTTAATTAGTCTCGCAGGGTGCTAGGCTCCTTGGGCCGTGTTTCTGGAGAACAGCTCAAACCGACCCTCCGTGGTCGCAGCAGGGGTGCAGCAGGAGAGATGTAGCCAGTGGATCGCTGAGGCCTTGATTCAGAAATTCCCTTAAACACATGCTCGAGTCCACCATTTTCACCAAAGCTTTTGTTACGTACACATCGAAGTGCAGCACTCGGGCCTCGGAACGAATGATGGTGAGTAGGGACATGACTTAAACAGCACATCGGTGCTGATTCTGCCTGTTGTGCTGGGCTGCGGCGCTCGGCACCGGGCACAGGGGTGTGGGTCCCTGTGTCGAGCTGGCCACATCCATGGGCAGTGTCAGCCCCGGCTCCACTCAGGAGCTGCAGCACAACGAGGAAAGCTTTGAGGCTGATCCGTTTGGGACGTGGCAGGAATGTTGTCTGAGTGACTCTGTACGTCAAAGCCATCTCAGGTTTATCCGTCTGTATATATCCATGGTTTTACAGCTGAGCGTGTGCTTTTTAAGGAATCAGAGTTTCACCCTGACTGATGGTGCTGGGATTACAGATCCCAATCTACCCCAGACAATGAATTCTCTCGTTATTCTGTAGCTAAGTCGCAGCAGCAGGTTTTGCAGTAAGTGCAGTAGTGGGGCAGCATCTTCCAAAGCATGTAATGCAGCATCTGGGCTGGTTATTGACGACCAAACCGGAGCTGCGTGTTGCTGGGGATGCAGTGGGAATAATGGGATTTTTGAGAGCATTTCTAAGCACTGTCCACCAAGGGTTTCTCAATCCTTCACTGCTAAGGAAGGACACTGGCTGTTCAACTGCACATAGAACCGCCCCAAAACTGCAGGTACAAGTTGTAAAACT
Source organism: Rhinoptilus africanus (assembly GCA_013400135.1). Classification (NCBI taxonomy): domain Eukaryota; kingdom Metazoa; phylum Chordata; class Aves; order Charadriiformes; family Glareolidae; genus Rhinoptilus; species Rhinoptilus africanus. The sequence continues at coordinate 238,619 of VXBO01009241.1, forward strand.
GTGTTAATTTGTCTGAATCTCTTACTTTTGCTGTGGAAAAGAGACAAGGTACGTATTGAATGCTTTTAATGTTCACATCCTTTTTTTTTTTCCATCTCTCTCAAGGCAAAAAAAACCAACACCCCAAACATCCTGGTGAAGATGTGCACTTTCTCATTTCAGAGCCGCAGTAGTGCGTTACCTCTCGCAGGTTTGGCAGGGTCCTTTCCTTTGGCAGGGTCTCTGTGCTCAGCCCTTTCTGCAGATGGGGCCGTGCAGCAGCAATGGCTCAAAAAAATCTTCCCTGTTCCAGGATTTCCCTGGGGCCTGTTTCCAAACCTGCCCCCGGCCCCTCGCTGCCGACACACCAGCCTGGTGGCACACGCGCAGGGATGCGGAGGGAGTTGCCTCTTTCAGTACTGGCTACAGCAGCAACCAAAAAATCTCCAAGACAGGAACACTTGGGGTTTTTTTTAAATTTTTCATTTAGGAGCATATTTTAAAAAGTTAAGCCCTGGCAGAAACATTTGCCTCATAAAGAAAACATCAATGCTTGAAGAAGTGCTCTGGTCTGCAGCACCTTGTCGAGCGTGTGTCACTGCTGTGGGTCACAGCTGGGGACAAGGGCTGGTGGCATTCCGAGCGGGGAGGAGGGCTGGGCGCACGCAGCTCCTTGCCCTGCTGCTGTAATAGCGGAGCGCCGTGACACGCGTCACCAGAGCCAGTCTGGCTTTTACACTCATTGCACAGCTGGAGGGGAACAGACACAGGCTTTCGCTAGGACGTGGGTTGTTCACAATAAACCATTGCACTAAACTGGCTTCTAAATAACCTCGGAGAATTCAGGCTCCAAGAGGCTCGGAGGTGTCTTCCTGGCTGGTCCGGGGAGTCAGTGGAACTTAACTTCGTAAGAGAAGTTTTATTCTCTCTTTTTTTAATCATCTGGAGAAGCAATAAGAGGACACATTGGTATATTTGCTTCTCTTTTTAGCTCACCTTTACAAAAGCTGTGAAGCTTTTATTCATGAAGCAAATACTCGGAGGGTGTGTATGTGTGCTTTCAAGCCTCTGCTGGTTCATAGGAAATGAGAAAGTGGGTGGCCCTGGCCCACAGCACGGTTTGCCCTGGGTGGAGAAGCCAAACAAGCAGCAGCCGTCACCCCATGCCAGCAGCACCAGGGCTCCGCTTACCGGTACACTCAGCATCTCCTTGGAATCGGTGGGATTCCCCCTAGAGTAACTGAGGTTAAAAAAAATATATCCCCTTCCTGACTCTTTTCTGAACTGGTATGAATTGGAGCAACCCCAGTGACCTACCACAGGCCTATTACAGGTGTAACTGAAAGCAGTACCTGATCCATGGATTTAGTGACGGGACTGATCCAGCCTGGAAATAGTTCAGCTCAGCCACGTAAGAGGAAGTACCTCTTCCTCCTAAAGACAGGGGTTCTCAAGGCAGGTTTTGTATAGGCTGGGTTGACTCTATATCACATTCACTGCAAAACGCTGCCAAAGCGTGATGAGAACAGGAGGCTTGAACAAGTCCGTCATTTACAGACGCGGAAGTCTCTGCTGTCGTTATCTCAGCAAGTCCTTTGTCGCTGGCTGTTCCCTTGTCCCGGGCGAGCGCTGGCCTGGCCGGGTGACCGGGCTGTGCTGAGACAGATTGCCCGGGTCTGTGTCGTATCAATTCGATGCCGGCTGGCCTGGGCATTTGCCAGCTTTTCCACCATCAGTCACTCCTGCACAGCCCAGGCCACAGGACTTTATAAGTTGAAGGTAATTTAGCACATCTTAAAGTGGAATTGCTTTCCATGTGTATGTCTATCAAGTCTCTGTTTTGTTTGGAAGCTGGATACATGCAAAGAAGTGCCATTTGCTGTATTTGAATTCCCCGGCAGCTGGACCAGTGCTTTTCCTGTGCCAAAATGAGCAGCCTCAGGCACACTCTGCTCCCCACCCCAGCTCTGCCGACAGGGAACTCCCCAGTTTTCACAGAGCCCGACTCCAGCAAAGGGCAAGATGGGCAAATTGCACTAATTGTAAAAAAATTTGCAACTTATTGCCTTATCTGATCTAAACCACATCCTTTGTGTTTCACCATTTATTTTTCAGCTTGGCTGGAGCCAGGCTCTGTTGGTGGCCATGGCCAGCCGCGGAGGGCCCTGGCGCTCCCAGGGGACACCCAAGTGACACAAAAGCCTGTGGCAGCCACCAAGACCCTGACTCCAACAGGCAAAAGCACTGGTGCCCCAAACACGGATGGGTGCTCTGTGTGCGCACGAGGAGGGGGGGGGGGTCAGGACCAGGGAGGGTGATTCTCTCCTCCTGCCATTAACAGAGCCCTTATCCCACAGGCTGGTTTTTGAGGGAATATGTGACCAACGCACAGATTTCCTCAAAGTTTCACTCCCCCACAGATACAGGGCAGCAAGAGAGGAGTCCCTGGACAGCCCTGCTGCTGCGGTGGTTTCACGCTATACAAAGGAAATCCAGAGTCTTTGGATCGGGAAAAGAAAATAGGAGCAAATACAATAAATACCCTTAGCTGTGGCGAGAGCCAGGATGGGTGCTGTGGTCTCTGGTTCTGCTCCCAGGACAGTTTGTGCCCGTTCTCCAAGGACTGCGAGTGTGCAGGCTCCCCACAAAGCCACCACGTTTGGTCCTGCCGAACTGACGCCTGAAGGCAGCCTCTGTGCGCCAGTGACAGTAAAGGTGACTGCAACGGTGATGCCAAAGGGGCTCTGACGCGCCAGGTACGGATCCTGCCGGCAGCGCCTGCCCCAGCCTGGGTGCCGGCTGTGGCACTCGCAGGCTGCGCGTCGGGGCAGGCAGGATCACCAGGGCAAAAGGAAACAGATGGAGAAAAGCAAGGAATATTTGTATGCTGCGGAGAAGGGGCTGACCAAGGGCCGCACGCTGGCCAGGGGCGAGCGCGCAGCCACATTGCTCAAGGATGTGTCATGCTGTTATCGATGCTGCTAGCGCAGTTACACTGGGCTTACTTTTACTGTCTGGATGTACCATTAAACAAGTTTGATTTTGTTGCCTGATTACAGATGAGTGGTTTCAGCCTCGCACATAATTTAGTGCTACCCAGGGGCTCCACTAACAACATCTCTGGACAGGGAGGAGCAAGTCGGTTGCTGTGTGCGGACGCAGTGTGGTTCTCTGTTGGAGCGGGTGGCAACAACACTGACCTGGCAAAGGCAAACAGCCCCGTGGGTTTTCCCATTCACTTCTTGCACCTTGGGCGTGCTGACCCCGCTGATGCTCCACCACACGGGAAACCGGACCACAGAATCTGAGTAGCAGGGACTGTGCTCACAGTGTCTCCTGGAGGGGGGGAGGGTGAAAAAGAAATCAGAGCGTGTACCCAAGAGGCAGCACCCACCAAAGCCCATGGTCATGGTTAAAGCGCTCCTTCACGCTCCCTAGACAGAGCCATTTTGAGTTTGAGACAAGGAGCAGGGTCAGGAGCTAATAGGGATGTTTTACAGTTTAGTGAATAACAGGTCTCCAAAAAGCTGGAGATAACCCGGGGGAGAGCGACGCAGAGACTGCTCAGAGCTGGGGTTTTTTGTCCTGACACTGTAATTCTTTTGGCTCTTCATAAAAAGGCATGTTAGTAATACCCAGCCATGCGGAGGGTAAAGGCCATACTTATCCTGCACCAAACACAAACAAAAAGCTTTTGCTGGAAGGGAAAGGCTGCTATAAACTGCTGTAGAAAATGCCAGTTTGAATTCCAGCCCCCCGGTTATAATTCCTGTCCTGTTCCCAGGCTGGAGGATGAGAAATTCAGAACGGGCTGCAGAAAAGGGGCATTGCCTTTAATGATGGGGATTATTTATACCTGCACCAACCTGGCATGAACTGGTCCTAATGGCAGGACCTGTTCACTTGCATCTGCTGATGTGTACGGCCACCGCCAGGAACGCAAAGAGTTTGAAGACCGACAGAAATATTGTGATGGGCTACCTTTGTGCCAGTGGCAACAGATGTTTTAAATAAATAACCCTGTCTCTGCAGTGTTTCTATCCAAACATTGCAGCGGAGACCCTTCAAGTGAAACTACGCATAAAAACCCCAGCTAGCAAAGCCCAGGGCAGTTACTGTCCCTCCCCGGTCCAGCAGAGCGCTCAGAGCAAACTGCAGGCAGATTGCGGGCTAAGTGGACTGTAAAAAGACTTAGCAAACGAAGGCAGTATTAATGACACAGTAACGCTTATCTAAGTAAAATATATTGATTAAAAAGTAAAATATATTGATTAAAAAAAAAAATATTTTTCCCTCTAGACTTATAGCTCGTATCAACTTAAAGCTGCTCTTGAAGAAGCACTGTTATTGTTTGGCTCCTGAGATTAGAGGTCAGTGCTAAAGCTAGTGAATGATTAGACTGGAAGGCTAAGGGTGGTGGGAAGAGGGTGGTGTATGAGGGGACATCATTTCACGTATGCCAGTGTAAGAAATTTCAGCAGTATTTGAAAGGAGCAGAAAGATCAAGGGCTTACAAAATGAACAAAGCGGGTACTGATCAAAGGGCCCGGGGCGCAGAGATCTCCGTGTCTGCCGCGGCAGGCGCAGACGCCCGGGACCCCGCGCAGCGCAGGCGGACGCCTCGTTAGTCAGCACCTGCCTCGCGCCGCCTCGCTGGCGCTCCTCAGGGCCCCCCCGAACTGCCGCGCTGGGCCACCCCCGCCCCTCGGGAAGAGCACTAAGCGTTTCTCGGCAGATGGTCCTGGACACGCAGCTGGCCCCAAAGAGCAGCCCACGTCCAGGGTGGCTGCCCAATGCCACCTGTCCCCAGCCCATCCTCACTGTCCCCATGGCCGGGCTGTCCCTCAGACAGCCAGCTCACTGTCCCCACAGCCTGGGGAAATGCCAGAAGCCATGGTCTCCACCTGCCTTCTTGGTTCACTTCCTTGCTCTATAGCCCCACTCCCCTCTTGCTGGTCACCCCGCACAGTGTGTCTCAAAAGCCCCAGCCAAGCCCCACAGAATCCCAGACTGGTCGGAGCTGGAAGGGCCCTCTGGAGATCCCCCAGTCCCACCCCCTGCCAGAGCAGGGTCACCCAGAGCAGGGGGCACAGGAACGCCTCCAGGCAGGTTTGGGATGTCTCCAGAGACGGAGACACCCCCACCTCCCTGGGCAGCCTGGGCCAGGGCTCTGCCACCCTCAAGGGAAAGAAGTTCCTCCTCACGTTGAGACGGAATTTCCTGTGCTCCAGTTTGTGCCCGTTGCCCCTTGTCCTGTCACCAGGCACCACTGAAAAGCCCGGCCCCATCCTCTTGACACCCACCCTTTAGGTATTGATCAGCATTGATGAGATCCCCTCTGAGAGTTCTCTCCTCCAGAAAGAAGAGGAGGAGAGAAGTCCTTCTCTCTTCCTCAGTCTTCTCTCTTCCTTATCAGAGCCCCGGCTGCAGCCTCCGCCATCCCCATCCCCAGGGCTCGGCAGACCCTCCAGCCAGGGCCACCAGCAGCTCGGGGGGTCCTGCTCCCACCCTTCTGAGAAGCTTTAGACTTACTAATTGATGTATGTATTTCTTTTTCTTCCTTTCTTTTCCTCCCTCTATCACTCCAGTTTTCATTCCTTCCTTTCTTTCTTTCCTCTCCTCTTTGCTTTTTTGATTTCCTTTTCTATCTAATTCATTGCCATCTCTCTTCCCAGACACATCTTGCTAGTACAGCTTGTTCGGAAAATGTAGATTTCTGTCATCGCCCTGTGTTTCCCTGCTCTGACCGGCGCTGAGAGTTGTAAATTCTTTATCAGTGAGGTGATTCACAAGCTCCTCTGCTTTCTACTTGTGATTTTTAACATGTGCTGCAATTTACGGGCAAGATTCTTCTTTCTCATTATCTGCCAGCCCGATGACATTACAGAAATAAAGCTCAGTGTGTGCATTCATTTGTGACAAGGACGGTGCTGTAACGTTAGTGATTGGCCATTAGTTCTGCGATGTTGTAACGGCTGAAACAAAGCCAGGAGCAAGTCACTTAAACAGCAGCATTTCTTCCAGTGGCATTATTTCTGGTTATTTGTGTAATGGTGCCTAGAAGCCCAGCACAGCTTGGGAAAGCACTATGCTTGGGCACTGTGCGTGCACCGCTTCCCCCACCCACACCCCCCAATTCATTTTAGTAATGAGAAAAATCAACCCACGAAGACGTGAGGGGTGTGCTGAGGCTGCCCGGCACGGTGCCACACTACAACTTGTTATTTCCCCTCTTATTTCCCCCTGTACCGCCCCTCCCCTTACCCCCCTGCCCAGGTGCCCAAGCTGTTAAGGTCCCACCTGACGCCTGGGCTAAGGGCACCCCTAACTTCAGTTGTTTGGGGTCCCTGGTTTGATTCAAATGCAATTGAGAGGCAGTAAATGGCATAATTAGTGCTCTTACAAATTCAGAGTTAGGCCGTTGGAGCCTGGGTCCCAGCTAGATAGGACATCTCTGAAACATTCAGGACAAGAGGGAACGGGCACAAACTTGAGTATAGGAAATTCCACCTAAACCTGAGGAGGAACTTCTTTCCCTTGAGGGTGGCAGAGCCCTGGCCCAGGCTGCCCAGGGAGGTGGGGGAGTCTCCGTCTCTGGAGACATCCCAAACCCGCCTGGAGGCGTTCCTGTGCCCCCTGCTCTGGGTGACCCTGCTCTGGCAGGGGGGGGGACTGGGGGATCTCCAGAGGTCCCTGCCAACCCTAGGACTCTATGATCTTGGGAGCAACGGCCATGGCAGGAGCACAGCAGCCCCTTCTCAACTTTTGCTGGTTTTAATTACTGCTCTTTGCAGGTAATGATGTCTTTTTGTGCTTTCCATTTTTTTTCATTTTGGTGCCCGCAGGCAGTGGAGGCGCAGAGAGCACCGCATCGCCCTGGCCTGCAGCGCCAGCCCTGCTCCACAGCCGCCTGCCATCACCTCCTCCCGCTGGAGTGGCAGCGAGATAAGGGGCCCTTCAGGTTTGCAGGGCTCTTGGCTTTCACTTGCAAACTCCTCTCCAGCCCACTCCCTGCTAGCTCGTGTCTCGTATCTTCCATTAATCATTGTCATTCTCCATTTCCAACTAGACCGTGGTGCCTCCCCGCATCCAGTTCTCCAGCATTTCTCTGTGCACGTTCCTCTAGGCATAGGGCAGGATTCCATAAACATCTGCAAAGCTCCCTCCTTAAAAGCTGTCTCTCGCTATGGTATGAAGGCAGTTCTCCCTCCCGCTCTCCCTCCTCTGCCTCTCACTGTAGCCACGTTTCCATGAAGCAGTCCCAGCCATGGATGCGTTACGAGCGCTGCAAATGAGCAGTGAGCCAGGCAGGGAGGTTAACGCTGCCATTGCTGGTGGTGGGGAAAGGCACCACTTCCTGGAGCGATGGACGTGGCGGTACCCGGAGGTACCGAGCTGCTGATGCGCGTGGCACTTGGCAAAAGACATTTGTAAGCTCCTGATCACAGGAATAAAACCTGAGCTGTGGTGCCATGAGGGGACAGCCCTGAGCGGTCAGTTAGGAGCTCTGACAACAAACTGACAGCAATGAGGGGAAAAAAAGTATCTCAAACTAGATAGAAAACAGGAATTCCCTTAGGATAACTGTTTTAGTGGAAGGGATGATGCTGAGCAAACCTCCTTTACGAGCTGCTGAGAACCAGCCAGGCACAAATCATAGAATCATTTAGGTTGGAAAAGACCTTCAAGATCAAACCTGTGGCACTGGTCCATCTCTCCTCATTCCCTGGGATGCAGCAATGGTTTCCCCCCACATTTCTTCCTTGCAAAGTCTCCGTTAGCAATACGGCACAGCCAGCTTGAGGGTCCTATGATCAAAGAGAAATACTGTGTATTAAACAGCCTTGCCAGCCCCCTTCATCCTCACTTCAGCCCACTCAGTCAGGATTTTGCCATTGACTTGCGGGATTTCAGCCTTTCTTGGGAAATAGAACCCCAGTCCAAGCAGCACATGTGTTTCAGGGCAGCTTTACTGCTTACCAGGGATAAAAACACACCACCCCACATGGAATGCTGCAGAAAGAATATGGTTGCTTAGGCAGCAGCATGGCTGCCTGGGAAGGCTGGTATCTCAAGTGTGCTTTATTGAGCTAAAAATAAGTTTATTAAAGGAAAACAAGGTCTACCTTCAAAAAGATGCAAGAAGGGTAATGGCAAAGAGATGAAGCCAGAACAAAACAGGAGAAAGCCCCTTTTCCCAGACTGTATGCTGAGGCCACAGAAGGGGTGAGGTTCTGCTACTGAGAAATAAAAGGGTTTTAGGAACTGAGTGTATTATAAATAACATTCTCAGGAAACCCTTGACTACGGCAAAGTTCACATTAACACCACAAAATTAAAAGAAAGGGCTACAGCATATGAGCCTTACTCATGATTGTACTAAATTCTTACACAATTAATCGCTGTGCTCGGGGCTGTTCCTCCAGCCTGTGGTTAAGCAAAGCTGTCCCGCACTCGCCCTGCGAGGCACATCTAAAATTAGTCACATTGGCTGGGTAGGAGTTGCACAATCTAGCAACAAATGAGCAGATCCAGCAGATGATGCTTGACATTGTCCAAAAGTCCTTAGAGTTCCTACTCAACAATAAAGATGGTCTGGAGACTAGAACTTGGCAGAAAAACAAGTGAAACCTCAAAATAGTACGGGGCTGCATAGTACTGCAAGTGCTAGCTAAATGATTTAATTAGCTTGTGTTAATGAAAAGCAAATTTTTAATACTTTCTCCTGCAGATTTTCATCTTGCCAAACGTTAAGATAATGCATTTTGAGATTTCTGAACTCTTCCTGGACCCCAAATAGTTGGAAGCTTCAGAGTAGCAATACTCACAAGTGTCTGTACTTCGTAGTCCTTCCCTCTCCATCAATGCAGGTTGGTCTCTGACATAGCTCAGACAAACACACATGGAAAAGCAATGGGAAGAAACACCCTTGGCCATGGTTCATGGCTGCCGTTTCCATTGTGCTCAGTTAGGAAGATCCTTAATGCCCTGAATGCAGCCTCATTTCAGCCTCAAACTGCTTTTCAAAATCAAAGCTTTACACAGAGATAGCCCAAACTGGCCAGCTAGCTGACAGCAAAAAATACCTGGGGGACGCGGGGTTGGGGAGAACACCCATGAAAGGTAAATTTCAATTTCATTTCAGTGAGGCAAACACTGTCAGTGCTGTGCCTGCTCATGCAGCCTTCAGAAGTAAGGAAGGACACATCCCTTCCCACCCAGCAGCCTTTCTCATTAAAGCCCATCTCCACTTAAAATAAAATGAGAGAAAAAAAAAAATTGTTTTCTTTCAAATTGAGCAATCTGCATTTTTTTTTTCTCTCTCTCTCTAGGGGCATAATTCTTATCTTCTGGATGTGCATTAGACTTTTAGAGAGAGTGGGGGAAGAAGGGTTCTTCTCTCCCAAGAGCCGTAGCATCTTTGGCTTAAGATGTCCAGGCAAAGATGCTGAGAAAATAATGCCAAACCATTACGATGGGTTTAACCTTTGAAGCCATTCCCTTTGTCTGCTGCATTCCTGATTTGATTTCTCAACTATACATCTGTGTTCAAAAAAACACCTGGAAAATATTCTCAAGAGAAACATTCATGCCAAAAGAGGACCTGTATTGTAGCCAGAGCTTCTTGAAATCAATACAAAAAATAAATACCATTGGAAGTGTTTTTGAAAGGAGACACGCTTTGTGTGACAACAACTCCGCTTCATTTATAAGTCCCAATTCTCTCACTAGCATTCCTCTATGACAATAGATTGATGAGAGGTTTTTTGACAAAAAAATGAATTCACCAAATCGGGCTGCTCCCTGTTTCCCTGTTCTGATTGCCCTTTGCCTGCTCGTTATTAAAGGGGAAAAAATATTGTCCTTTTCTTCTTCACAGAGACCTGGAGATGCAGAAAGTTTGTATTTTTGATGCATACCAAATTCAGCAGAACAGGAAAGGATTTAATTTTTCCTTTCAGGCAACTTATGCTATATCAGTATTTTCATTTATCTGTGCAAGTGGCAGCCTTGTCTCCCGTACTCATGCTTTGTACTTGCAACTCATAAAAGACAGAGAAAGGAGACTGCAAGCAAATCCTGTGAAATCAATTAACACATTAATGAATTAAAGAATGTTAGCATTTGACATTTCTTCTCCTTGATAACGCCAAACAGTTGAATTGTCGGGCAAAGATTTTCATGGTTTGTTATTGCTGTGAGCTTGGCTAATTATTTTTCTGATGCTGTTGTCCCGGGAAATGGCCATCAAAGAGTGGTGAGGAGGGACGATGCAAAGCAGGGCTTTTCACCATGTCTACGAGACACTCAGCAAAACCCAGGGAAAAGGGGCTCCAGATGGGAACCAACACACCAAAGCCCTTCTGGGCCCTCTTATTGCCCAAAAGGTAGGAAGGAGGATGCAGCTGAAGAAAACAGCTGAGGAGCAGGAAGGAAGGGAGGAGGACTGACTTGGGAGAAGAGGCAAAATAACTGTCCAGCGCTCGCCTAATATATCATTGTCATATTAATGACTTCTGCATTGAATAAGTCAGAGGTGAAAAGGGAGAAGGGAACTAAGCACAGGGAGGGACGAGGAATTCCTAATCCAAACCCAGCTCTTCCACCTACTCAGTTTCCTAACGACAAGGCTGCAAAGTATCTGGTGAATCGTATTTCCCTTCACTTTCCATCTGAAACAGAAGGTTATTGCTTCATGATTCTTACAGACATGTGGGTGTGGGGGCTTTTTTTTGGTCTTCTCATGTTTATGATTTTAAATAAATAAAAAAGCCCCTATTTCAATGCTTAGAAGAGAGTTGTTTCCACCTAGATAGCCTGATCAAACTCATCCAGTGGAGCATCCATAAATGTATTTCATCTGGAAGTACGATGCAGAGAAGCCAGAGGATTTCACCACATCATCTTATTTTCATTTCAGTGGACACGTACATCACATCTATCATACAGATAGCAGTATCATTCTCTCTATGGCATTGAGTAAGATACTTCCAAGAGCCGATGGCCAAGCAGCTGCAGACACCTCCAGAATAAGTACATCATGCTCTCGCAGCAGTAATACAAAACCTTTGTCCATCCCAGAGTTCAAGGATCAGAGTATACACAAGCACAAACGTGTATGAATTCCTTCTCCATCCAGGCATTACCCTTAAGGCCCCGTTTCTGCTGAGTGCCAAACTCAGAGGGAGTCAGGAGCTGATGCAGGAGAGGCAGGAGGCAAAGCAGAAAGAAGTTGAGTGGCTGTAGGGAGGGGAAAAGAAGGGAGGGAGGCTGGAATTCAGTGGCGCTCAATTTCTTCATCACTGATTAAGACTCTTCTAGTTTCTATTACAGTTCTTTGAAATGATTTGGAAGCTGGGAACTGGGGAGAAGAGACTTCTAGTAGCTGCTGCCTAGAAGATGATGACTCAGAAGAACTGTCACTGGGGAATTTTGATTGAAAAATCTGCATGACTTGGCAGGTTTCACCCAAAATAACAAGGAGAAAACCAAATACCCTTATGTTATTGTAGCAAACGGGTTAGTGAGCAAGCCCATTACCTGGTCTAAAAATACTTGCTAAAGCAAAAGCTCTGCAAATGAGACAGACTCATTAGATGACAAGGGAAACATCTGCATTTGTCTTGCAGGTCCCCAACCTTGCACTATTTTGTGTTCCTCTTAGGATCTTGGATTGCAAAAAGGAATTTCAAAGGTTCATATATCAAGAATATTAGCAAAAAAGAACTTCAGGATTTCATGCCAGTAATAATGATGAAAAGGTCACAATTTGCAACATATCCCATTATTTTCTGGTACTAAGTTCAGCGGGCCAAAAATAAGCACTTTTTTCCTGCCCCTGCTGCAGCCATTTCTATTTGCAGTAGGACAAAGAGCCGGAGCGTTGGATAGGAACTGCCCCGAGGTGAGGTGTTGGAGGGACACAGTGTCCCTTGTAGCACAGGAGGAGGACAGAAGAAGAGGCGAGGGTAGTAGCAAACACCACATTGAACAGACTTGAACTTGGGAAGCTCCGGCTAAACCTGAGGAGGAACTTCTTTGGGGGTGGCAGAGCCCTGGCCCAGGCTGCCCAGGGAGGGGGTGGAGTCTCCGTCTCTGGAGACATCCCAAACCCCCCTGGAGGCGTTCCTGTGCCCCCTGCTCTGGGTGACCCTGCTCTGGCAGGGGGTGGGACTGGTGATCTCCAGAGGGCCCTTCCAACCCCTGCCAGTCTGGGATTTGCCTGGCTGGGACATTTAACTGGTGCAAGCTGTTAATGCTGACATGATGCAAAAGGCAGAACATAGCTACGAAGACAGATATAAATATCAAAATGATATAATAAAATAGAGATATCATACAGCCAGACTGCAAAAGACAGGAAGGCTTTTGTAGAGATGGTGGGAACCTGCTGACCAGCTGCGGTCACAGGAGGATGGTGCTGGGTGCTCTGGACTCCCGTAGCTGGGGTGCGTGAAGATGCTGGGTACCCCCCCGCAGCATCTCACCCGAGGTGTGTAACACACCGACCCCAGCTCCCTCTGCCCCAGCAGATAACTATCCCCACCAGCAGCTTTGGGCGGCGCTGGGTGAGCACAGGGGCTGGTTGGCAGGTGCCGCAGGCAGCGTGGTTTTTTGAGTAACTCTTCCCACAGGGGGAAGGGGGGAGAACCCCCCCCAGCTATTCTGATGGCAGTGGCAGATGGAGGAGACAGGTTGTACTTTCTCAGGAAACACAGTTCAGCAATGGGAGGAAGGGTGTGATCCTGACTCACAAAGCAGGGAGCTGTTCCTGAGCCGTGTAAACAAGGGTAAGGAGCAGGGACGTCCTTTAGTTTAGCGGGGAAACCAAATTAACCTTTCTTACCGCTGGCCGGACCGACCTTTCCAGGTGAGCCAACACCTCACTTCTCGCCTTCTCTTGCATGGTCCTGATATTCAAAGGTTTAGCACAGGCCTACCTTGACACACGCAACAGGAAATCAAAAGAAAATTGTGTATGGTGCTTTGAAAGGATTAGTGACGACTGGGATGGGCTCAGCCCCGCAGCAACCAGAGAGCAACAGTCACACATCAGGGAAGGGGCTCCCAGAAAGACCAGGTTTGAAGCAATCTGCAAAAATGGCCTTTTTTTTCAGAGAAAGAATTGCAACAACCTCAAGAAGATTCCCACATGCATATAATGTAACACATGTTTATCAAAATAAGACTGACAGGGAGGGAAAGGAACTTAGGTGAGACCTGATTCTCCTTTGGCAGTGAAGACCCATCACACATGCAGAGATTTCCTCCTCTTCATTACCCTCACTGAAAACTAGCTTAACATTCTGCTCATCTGCCCCACAATTAGCATTTTAGCTTACTAAGGAGACAAAAAACATAAAAATGTGAGAAATAGTTAATTAAATTTAAATTAAATTCATTAAAAATGAGCTCTGAAGCAAAATTGTGTCAATTACCCCTAACTTCTCGGCAGGCTAAATGCGGCGATAATTGGTGCTACAGCCAGGCAGGCACAAGCCCTCATGGAAACCTGTGATTAAAGGCCAGATCCTGCCCTTCGCTGCCCGGGAGGAAGATTGGGGTGGGAATGCCTCCGCAGGCGCAGCAGGAGCAGAGCGCAGCAATCCTGACTGTCCCCGCTCAGGAGCAAACCCCTCGGGCAGGGTCGGGGACCGCCAGCCCTGGCAGCCCGCAGGGGGAAAGTGGGAATATTGGCTTTGGCTGAGCAGGCTGGCTGGCTGGAAGGCACAGGCAGCCCCATGTGTGCCAGGATAGCCCCAAAAAGGAAATCTCATTGTTTATGTTCAAAATAATTTAGTTCAGCTTCAAAAGAGCAAATATCCAAGAGAGGAAGGCTCAGCCGGACATGGCCAGACACAAGCACAAAGTGCTTCAGCTAAAGCTAACTGGGGATGATAAAAAGCTACATGGGACTCTCTGGGACCAGGTTGCAAGGACAGATGTGAGGGTTTTTTGTTTTTCTTTTTTTTGCCTTACATCTGGTTTATATCCTAGAGGCATGGAAGCATCCTGTGTCAGATGTGCCCCATGTTTCCATATGGGTGATAAGGGGACAAGGGTAGATCACAGACCTGCTTGTGCACATACAGATCCTTGCTACACCAGTACAAAAGATGCTTTCAGAGAAAATGAAGGATAGGAAAGGCACTGTGGCTTTTTTTTTTTTTCAAAATAAACCACCAAAGCAACCACCTAGAGAAGAAATTTCAGATCCACTCCAAAGTCCTTAAAACAAGAGGAGACTTTGCTCTTGCCTTTGGTCTAACAACCCAATTTCGCAGCTCTCTGGGCTTTCACCACGGAGACCTCCAATCTTGCTGATGTGCATCTGGCTTTTTAGCAGGTGGAATCTGCCATTAGAGGAGGCTGGACGTGCCTCCACCATCCCAATTTCACAGGCTGCTTTTCCACACTTTCCTCCCGGTTGCATGTACAATGCTGCTGCCAAGGCTCTTATTAATAAACCAGCACCGCTCCAAGGCTGCGCAGTGGTGTACCCATCTGAGCTTTTGTTATCTCGCAGTCCCTTAGGGCTCATTAAGGTCTGAATTAGCTGACTGTCCATGGCCCTAATTAGTACTTCAGCTCTCTGGGAAGCAGCCAGGGCTTTTTTTAACCATTGCTCCTCACCCTCGGCATCAGCTCTCTTCTGTGATTTGGAGCGTGCAATCTGCAACAGCTTTGAAACTAATGGAGACAATCATTCATCCCCTTGCTGCTCTGCACTGCTTTTAATTATTATTAATTGTAATGGCAAGCCCTGGAAAGTACCCAGTGAGGGTGCACTGCAGGACAGCATGGAAATGCAACTTGGTTTTGGTTTGTGAGGCTGTTCTCCCGAAGAGCAGAGGGAGGGGTTTGGGTACAAACACCTAGTGTGGTGCTTGATGATGGGCACGGTGAAATACAGGGTATAGCCATATATAGGTCTTGGTCCTTGCAAACCTGGAGGAGGAAGGATTTGATCTATCATTTCTTGTGGGCTTGGTGGGAAAAGCAAGGGTCTCATCACTTTTGCAACTCCAATGCCATTGCTGCGGTTAAGCTGATCTGCACACACTGGGATATGGACCCTGAGAGGTTGCTTGCTTTGAAGCTGGTGTGAGAAATATTAATTTCACCCTCACTGCAAAATTTTGGAGAAAAATGAAAAAAGATTTAGTCTGTGTTGAACATGGAAAATGCTGAGTCTTCTCTGCAAGGCAACCACAAGTACAACATCCAATACATTAGGGTTTATGCGTGCGTGCACATAATATACATACATATTTCAGCCTGGGAAACTATTAAATCTGATTATTGACTGGATCTTGCTCTCAGCAGTTTATCTGAGGGCTTTATCAGAAATACCTCACCGCAGATCTAAGCCTCTCACTGAAAGAGTAAGACCAGGAGCCTCCCATGCTGAGAGGTGGCTTCTAACAAACCACATACCCTTTCTATGCCTTGACAGAAAAATGAGGGCGATACCTCAGTCGTGATACAGTTTGGGATGTCCAGACAGCTGGTCTTGTACTGAGATTCCCAAAGCACTGCTGGTTTTCAATGGGAATTTCTAGGCAAGTGTAAGCAATACCTGCTCATTGACCTCCATAGCACCTGGGATTGCTGGGGCACAGAGGAGTCCTCGAATGGGATGAAAATCTGTATCTGAGTTCTCAACACACTTTGACAGCCCGCGGACGTGCTGGTTTCCTCAAAAGCATGTGGCAGCAATGCAGAGCGCTGAAGAGAGAACTGTGCCGGAGGTGTACATGAGGTCTGGGTCACCAGATCCAAAGGGATGACAAACACCAGTGAGGCAGCTGGGCTTTACACCCAGAACCACTCCAAGGCTCCCACAGTACTATGGAAAAGCCTTTTGTGCTGCTTACAGGAAGGGAACAGACCGACAGTATCACAACATCTAGAAACAGCAGCAGCCATGCACGCTCCCTGCCCCTGCTCGGGGGAAGGAAAACCTGCTCATTGAAAATAACCATGGCAATAGCAGAATTTCCTCTTGAAACACTGTAGGATGACCTGGATAGCACCGAGGCAGATATTGGTCTAATCAGTGGCTGAGGAATGAGAGCCACTGGATCACAGAGTGACTCCAACTGTGGGGTCACCTCCTTGGGGAACTGGCACCACATGCTCTGGAGACAACAGGCTGCAGTGGTCTGTAAGCTGCAGATCGGGTTGTCAGGCTGATGTCCCCTGATGACCAGAGCTGGAGAACAGACAGCCCAGAACAGGCCCAGGCTGCGTTGCGTTTATTAATTTTGGATACAAAGCCTTTCTGGTCTCACCTACATGACTTCTGCAGGCAGTGACCTCATGGTGCACTCCGTGTACCACCCAGCAGCAGGGACCCGCTCTGTTTGCAAACCGTCAACCCAAGAAAAGCAATGCACCGGGGCTCTCCAGGATGAGCACCACGCTCTGTCCCAAGCTCTTAGTGACCCTCAGTGAAACAGCAGCTCCTTTACTTAGAGTCTTCTAAGCTTCTTCCCAAGAAAAAGGTCTTCCATTCCCCAGGTCCCCTTGAGTGCCATAATCAGAAAGGGATCCAGTTTCATCACTGCACAGAAAGCCAGCTGAGTGCTCATGGCTACCCCTGCTATGGAAAAAGTGTGCCTCGCTGCGCACTAGCTCTGCACTGGCAGACCGTTAAGAAATTAGAAAAATATTCCATATGCCCTCCATAAATTTGAGAAAAGCCTTGCTGCAAATACTATTTCAGGGGGAATAAGGTTGGCCTGAACTTGCAATTTTTTTTTTCTTTCTTGACACAGCTTTGTTGCACCAGAGAGATGACAAGCTGAATTACCTGGAAGTCTGGTGCAACTTTGGCACTGCTTGCTCAGCCAAGATGATGTTCAGATCCTGCTGGGTTCATAAAGTTCACCAAGAAGTCACTGTAGCTTTTACTCAATACCAGAAACAAGTATGAACAGAGACCTACATCTGCAATCCCACTTTCTACAGCAGCATTGA
Organism: Rhinoptilus africanus; assembly: GCA_013400135.1. NCBI lineage: Eukaryota > Metazoa > Chordata > Aves > Charadriiformes > Glareolidae > Rhinoptilus > Rhinoptilus africanus. The sequence continues at coordinate 255,581 of VXBO01009241.1, forward strand.
GAAATGTTAGGAAATGATCCAGGACCAGACTTGGCTTCTCTTGGGTCTACCAAGGAGAAGTGAGTCATACAACAGAGACACAGACTCTCTCCTGTCAATGCTTATACTACTGCCAGCAGGTACATTAACATGATCTCTGCAGATCTGTCTTCAAATACATATGTTTATTTTTGAAAACAGCCTTGGAGTCAACAGTTTTAGTCCTGTAGAGGACGCATCTAAGTAGCCCTGGATTCTCCAAGCAGAAGACAAGGTCCCTTTGTGATGCATCTTACAGCATCCGTCCCATTTGCCTGGAAATCAGTCTCTTGCTTTTTCCCTCATTTGTAGTGGGCAGCTGAAGATGGGGTCACTACTAAGTAATGCAAATAATTTATGTCTCTGTTAATCCCCACCTTTTGTTCCTGAACTCACTGTCTCTTGCAGCAACTCCAAGACAGGAACAGAATTTTCTTGTGGTGCTTGCAGGGCTTCACGAGGTCGGGGCCCGTCTGCAACTGTGGGCATCACGGCATCAGCAGAGGTTGGAACAGATTTGGGCCACAGCTCGCCGCGTGTGCAGTCGTGGGCTCACATTATGCATACAGCTCTGATTATCAGAGAAGTCTAGGCCTTCTGCAATAAGGCCAGCTTATGGCTTTAGGCTTCCCACTTGAAATTAAGTTAAAAATAGTTGGCCTTTGTTTTACTGAAAGCTTGGGCAGTGGTGACCTTTCACGTCAGTTAAGCATCTCCTGCGACATTCCCCTTAACATTTAGAAGATGCGGCTCTCGACGCCAGCGAGCTGCTCTTGCGCTGTTCTCTGGGCTCTGACGGTTTTAGCTTGCGGTGCTTTTTCTTCAGGACCAGCTCCCCTGTGGAGCACAGAGTAGTTCGTGCAGACTTTGGTGAGACTGAGCCATGCGGACAGCGGGGAAACCCTCCTCTGGCATTTCCAGCACATGCAGGTCTGGGCACACCCCCGTGCTGCCCCTTCGTTTGCTCCATGCCAGAAGCGGAGTTCTGCTCCCACTGCTTCCTTCTTAGAGACTTGGCTTTCCATCTTCTCCCACAATGCAGAGTTCCCATGCATCCTTGTAGCTCTACTAGGGATAAGCTCAGGCTCACCCTATGTCTGAAGAAATGTGTTTCTTTCCATGCTTTGTGCTCAGCAGAGGTGGGCAGGGTATGGCTACACCCAGGTCAGGCACCTAAACAACGAGCTACAGACTCCCCACTGTAGGGTTCACCCTGTCCACCCAACGCCCATCCCTCCGCACACCACAGACACGCAGAATTTTCAGCCTTTAACCTTCAAGAGGTGAGCTGCCACACAGAGAATATTCCTTATGTGGGCTGTTAATATTTAAAGTTTGGCCAAAGACTGGTGCTAAACTCTCTTATAAAAGAAAGAGCATTGCAGATTTCACTAACAATGTCCATACTTCTGGTGGCAGCATTAAAAGCAGCTGAGCCCTCCCCTGGAGGCAGGCAGGAAAAGTTTGTGGTCTCAGACTTTGCAAGGAGCCACTGAGGGAGTCAGATGGAGAACACTGATATGAACGGGAAGGAGCTGAACCCAAACATAAGAACCTTCTATTGTTAGTGACCACAGCAAGTGAAGTGCAAAATACAAGGATGCAACACAGAAACTGCAGACTAATACCAGACACAACGGTAGCAGGTGCCTTAATTTTGTCATTATAAAACATCTGTCCGTAAGAAGCATTTCCTCAAAGAATCCAAGCCAGAGCAGCATTTATGAAAGCAAAAAAATGCAAGTAAACTTCAACACGTTCACTGACAGTCAAGATTTCCCACCAGCTTGCATCTAGTCAATATTTTGTAGTCAGCAGTGGAGACTAAGGCATGCACAGGCTTCATGTCCCAGAACAATGCAATCAACAGCTAAAGCTGGTCCTGCTTTGAGCAGCAGGACAGATGAGACAAGCTTCAGAGGTCCCTTCCAACCTGACACCACTCAGTTAAGGATCTGGTGAGGCTGTTAGAAACTGGGTCATTTGCTATTTCAAAATGCTATTCTTGCCCCACGTTTCTGTTTCTTCTGTCTCTATCCTACCGATAATACCAAGAAGTCTGGAGTGTTGTTTCCAAGCAGTTGATCTGCTGATTCTCCCATTTGCGGGTGGAGGTGTCCCAACCATCAGAGAGAGACGGAAGCATTGCATCACTGTCCTTCAGAGATGCTTTAACTGTCCCAAGAGACATGGAAAATGAACAATGCAACAGCGGACTCTGCACTGCACTCTCTGCAGTGGAGAGCTGGGATGGAGCATCTCATCCTGAGCCTATGCAATATTTGCATCTTGAGTCAAAGTGAAGCAGCAAACTGGGAATGACTGGGAGAAGGACCATGAGTGGCTGCAAATGAGCTAAATTTGCTGAAGACTGCTTAACTGCCCTAAGCCATCTTATTTGTGATCAAATGCACTGCAGAACAGTTCACACAGTTTTTATGTCAGGTTGAGTCCAAACGATTCTGTATTTTTAAACTGTTTAAAAAAAAATCACATCCTGTCCTTGAATGCAATTCTGACACAAACAGTGGTGGAAATAGATCAACAATTTAAGATAATTCCTTTCAAAGAAAAAGGAGTCATTTCAGTTTCTGGAACAAGCACAGAAATAATTTTCTGTGGAAGAAAATGGACACCAATATTTACTGTCATTGGTGCAGAAGAATTTCCTCAATTATTCCTAGTACACATCAGGCATAAGCCAGCAAACAGCATGGATCAAAAAAGTATTTCTAGCATTACTTCTCTGAACAAAGAGCTTCAATTTTTTCCTCTGTTATGTACTGAGAAAATAAAAAAAAGATGACAATATATCTAACTGGAGAAAATAAGTGGAGCATAATACAAACAAAAGACACTCAATTGTGAAAACAGAAGTTTTTAACTACTAAGTTGATTTTGTAATGCAATAGTGCTGTTTTCCAAGAATCACTCACAACTAGTGTCATACATATTATTTGGACAAAGGTTAATGCATTACAAATAATTTACTTACTTTTCTTTCAGCACAGTGAATAATTACAGATGTGGCTGAAAGGACATGTTTTTCTCTGTGGTCACCAATGCCTCGACCCATGGAAAGGCAAAGTGTTTCCAAGAAGTGGTTGGTCCTGCACAGCTGAAAGAGGAACAATGCGTTGTGTCCCATGAGGCCCCTGAGCGTGTGGAACCCCAGGGATTTGCCAAGCCCCAAGTGAAGGCCCTCCGTGGGGGCTGGGCTCACACGGGACATCCCCATCAGCAGCTGCCGGTCAGCCTTTGGTTCCAGGGAAACCAGATGGCACCATCCCACCCAGCAGCCAGCTCTGTGACCTTCCATTGACAGAAAGACTCCCAAGAGGCTTCCCAGACCCCTGAAGATGACCATAAGGGGGATGACTGTTCCCAGCTGCAATGTCTAATTGCAGTAAGGTTGACAGAAGGATTGGGAAGAACTTCCAATCCTTCCTAGCTATCCAAAAAAGCTTCTGAACCTTGGAAGGACTGTACCATACTGTTGATGCCAAAGTGTAGAACAACACATGGATTGCAAAAGGCACACATGAGAAACCAACCCAGAGCAAGAGGTGACAAGGTTTCAAGCACTTGTGTGAGTACTGAGAAACGCACATGGCAAAGGAGAAAAACTGAACAGGGATGCAACTTGGTGGCACAGATTGGTTCTCAGCTACCTGCCATAACCCAGATTCAATCACTTCCACAGGGAGGAATAGGAAAGGGGGGAAAAAAAGAGAAAAAGAAAGCAGGTGGTGTTTTGACCTATACTGAAAGGTTGAACCTTGCCTGGAGACTGACCCTGAACAGTTTCTGAGGAAAGTTGTACTGACTTCTGAAAAACAAAAAGAAGGGCCAAGAGGTATACGAGCTGCCTGAGTGGTCACCCAGTAGACAGCAGGATTTATCAGAGCAAGCTGGACCTGGGCACATCTGGATTGGAGGGCCAAAGCATGAAGAAGTGATGCATGAAGTTGTATAAAACCAGGCGGCAGTGCCTGCAAAGGGCAATCCCTGGCACAGCAGCAGAGTCTGCTGGCCATTACCTGCTGTTCATGGCAGAGACCAAGGGGTGTCCTCTCCTGCCCCTGCAGGGGACACATCTTCCTAGGGAGATGGATGGAAAGCCAGGTTTTGGTCTCCATCCCTTCACGCACATTTGAGGCAGACAGCTTCTCTTCAAGCAAGAACTACAAAGCACAGAGCCCATTGCCCTGTGAGTGAAGATCTGTCTTTTTTTAAGGCAATATTATGATTTTTGGAGAGGAGCAAGCAGTGAAACAGCTAGTCTGGGAAAGCTTGGGGTGGGCAATACTGCATTAAAAACAAACATTAAAAACCTCAGCACCCTGACAGGCACCACAAATCTACCACTCTCTATTAAAATAGCAAGCACTATTAACTATTTTCTTCATCCTTGGTTGCCTGCTGTAACAGCTAGATTATACAAATCAGTCACTGAAACAATGAGTCTCCCGTAGCAAATATATATATATAGGACTCAAAAGAAGGGGTGGTGGGGGGGGAAATCTCTTTACACATATCCTCTGAAAAACGTAAAGTTCAGTTTGCCCTACAGTTCCTTAAGAACATAGCACAAAAGATAAATATTTAATTATTCTCCTAACAAAATCCCTTCTTTTGACCTAATCCTTTTCATTCCATCCACATCTATTTGCAGTTTACAATGGTTTACTTATCTGATTGCAATACCTGCCTCTCTCTGAGCACATGTCGTCTATTGCCTTGGGAATTCTTGAGCTGTCGGCACACTATTTTCCAGAACAGAACACGAGGGTTTGGGTTTTTTTTCCTAAACTCACTCATAAACTGGTAAACATATATATTTTTCTTTTTTCTGTTTCTGAAGGTGACTGGTAAACACCCAGTGTTCTCTCTTTTGGCTGGATTTGGAAGTATGTGTTAATTCTGATCCAAAAATCTTAAACCGTTGCTGGCTGAAAGTAATTCTCAGAATTTTTATTCTTGTTGGTCATTTTGCAGGAATAAAAGCAGGGATCCCTCCTACTCCTGCATGAAATTCTGTGCTGAGCCAACCATGTGAAGAGCAACCACCACGCTGCAGTCAGCGAGGCTGTTCCTGACTCACAGCATTTTAATTACGAGTAGAAACTGGTTGATTTTAAACAGTAATACTGCATTCTTCTAGGAACACTGAAGTGGCCTGTGATGCAACCTCATCTACTAATAGAGACCTTTTTTATCAAATGCTGCTAATATGTGTTTATACACAGTCTACTCTGCAGTTTATTTAGCATAGCAACAGATTGAATATTTATTTTTTTTACTATTGACCACATTTTCTTGGAATATCTCACTCTTACATGGACTAACTTAAAATACAACTTAGAACCATGGCAGATCTTTTCATTTTTAGCATGCCCTCACCTCCCCTCTTCCATTTTCAAGGCAAAACACACCGGGAAGAAAGCTTTACTGAAAGCCTTATTAAAAGATGGTTTGTCTCACTCCAAGTGGGTATGCCAGTCATTCAGTTTGTCATTAATAAAGGCGGTTTTACACATCTTGCTGCACTTCTTTATGAAGAGGGGTAGCTATGGTTACAGTTGTATGGTAATGGTCGGTTCAGGTTACGACTGCTAGCTGCAATTCCCCTTCCTCCAAGACATCACAGCTTTCTCATCTCAACTGCACCTCTCTTGACTTCGTTGTTTAATGAAAGACACAGCAAAGAAAACTGCTTTCTCCTCTTTAGCCTGTGCTCTGACCCACTGCTGACAAAAGCATTGCATTCTGTGCCTCTGCATTTTTTTCATCATCAGCTGTTCTTTTCTAAAAAGCTTGGAAAACAAAGATGGACCACACTCTGGATTGGGCAGAAGCACCCGAGGGCAGCAGCGAAGTTCAGTTCTCCTGTTGAAATCAAGAGTGTTTGCGAGATCACTCTGGGGATTCCAACATTTCTCCATTTAACAGCGTGGATCAGAGGTCAGATCTCGTTATCAGGTTTCTTGAGCTTGTATGTCCTGCATTTAGAAATACTCCTGAACAGCAGGCCTGGCCAGGGAGTTATAATCGCTAATTCTACTCATCCTTTAAATCCATCCATTCACCTCAGAGCTGTCAGTTCTTTTTTTTTACTAAAGGAGATTACTTCAAAAAGTCTTAAACATATAACCACGGTCTGTTCTGCAAGTTTCTGGCATATAAGCAATATAAATGGTCCAGACCAGTTCAACCTACTGATTACTAACAGATTCTGTGATATGCTCTGATATTTGTTGCCATTTCCATGTCTTTTTCAAATAGGGAGTCAATAAACTTCCTTGAAAACAGTGAACAATTTAAAATGCAGTGACATGTAGCAGCCAGGCAGTCCATCAAGTAAATGCTGTTTTGCAGGAGCCCGTGCACAGGTTTTCTGACACAGCCACTGAACAGCACAGCCATATTTAAACAGTTTTTGCATAAATCTCTAATTTGGTCCACTAGAACAAGCTACATGAAAGAGGGAAAAATACAAGGAAAGACTAATGGCATGTCAGTGAGCACAGCGTAGATGAATAACTCTCCGGTGAGCTGAAAACAACCTCTACCAGGATTTTGCGCACACTGCCTTAGCACACAGGCAGCCGGGAGCCTCAACTCTTAAGTTGCATAGAAAAATCTGGCAGAAGCCAGATGACAATACATGCTGCAAGCTACAAACCACTCACCTAAATTATGACTGGAAGTGCCCTCCACTCCCACACTGTCAGTCAGGGAGAGGAAGGAGAGAGGTAAAGCAATTTATGAGTTTAGAAAAAAAACTAAGTTACTTTACTGAAATATTAATAATAAAATAGAAAGGAAATTATTAAATAGATACTATATATATACATAGAAAACCCATTTGAAGTTCCCAGGAATACATCACCAGCAGGCACTGGGGAAGTTCCAGACTGGACTCAGTGATGGATGGGAACCGGATTCCAGATCTGTTTTGAAAGAGGCATGGTGCAGGATCAAAGGCAGACAAACAGCCAGGGTCCTCCTCAGACAGCAGTCCTTGAAGAAAGCCATTGAAGAAACCAAGCTGTTGAAAAAGAGCTGACCCTTTGCTCCCTCAGCTTTTATACTGAGCACGGCAGACGGGCGGGAACACCCTACTGGTGGGTTTTGGGTCACCTGTCCACTCCCCCCCAGGTGAGACCCCTCCATGGGGTAAACAACCAACTCAGCTGACGCTGATTGCCACAGCAACAAGTGCGGGCAAGAGCCTCTCGTTGAACAGAAAGCTGGCTCTGCTCCACCCCAATGTCTTACAGAAATAATAACCGTAGGTCATGAGGGTCACTCCTGCAGGAGTTACACCATTACTGCGCCAGGCTGGGCTGTTGCAGCAGACACACAACTACCAACCCTGGGGCCAGGGGGATTAAACCCAGCGTAGATTTGTCTACATTCCATTGCTCACGCTTATCATCAGGTACCAAAAAGTCTTGTTGCTTCAGCCTACACCGCCTCACTGCACCCCACCCAAGGTAGGGTCGGCTATGTAGCTCTGTTTTGGAGGAGAGGAAACAAGGCTCCAAAGGAAAACCCTCAGGTCCCACAGTATAACCGTGATTCCTTCCATGGACCTTCAAGCCTCGAGTCAATGCCCACTGGCCCGCGCACCTCCTTTGTGGTGTCTGAGTTTCTCAGACCCCCCAGTAAAGTGACACGGGGCAGCCCACGGGGGAGCAGAAGCAGGAGCGGACCTCAGCCCCTCTTGTGTCTTAGGCAGGAGTCACAGCACCACACCAGCCTGGCTCCTTCTCTGAAAACTTCCTTCAGGTGGCGAATTAAAGGCAAAATTGACGAATACTTTATTTTTCACAGCTCAAAGGAGATTTTATTTTTTAATGTAATGTAGAACTGTACCCTTTGTACTTGTTATTTGCTGAATTTTGAACCAAGCACGTAAGATTTCAATGTTCAGCATCTAAATTAGGTAACAGAAAGCATATATTCAGAGAAACCCCCGTGGAGACATACAGCAAGCGTGCGCTGCACCTGACATTTCCAGTGCGGCAGCTGGTGATGTAAATGCATCTGGAATTCCACATGGAGCCCTCAATAATATCAGGAAACCTCCTGAGCAGTAACGTCTCCATTTCAAGTGCTGCATCGTTCATCCCCTAATAGTTTATAGAAAAAAATGGCTTTAAATGGTAGGGGGTGGCAGCATGGAGATACAGCAGTGTTGCTCTTTAGTAGCCTACAGAAAGACAATGATGCACTGAGGGTTTAATTTGGGTTCATATGAATATAAACAGATATTTGTGCCTATCAGTCTGACCTGTGCTGAAAGAGGAGGAAGCAGCGCAAACCTTCCAAGCAAGATTGTAGATTTGAGCCCAGCTATAATATAGAGGGTCAGCATGTGTTCGCAGCTGTACAAAAATAGTGACTGAAACGTGTCTGTGAAAATGTGTTTTTTTGCTGATAGGAAGCTGTTTCTTCAACAAAATTCTGTCTGAGATTTTGGGGGTATTTTTTTTACTTTGAACAGGATTCATTTCATGTAGATTTGGATATCTACAAATGAAGTTCTCAATCTAGGCTGGTCATCTAAGCTTGATCTCTAGAGAGGGCAACACCAAAGAAAAGTCCTAGGTTTAGAGGCAGTTCCCAACCACCTCTACTAAATGCTGCTTCCCATTTTTGTATTGGGTGTTTATAAAATTAGAACTGAGAAAGCAGTACATCAAATATCTGCCACAGCAGCTCAAAACGGTGCTGAGGTCAATTAATATTTGTACATTTTCCTTTTAAATTCATTTCGGACCAGTGGTGGAGAGGATGAGTATATTAACAGAAATTAGAGGGCATTTGAAGTTAAGTCTGGTGCTCAGAACTGAATATATCTGCACTCAGCCAGAGATAGAAATAGCAATGGGTGACCTAAGCCTCCACTCAATATTAGCCACCGCAGCAGAAAATCTAAATATAGAACCGAGAATGAGAATTACTCATAAAACTTATCTGATTAATCACTAGTACCTCCCAGAAAAGAATGGGTGTATTTGAGAAAACTGCAAGCTGTTCACAAAACATTTGTGAGCAGAAACAAAGAGGCAAAGTCACCGAGAAAATTATTCGCTCAACTCTGATTGCATTGTTTTGAACCGATGCAAAATTTTATACAAGTTTTAAGTAAATGTTGTGTCCCATTTTCTAGCTTCACTTTACATTTTGCTAAGAAATTAAATGTCAGAATGTCCCTGAATGTGCTCTCTGAGAAATGAAGCTCTCTTGAATTCTTCTAAATTCCTAATCTTATTGCGCTTAAATGTTATTCCTTCAACTGAAGGAATAATTTAATGAAATACAGTATATTTCAGGGTGGCACATCAAAAATGTCTATTTCACCAATCTCTTCTTTTATCACATCAATTTTCTATTCCACTTTATCTTATTGGGACACTGAAAGTCCATCTCACTAAGCCTCTTGTAACTGTTGTCAGAAAGCAGTGCTAAAGTTTCTCGGCTTCTGGTTTACTTGATTATTTTTCAATCAAGCAACAGCATCTGAAACATTTCTCCCCTGCAAAAATCATTGAGTGCAGAGAAAAAAACGGTTTATCTTTTTTGCCAGTGTCCATGGATACCATCAGAATGTATTTATCTTCAGAGTGTATGTGCCAAAGGACTGGTACCTGTGTCAGAATCACGCTGAGAGTCTGGCTGGGGGGTCACACTTAAGTATAACACCCCAACTTATTGAAGGATGGAAAAATTGTTGCTGCTACCGTAATCAAAATCAAATTGGCTTCACAGTCCTGCAAGTCAGGTTTGTGTTTCCATGAACCCTGGAAAAACCATGACTACTTGTGCCGCTGGTGGGACTAGTGGTTGATCTCTCTTTATGTAGATATTATATATATATGTGCATTCCCCAGTAAAATCTCTGTTAAGTTTAAAATCCTCACTGTAAACTGCTCACCTGGAATTACTGGGAATATAATTTCTGTGCCATCCATTCAGTGCCATGTCACTTATGATCAAGCCTGATTTCATTAATGCTATATTTAAAATAATTTTTTAAAAGAATGAAGAAAAGACATTTTCTCTATTTATCTGATTTTTTTTTTACATCTGTTTGTTGGAACAATTGGAAAAATTAACCGCAGAAGAATGCCAGGGACCTGCCTCCAGCAACTCAGTTTTGCACGGCAATTTTTCTTCCCCCTCTGCTCTCTGCCCCGCAGGAGAGATCATTACCACGACGTGCCAGGGGACAGGCCGGCAATCCCGCATTACTCACTCGGGGAGAGCAATTATTTCGAGCCTGATTTGCTCCTCTCGAGCAGGGCCTGGTTGGCAGGGGGAAACCAGATGGTTCAAGGAACCACTCGGCACAGGAAGGTGCTGGGATTTATTCACCAGCTGCTCAGCTCCACCCCAGCGCGCTGTGTCCTACTGGTGGGAGAGCACGTTTTTAGTTGGTGCTCAGCAAACCTTTGCTTCCCTGAAGCATCTCCCGTGCCAGGGCACTTCACCGTGTTCCACTCCCACGGGAGGGACAATCGAAGGACAGAAGGTTTAAGTCATGCAGGGTCTCGCAGCTGCCCAGGCTGTGCTTTCCATGCGCTGTGTCCTACTGTCTGGATCTCTTTTCAGAGAATCATGGAGTGATAGAAACTTTATGGTTGGAAGAGACCTTTAAGATCATCAAGTCCAACCGTTAATCTCACACTTCCAAGTTACCGCTAAACCACGTCCCTCAGTGCCACGTCTACATGTCCTTTAGATACCTCCAGGGATCGTGATTCCACCACTTCCCTGGGCAGCCTGTTCCAACGCTTGACAACGTTTTTGGTGAAGAAATTTTTCCTAGTATCCAATCTAAACCTCCCCTGGCGCAACTTGAGGCCGTTTCTTCTTGTCCTATCTCCTGTAATTTGGGGTAAGAGACCAATCTTCCCCTCACTACAGCCTCCTTTCAGGTAGTTGTAGAGAGCAATAAGGTTTCCCCTGAGACCTTTTGAGGGAACATGATGGACTGTCAACTCCCAACATCAGTGAGGAGAAAGCAGGGCAGGTGCTGAGGAGTAAAAGATGAGCTAAAAGCAGTTTCCTAATGATCTGTGTCCTCCATTGCACAGAATATCCGTGTAAGACCGGGATGTAAGTGCAGCGGAGTGATGGGTTCTGCTGCTGCCTGGCAGTGCTGCAGCCCCAACGTCTGCAGCAGATTAATGGGGACAATCCCGGCCAGAGCAGGCAAGTGCACGGGAACCACTTGGAATGAAAAGCACTCTATCTAGAGAGCTCAGCGGGACTAATTGATTATTACTTATAATTACTTATTATTGCTATCTTACTCCAAGTTTCCACATTATTGTCGTCATCATTGGGGTGGAAATTCACACTCTTTTCAGGCAGAAGAAAATCATTAATAAATGTGATGAAAAAGCACAAAACTGCATTAGTTCTACCGAAGTGCATTGTCAGTGGAAACATGACCATATTCCCACTCCTGGAACCTCCAGGATTTCCAGGGGATGAGGGGAACAGACCTGCCCTTTAGCTCCTTCGTACGTGCCTGGCTGTGGGAGGAGGTGCAGCTCCTTTTGGGAGATGGTGCTGCCAGACCTAGGCGCTCACCACAGCCCTGGGGGGAATTTGGGCAGCCCTGGGTGGAATTTGGGCAGCCCTGGGTGGCAAAGCATCGATGAGCAGTCCTGAGTCGGGAGGACAGTAGTGATGACCTTTCTATTCCTCTTGAAGAGTTCAAGAACTGCATAGCAGGAGCGTTAAAGGCCACAGGAAACTTGGCCTTTTAGAGCAAAGCGCTTTACACCCACATCCCTGCCTGGTTATCTCTGCATTTACCCTTCCCTCGGAATGCCAAACACACCCAGTGTCCGTCAAGACTGTAGCCCGCTGTCTGCGTGCAGCAGAGTCCCCTTCCCGCCCTGCCCTGCCCTTGCCTCCCTCTGGATTCTCCATAGTTCATCTCTAAAATATTTCATGCGTTTTTCGGGTGAGTCTCCACCCCGTCCTTGTTTCCTTCAGAGCCATGGTGGAGCCATCCTCACAGCCCTTGGAAGGAAACCGGCAGCTTCACAATGAAGCTTTATCAGACCCGGACATGTAAATATTTCTTGTAAAAATGTGACCTGATGGCAGTTCCCACACCAAGTTGCCTGGGACCGCACTGCCTCACTCTCCTTCTCTAAGTCAATCCAGAGGTGATTTTTGGGTCTGTCAACCACCCAAAGAGGCACATTCCCTAACAAGCCAAAACTGAGTGTAAGACAAAAGACTAACAAACACTCCTGCCTAGTTACTTTCTCCAGCCATGAAGAAACAGGGAAAATGTTGGCTGGTGAAACAAAGATCAGCTAGATCTTAAATTCATACTCAGAGCCTGTGTGCGAGGGGATGGGAAGATTTTTTGCTGGCAGCTCTTGGCTGTAGCTTAGCCACCAGCCCGTCCCCCAGCACGTAATGCCAGCTCCATCTGGGATGGAGCCCATATCGCTGCTGCAAAGAGGAGCAGTGGGGGACACCAAAGCTGGAGAAGGCTCAGGCCAGGCTCCTGCTTCTACCCCTACCTCTCCTCCCGCACAACAGGAGCTGAACCTCAGCACAGGTTCAATTCCTGCCTCCGAAAGCAGCGCAGACATTGCCATCCATTCCCATCTCTGATGGTCCTTCAAATAATTTCCTCAGCCATTAAATGAAACCCATGGTCCTTAAGCACGCAATTCACTCAGACGAGGCTGTCCCTGGATGTTTCTCCCCGGTGGCGGAGAGGAATGCACTAGTTAATGGTGGCACTGTGATTGAAATTGCCAGACAAATGGGAACAGTTCTCATCATTTTCATAATCTAGCACTCCTAGCAGCACAGGTATAGATATTTTTAAAATGTGATTTTATCATGATGGCATCAGTATCAGAGAATGTGTTTTTCCTGAGGCTAGAGAGTAGAGAAGGGAAGATATTGGGTTTCCTTGACTACCTTTCATCTGCCTCAAAAATTACGATTTTCCTTTATTAGCTGGTTTCACCGGTTATTGCAAGTGAAATGAAACATCCTCAGCCCTGTTAATAACTTGCATGTTGGTGCCCTCCTCACCTTCTCTCTCTTCTCTCCACAGATGGGGAGGATACTTCCCACTCTCCATGCTCTCTGCTTCCTCCTCCTCCCCATGCTCCTCTCCCCTCACCTACCTCCACATTTTGAAGCAGAAAAGATTTTTTGTTTGTTTACAAAAAGGAGGGAGAAAATCTATCTCCAACAAACAAACCAGCCCCAACCAGATAGTGCTCAGGTGGTGTGCAGCAGAACACATTTGGGCTACTTGCCGGAAGAAGACTCATCAAATTTCCTATAAAAGAAAGGATTCCATTTCAGCCGGAGATGGCCTGGCGCCAAGTGGTGGCTGAACCAGGTGAGCTCCAGGCCCGAGCTCCCTTCCAGCCTAAAGTACGCTGTGATTCAAGGATCAATCCCACCCGACAAAGCCCCTCTGTCTCCATGGGACAGACACTACCCATCATGATGCTGGCCGCATCCTGCCTTCCTCCACTCATTGCTGATGTGGTGCTCAGCTGTAATACCTGCCATTATTTTAAATTCTTTTGGGACAATTTTGAGTGATTTTGACATTTCAGGGCTCTCTCAGATGCATGTGTCAACAGGGAAATTTATCATTTTGGGCTGTGTCTTATTCCCCATGACTTCCACCTCTCCCAAAGCCAGTGATTGTTTTGCATTCAGGCTCTCAGTACTCAGGACCCTAAACCATCTGACAAGCCCTGCCTGACTCCTGAAATCTGCTTACTTTTGACATGAAAATCAGCAGCAGCTTAAAAGCAACCCTGTGTAAGGACCTTGCTTCAAGGAGTAAAGGCCAAGTGTCCTCTGCCATCACTGGTGTGGCTGGTAACAGGAGAAGAAGGCGAAGATGCAACAAGCTACATCTTGTTGACACTTATTGAGCTAATACAACAATACTTTTGTCCATATTGAAATATAAAGGTATAATCTATTTTTTGCTGCTGTTTTAGATACAGTAGTTTTAAATAAACATTGTTATTGCCCTTAAATAATCATTATCTCCTTTTTTATGTCTGCAACAAAATAAAGCTACAGAACAGTGCAGGGACATTTAGAGATGGAAAATGGAGAGAAATGCATTCAGCCCTTGCTGCTGGCCCGGCACTTATCTATCCTCTGTCCGAGCCCAGCCAGCTCAGACGTGCTGTGCTCACGGGCCAAAACGGCAGGTAGACTGCAGTAAACTGTCACGTGGGGAAGAATACTTATTTTTGTCCTTCAGCCTGCAGGAAGAGGATCTGCAGGTCCACTGAAAATTACTTTTCAGAGGGTCAGGTCCTTCGCTGTCAAAATTCTTGATGTTTTGTCCGTTTGGAGGGGTAAAAGCGAACATTGGATTTTGTACGTGCTCTGCTAATGCCAATTCTCTCTTTTTCTCTACTGGCAATCTTGTGAAAATCAATTTCTGTCTAAAAAGATTGTTCCTGCAGTTGCTATCAGCTCCTGCCATATTTCAAGGGAATCAGAAGGTCTTTACCTTGCTGGGACCATCATTGCTTTCCACTGGCCATGCTGGCTCTTCTAGACCTAATGGTCCTGTCCGAGCATGAATGTTCCAGTCTCTTTCCCTAAATAACTCCTTGGTCCCTCATCCGTTTGGCTCCAAGGACTCCCATACCCTCTTTTTTTCTGTAGACAACTAAAAAAAGGTGCTGGTTTTCACACAAAGTTGCCAGATTGTCCAGGATCACATCAGTGATTCCCAGCATAATCTTACTCTTGACATGGTATTTAAAAATATGATTATTTATAAACAACACAGAAATGTAGCCATTTTTAAAATATTTGTTCCACAACACTTCACTGATGAATCAACGTTTCCCATCCTTCCCCTTCCAGTAAGCGTCTTAGATAAGAACAAGCTGCCCTTCCTGCTGGAAATCCTGTCGTGTCTTCGGAGACCTCGTCTTCTCCCTTCCTCTCTAAGGATCCACCAAGAAGTAAGGAAGAGTTGTTAGGATAATGAAGTCAGGTTTTCATTCATTTAGGGGCTATACTTTAAGACAACAGCCTTGAGCCAGACCTGTTGAGGTTTTTGGGCGATGCTACAGAACAAAGATAATGACATGGATGGTCCATACCAAAACAAGTGGTGTGTACATAACTCAGCTGAGTTGCAGCAAGATGCACGGATTGGAGCAGGGGACATCCCCTGGCTGTAGGTCAGATCTGGTGACAAGGTGAAGCTTGGCTACCATCTAGGGAAACTTTGGGGTCCCCAGGACCAGCATTGCTGGCTAAAACAACTGCTTTTGCTCAGGCCCAGAGAGGTGGTGGAGGCCCCATCTGTGGAGACATTCAAGGCCAGGCTTCATAAGGCTGTGAGTAATCTGAATCTTCATAATCTGTGAGTAGTTGAAGATGTCCCTGCTCACTGCAGGAGGGCTGGACTAGATGGCCTTTAAAGCTCCTTTCCAACCCAACACATTCTATGATCCTGTCCATCCCTGGCTTTATACAACTCGCTTGACAAGGTCCTGCCATCACACTGGGTACTTTGGCAGTGCCTGTATATGCTAGGAGGAAAACTGCAGAAAGAGAATCAGTATATTTAGGGGGGGGAATATGCTCATCTTCTGTCTGAGAGTGCTTTAGCCAACAGAGGACTCTCCTCAAAGACCTATAGGGCACGTTTGATATTGCAGTCAAAAGCACTTCATGCCAATTGCACTAGCACTGAGACAGTCCCACGGGAATCACAAGATCGAGAGAAACTTTCCTTCATAAGTCAAAGCCTGACTATTAAAAGCAAACATGGTACAGACACAACTGGAAGTAAATACAGGCAGGTGTCAAGCCAAAGGTGAAGGTCGCTGAAGGAACTGCCATGGAGTTGTTTTTAGTAAGCACCTTCTCCACTCAGGAAATCCTCAGGTACTTTGTGACTGAAAATAGGGGCTGCAAAGTGCATTCCAGTTTACATGGGACTGCATCATCCTTGGACAGGAGGCAGTATAAATGCAGATTATTCTTTTTGTAATTCTAAGATGGTATAGCACAGTCATGCAGTTGGTTTTCTCTTCTGAAGGTTCCTAAGATAAATAAAGTATTGAGACTTTATTGAAATGCTATTCAATTTCATTTGACCTACTGTCACTGTAATGTCCCATAAATAGGGAATAAATCTGACATACTTAAAACGCTCCAGAACAGCTTCTGCTTTCTAAGCCTGCAATTCCTCTGCAGGGTGATAAAATAACGCTCTGAAACCCGTGTTAATTTTGTTTCAGGGTGATTCGATATAGATGGCCTGCCATGCAGCATTTCACGTTTGTGTATTCCTTGAGCTGTCACCCAGGCTTTTCTCTGCAACTATGATGGCTGGAAACTTCATGTTATCGTTAAATGAAAATTGAGACTCATACAACCCCATCTCTGCAGAGATCGTCAAGAGCAATGTACTTCCCAGTGAATCCCACGCTCAGGGTTGATTATCAATGAAAGCAAACAGAAATGGAGGGAAGAAACCCTTCCCAGGTCTGCTGGCTAGCCGGCTTTGCTCACTGATGCTCTGCAGTTTCCTAGAAGTGTGCGACGGGGCAAATACCCTGCAATGTGAATTCTTGCTCCAGTTCTGCCCCACATTCCCAGGGCGCTGGGCTGGGCTATTGGCAGCTGGTACGAGGCTGGTTGGGGAATCCTTGACACTTTTTACAGTCACTTCACCCATCAGCTGAGCACACAGGAGCCAGTGCCATTCTCTTCTAAAAGCTCCCTTGAAACCATCCTTCCAGTTTGTTGGAAGGAGAGAAAGCTCAGCTTTGGGCTCCTGGTCTTCTTTAGGATCTCTTTAATTATAATTTTCTGGCTGGCAGCCTCACTTTCGATGATCACTGAGGAAGTAATTGTCACAGGAGGAAACAGAGGTAACAGAGCCAAAAGTTTTAGGTACCCTGCCGAACTGTACTATATATACATTTCCTTTTTGCAGGGCAAATCATTTAACCTCTCTACCTGTTTGTCCTCATCTCTAAAATGAGGAAGGCAGAACTGACCCAGTTCTTATTTCAAATGTCAAATGGTTTCAAACCATTTTGAAGTCATTAAATAAAAGGCATTACCAAAGGACAACGCATGGGTCCTGCCACACTGCTGTGTAACACATAACAAGAGGTAAAATATGAAATCAAGGGAAAGCTTAAATCCCTCCTGAAGCTTATAAAGGTTAACGCTCTGCCTTCAGATTCAGATTTGAGAACTGTCCTGAACACACTACACATATTTAGGATGAAGAAACAATCAAGCAGTCGCCTGTCTCTTTGCTTGTAGAAGTTTTAACATTGTGATAAAATCTTTTGCCTTAGTGATAAACACACGCACACAAAGGTTTGGTTCCTTTTATGAAGGAACTACGTCAGGTGAGGATCTGGCTTGAGTCCTTGTTCTAATTTTTCGTTTTCCTTCTCCTTTTACAGCTGAAACTATTTCCCCATAAAGCTATTAATACTTCAAGAGGGAAGGGTGGTGGCGAAAAAGCAGTCTCAAGGCACAGAGGATGTAATTCAGCTTTTGGACACCAGAGCAGAGTTCACATGGATTTCCCTTACCGGGCGGATCAGCAGCTCCACCACACAGGCACCGCAGCATCGGGGACGCCTGATGCTCTCCTGCAGGTTCAGCCACAGCTGCCTCCACTTATCTAGAAGGCGGCATTACTGTTGCCGCTAGACATTAATGCAGGGTGCTGCTAAAATTACAGGGTCTGGGGGTGACACCAGATCATTAGCTTGTTGTGCATGAAACACCCTTGGAAGAGCTGGTAGGAATGTGTAGTGGGCGGAAGCTGAGAGAAGCAACTCCAAGAGCCAGATTTTAACCTGAGAATGAAATGAAACCTCGTGCGTACAAATAAAGATCCTGAAATTCAGGATCAGAGGCCACACAGATATTTACTGCAAGCCCTCAAAAGAAATGGAATGAGCAGAGACTTGGTGAAGCTGCTCTGGAAGCATTTCACAGGGGAGAAAAGCCAACCCTAAGATACGGAGTTTGTTCCTGTAGATATGAGTGGGGGTTTTGCTGTTACTGTGCATGGGAACTACAATTAAGACTTGTAGCTCAGAGTCCAACACATACCATCACCATGGAGCAGAATGCCAACCAGAGGAAAGTTTACAGGACTTTTTTTGTTGACTCTTTAAATACACCTAATATTCAACCCTGACGTCCCTGGTACCACACCTTGCATCTGGCATGAACCAACCTCCTTGGCAAACTGCCCCGCTGCTTTGGTGCCCGGAGACGGGACGGTGGGTCGGCCAGCTGCCGAGAGGGCTCCCTTCATGCCAGGGTTGGGTCGTGTCCTTGCACATATTCCTACAACAGCCCCAGCTTTTCCCGGGGGTCTCTCCCAGTGTGTGGTGTGGGACTCCTGTCACTAGTACAGTCACACTCTTCTGGGACAGAGCAGGGTAATATGGAAACAGGCTTTTATGTGGGGTCTGTCTTCTCACTGCTCCCCTCTCCGCACAATCTCTCCACACTCCCCAGCAAATCCCCCGCTTGTTTCTTAAGCAGGGATGGATTCAGGGTAAAGAGATTTTTACATATTTTCATAAGCTGACTTCAAGTGGCCAGAGAAAGAGACCCAACAAGCCTGGGTGTGTGAGGATGATGTGAAAATTTGGGATGTATGATTGAATGCAGCAGGGATCCTGGATACCTCTCTTCAGGGTCAGAGTTGGCCAAGCTCTGCTCGGCATGGGGTTTGAATGGAGAGGCAAAAGGCCCAAACCTCCTCTTTGGAATGCCCCAGGGATAACCTGTAGCCTGAGCACAACTTCCACATGGACACAGGCCCCAAATCTTCACCCTCTGGCCTCTACAGAGCTGAACTGGTGGTTTTAGGTGCATTTAGTTCAGTGGGATTTACATTTTAAGTACTGTTCATTGTTCTCCTGCCAGAGGTGGGATTTGCAGCAGCTAAAATGTTCATTAATCCCCAGGAAAACAACTGTCCATAACAGAGGAAAGAAAATAAAATGCAACACTGATGCTGCTCATCTACATTTTTCCTGGAGAAATTGTGCCTATTTATTCTGTGAGCATGAGGTTTCGTGTTAATGCCCTAGATCTGATTTTTTCACAAGGTTCTCCCTCCTCTCCCACCTCCCCTCTCCCATTTGCTTTTATCAGACAATGCCTTGGATAGTAAAACTTGCTTTATAGGATCCTCTCAGGGGAGAGGAAGACAGGACAATTATGACTGCCTATCCAAGATTAAAAGCTTTTCCTGTGTATCCCTGTATTTAGCTCACAGAAGGCTGTTTTGTTTAGGCTTTGGGTTTTTTTTTTTTCCAGGATGTTCTGTCTGCCACCAGGGAGTCTCACAGGCTGTGGATCACGCAGTTTGGGTGCTCTGAAAGCTGAGCTGGAGTCACTTGGTTCAAACTAGGGGAGTTGCTTTATCCGTTGCTGAAAGGATGCAGCATATATTTATACCCACTCAGTGCAGCAGCGATCCCCACCCTGTTCCCATCAGTAAACAGGGAACACAGGGCAGTTTACCAAACAGGGCCTGCCAAAAAATAACCACAGGGATGAGTAACCTCAGAATATGTTTTTCATGGGAATTTTGGACAGGACTGGGGTTCATGGTCTGGTGTTACCTCTCCATCACAAGTTCTGGTTAGCCTATGTGAGATGATGCAGGACCACATTTGGAGCAGGATGGAGAAGAGCCGAGGTGCTGGATGAGGGTATTTGCAGATTCTGTAGCAACTAAAGGGCCCTGTGTCAGGCTGTAGCTAATTACAGGAGTTCACTGGATAATTTAAACATATTCAAAATCACTTGGACGGACAATACTTTGGGGCTTTTTCAACTCAAATGATTATAAAATTGTTGAGGCAAAGTAAGCGAAGAATCTCAGATTACATTCCTGGGAGCTGGGCATCCTATCGGCAGCTGGAAATTTGGCTTCCTCCAGTTAATGTCAAAGCCTAATATTTATTTAAAGCTAGGCTTTATAGTGCTCTTTATTGTGTTTAGAATAATTTCTTTCAGCCTCAGGGAAGCTGCCAACTCATATAAGCCAAACATGACTCCTACAACCTAAAATTATTGCCCCGTCACATTCAGCCTGTTTCTAGGGGACCGAATTAGGAGCATAGCGACTGATTTATCCATTGCAGAGCTAGCCAGCTATCAGCCAAGGCTGATAAGCTGCTCCATCCAGCAAGTGCTAACAGAATCATCTATGCTGAAGCCAAGAGCAGGACAGAGCTCTACCAAAGAAACAGAAGTAGCTTCACTGCACCCAGGGGAGCTGAAGCCTGAGGCCGGCTGAGACACACAGGACGCCCACCCACGGCTGCGAACCAGAAAGTTTGTCCTATTAACCCCCACCCCATGGGAAAATGGAAGGAGGCTGAGTGAGAAATACAAGTCCTGCAGTTCTGCGAAGGAGCTGGATTATTACCGCTCTGCTCACACTGCCTGAATTTTTAGCCTAAACTATTTCTAATAGTTTAGCGCATGTGAGTCATCATTAATTCCAGAAACTGGTCTACTAATCAATAACAATGGCCAACAACAGGGATGGTGATCATTTGCTCTTGGTGGCTACTGGGGAAAATACGTTAGCTGAAAGGACAATGCCGGACGGACAGCAGCAGAGTGGGTTGGTGGGTGAGATGTGAGTTATCACCAGGAACAGGCCATTCCTGACAGCTGTCAATCAAGCAGGTCGTAGCGAGGGGGCGGTCAGTCTCTACTCCCCAGGAACAGGCGATAGGACAAGAGGAAACAGCCTCAAGTTGCGCCAGGGGAGGTTTAGGATGGATATTAGGAAAAATCTCTTCACCAAAAGGGTTGTCGGGCATTGGACCAGGCTGCCCAGGGAAGTGCTGGAGTCCCCATCCCTGGAGGTATCTAAGGATGCTTAGAGAGCAAAGCCCATTACAGGCAGGTGGCTCCACAATTTTTACTTGATGGAGCTGCCCTTTTTCTCCAAAGTATGGCTACAATATACCGACAAAGGCAGGACACTGGATTTGATGTTGATCTCAGCCATTACAGAAATTCCTTTGTTTCAGTGTCTCAACAAGAATAGCTGTGTGTGTCATTTGAAGAATATCTATTTTATTTATTTCCCATCTCTTCGTCCCCATTCTCCATTTTTATAGATCTATTGGCATAGGAGTTGGATGTTTCAGCAAATGAGGTTAACCTCTGACCATAAATTACTGCTCCCTCGGGAGGAAGTGGTAACAAAAAAGGAAACTGCCACAACTACAGCGGAGGACAGCAAAGGCAGGCAGACCAAGGGTTGTACAAATTACAAAACCACCAGCCCCTGAAAGCCATACCAGGCCTAGCCACGCAAATAATAAAGTGTGACATAAACACACACAAAACTGGACTCCGTTTGGCCAGAACAATCATTCGTAAGCCAAGAAAAATAAGCAGCTTTCCCATTTTCCCTGGAGTTTCCCATATAATGGCTCTTAGGGCCTCTGTCACATCAGAGACAACACGTGGCAATAGACCACAGGCAGCTGAAAAGAGAAAATGATCAAATCATAGAATCATAGGGTTGGAAGGGACCCCTGGAGACCATCTAGTCCATCCCTACTGCAAGAGCAGGGTCACCCAGAGCAGGGGGCACAGGACCCCCTCCAGGCGGGTTTGGGATGTCTCCAGAGACGGAGACTCCACCACCTCTCTGGGCAGCCTGGGCCAGGGCTCTGCAACCCCCAAGGGAAAGAAGTTCCTCCTCAGGTTTAGGTGGAACTTCCCATGGTCAAGTTTGTGCCCATTACCTCTTGTCCTGTCCCTGGGCACCACTGAAAAGAGCCTGGCCCCATCCTCCTGACACCCACCCTGTCAGTATTGATAAGGTCCCCCCTCAGTCATCTTTTTTCCAGACTAAAGAGACCCAATTCCCTCAGTCTTTCTTCATAAGAGAGATGTTCCAGTCCCCTCAGCATCTTGATAGCCCTAACCATCCAGAGCATTGCTTTTAACTATCATATCATGTAAGAATAGAGGGTAAGGCAGCCCCTGGTAACAGTGGTCTGTCCAGGATGAATCCGAGCGAATGCACAGTTGAGTGCACTATCAGATGTCCAGCGTGATTTCTGTATCAAGATTGTGGGCTCATCCCAGTCTGTGGCTGGGATTTACCTGTGTGAATTCACATGCTCATCTTGAGACTTTTTAAAAGAATGAGAAAGAGATAAACATCTTCTTTATGATTAACTCCCCTCTAAGGCACCTCAGGTTGAGCTTCTGAGCATTAGGGAAGGACTCTAAAATCACTGCTGCTGGGGGAGAGCTACACGGGTCAGTGGTAAGAGAGAACGAAATTCTGCAGGGCTGTGGCTAGGGGAGGTGGTGTTTCTGAACGAGGGGTTTGTGGTCTTCCTTTGGGGGTGTCATGCACAGGCGGCTTCTTAAAGCATCCTGGTGAGAGCCCAGCACAAAGTGTGAGTGTGGGTGAAAACCTGAACTAAGCACAGAAATAAACAGATTCAGACACTTGGGCAATTTGTCTCAGAAAGGCTCCCTATGTTTCCCAAATAGTTTCAAGAGCGCTTTCGGCTTTGCTTCTCTTTTTTCTAGGCTGATGGGACACTCTCTACAATTCTCCTAGAATATATTATGGGTTTATGGGGGCCAAAACCTTCCCCACCTCAGCTGGCTCCCATTTCTGCAGACACAGCCTGCTCCATCACTCCTTGGGGCTTTTTGTTCCATAGCTGCAGAGGAAGTTATTGCTGCTTTTATTGGCATCAAGTTAGAGATTGATCTTCATTGGAAAACATTAGAAAAAATAAGGTGCCTTCCATGCCAGGACTGATTAAGCAAACTGGGAGTTTCCAGTCTGGAAAATAAGTAACTGAGGGAGGGAGGGAATTGATGTAGGTCTATGAAATCATGGGAGTGGCACGGGGAGGGCGAAGAGGCAACAAGAGCTGCACTGAGAAAGGTGGGGAGCAGTAAATACACTAGCAGGTGGCTGCTGAAAAGAAGGAAAAGGAGATGTTTCTGCAGGCACCTTGCAGACAGGCTGTGGAAAACTGCTGCGGGTATTAAAAGCATACATGCCCTCAAGAGGAGAGTGGCTAAGGTCACAGCAAAGACACCAAGAGTTATTAAGCAAGACGACGCCACCTCTTGCAGTTAGCATGTGCCCAGACAGCTGCAGGCTGGGAAACTAATTCTGGAAAAGACTATTTCCTCGCTGCCACCTTAAATGCCTCCAATTTGAGCCACTGTAAGACAGGATGATGGAGTAGACAAACCTTTGAGATGATGTACTACGGATGGTCTTACATCCTTAAATGTTTTTGTGCTAAATGGAGAACATTACAGGAAGCTGCTTTTCCCTCACCTATTCCTTCGCGCTGTTCCCAACTGAGGCTTATTTCTTACGAGCATCCTTAGATATGCACTGCCTCTCTGCAGGCATCCGCAGGCAAGCGTCTCATGGGTCTTAAACCTGCCTCTCTTCCCCCTCCTGTGCTAAAAAAGCAGAAGGAATGTCGGAAGCCAAAGGAAAGATTTGCTGCCTTTCTGCTCAGAGCAGCACAGTCGCAGCCGTGGCAGCAGCCCCACGCTATGGTGCGCGGGCAGCTGCTGGAGGAGCACCGGGAGCTGGCTGCTCCCATGCTGTTGGCTCTCCTCCTGACTTCCAGCTGCTAAATCGCATTGAAAGAAGCTAGGACTGGAACTGAATAACACGACTTTCAGTGTAAGCAACTACCATAGTTGCCAGAGGGATGTGGCCCGTGGAAAAGAGGAAGCCAAGATATTCACCCAGGGCAAGGGAAGTGTTCGGAGGACAGTCACTACTAAAATGAGATCCATGCTTTCTCTCCTTTTCCAGACTATTTTCCCTATCTTGCTTTTTGTTTGGAGGGGGTGGAGAGTGACATCAACACTGCTATGAGATTGAAGCAGTAAATAATTCTTTATCACCATAACATTGCAAACCATTGCAAAATCACTATTGCTGTCCAGGCCAACACTGGGAATAAGCTACTGCCAAACAGGATGGCAAAAAGCAAGTATTAGCAGCTGACCCCGGAACATTTTCCTTGTCATTCAGGGGCATTGCTTTCTTGCCTCAAGGAAGGGGACAAAGAACAGTCAAATCACACAGAAATGAGTTAATATCAGAGCTGTTTGAATGTCATGACATTACTTGTCAAAGGGACATCTAAACTCCATCTTGGGTTTCCAGGGCTAGGAGAAGGGATTTCAAGGATGCTATTATTCAGCCATCAAGCTGTAGCATTATTTTGATGTTCATGGGACTAAAGGAAGAACTCTTCTAGAAGACTGCTATATGCTTTAACACAGGCTAATAATTTCAGTCTACGATTCGTGACCATACTGCAACAATCAACGGCAGATAACTCATTTGTTACTCAATTATATGGCACAGAAAGACAGACAGTGTGTATCAGCATAGCTCTACTGACTTTGCCAATAGACACTAACAGAAGATGCAGCTTACAGATTTTTAAATAATTTATATCAAAGTGTTAGATTTCTACAGAACCTGGGTGGTTTCATGTCTATTAAATTTTAATACAGTGCATTAAATTGGCAGAAAGCACCTTCTGAAATGCTCTTTGTTACATCTCTGTATCAGTTTCTATCTGCCAGGTTTTGCTACCTTTATGCACTCTGAATAGTCCCTTGCTGCCACAATAGTCCCACTCAAAGCGATGGGTTTTCTGAGACCACTCCAATGTACCCCTACTAGAGTAACAAAAAGCTGCTGAAATGGAGTAAAAGAGCCAAGGCAGGTGGGGAATAGAAAGATGTGTGGAATCCTACCCCCGCAGGTGCACCTCCAATACACTGACATGTCTCCTTAGAAAGGAGACACGTTGCAGTTTTCAAATCCTCCTTGCCTCTTTCCACATGAACTATCATCACCACCTCATCAAGGGAAGCGGGAGTGATATTATTACCAAAACAAGTCCGTTCCCTCCAGCTGCCCTGGGTGAAACCTGCTACTCCCTGGGGCAGTG
This sequence comes from Rhinoptilus africanus, assembly GCA_013400135.1. Classification (NCBI taxonomy): domain Eukaryota; kingdom Metazoa; phylum Chordata; class Aves; order Charadriiformes; family Glareolidae; genus Rhinoptilus; species Rhinoptilus africanus. The sequence goes on from VXBO01009241.1 coordinate 280,660, forward strand.
TGTTGCAGTACAGTCAAACACACAATAACGCAATGGCTTTCACCTGCTTGTGATGAAACCCAACGAGCGCAGAGCAATAGTGGCACTGTGTGGGGACACAGTGTCTGGGACAGCACAGTAGCTAGGCATGGACACAGAATCACAGAATGGTTAGAGCTGGAAGGGACCTTAAAGATCACCCAGTGCCACCCTCTGCCCTGCGAGGACACCTCTCGCTGGAACAGGTTGCTCAAAGCCCCGTCCAACACAGCCTTCATGATGCCAACATGAGGCATAACTGTCCAACCAAGCAAGGAGGGTGAAAGCACAGCGCTACCCATACCACCACGAGAAAGGCTGACGGGGTAGGAGAGGCTGTGAAGAGAGCTCAGGGCCATGCTGAGGCAGGGAAGCAGCAGAGGAGCTGGTGGGGTGCACAGGCTGGTGACAAAGGGGGAGCAGATGGGTGGCTGTGAGAGGCCAGCGTGATTCGAAAGAGCTGGGAGGACATGAAGGGCTCCGTCATGCAAAGCAGCTGCAGGAAGACAAAATGGTATGGCTGGAGGAGATGCAGGAGGGCTGAGGGGAAGATCTGAAAACATGTGATGAGGCCACAGGGAGCTGCGGGAGAAACGAAAGTCTTTTTGCCTTTGGCTGGTGTGAAACCAACAGTCAAATCTTTCTAAAGAGGCTCCGCTGTCAGTGTTGGTGTTTGTGCCTGTTGGCTCCAGCAAGCGGCATTTGGCAGGTGGAAATAGGAAGCTTGGTTATGAATCCTGAAGGAAAGACTGAAAGGGCCACTGCTTTCCTTACTGCTCTGGAGTAATACTGGGAAGGAAGAGGCAGCTCTTGGCCTTGCAACACCCCCATCCACCCATCGGTGCTGGCAGGATACCTCAATGGCTCATTTCCCAAGGTTGCCTCTTCCTTCAAAAGAAGCTGCCAGTTAAATCCTTCTGCAGGCTAAAGATGTCACCAGTAAAATCCCCATTTTACCCGCACAGTGTCAGTTTATGGACTGTGAGTAAATCAATGAAGTTTGCCCCTTTAAAAGTCATTTATGATCCCGCGGGAATGTTATATGAGTGCACAACGGCATGGAGTAAGGGTGACACACTGTGTGGACAGAGAGAAGTGCAATTCCTCCCCTCCTTCCCAACTTTTTTCGCGAGATTTGGTCCTTTTTTTTTGAAATCTGAGTCTGGACTGAGGCAAACCCAAAGCAGCCCAGTGAAACCCCCCTTTGGTCCCTACCTGTGGAGTGGCCGAAGCCTCCCAGGCGAGCTCCCCTGCACAGCATCACTCCTGCTCCACCAGCACAACTTCGCGCCAAGTGCTCCCATCTTGGATTAAACCAGTAGCAAAGGACAATAAATCTGAGGATGTCCTTGGACTCTGGAGAAGATGAGAAAGTTTTCTGTGACCTACTAAGTGTTGCCACAAACCCATGAGTAACTAGAGACACACCGCTTCAGAGCAAATGTGCAGTGAGCTGCAGGTGGCCATTTCTCCAGCAGTCAGTGTGGACTCTGCACGCGTGGAGAAATGGAGGAAGTCTGGCTCAAGGACCTTAAAGCTAAGAGAAAAAAGATTAAGCAGCAGTTTCATGTTTTGGTTGCATTTTTAAAACAGACTGTGAGTTTTAACCCTCATCTGAAGAAAGTGCTGCCTTACACACAGCTAAAAAGGTTACCGCGATTAGAGATCTCAACCCTAATTGCCAAAGACACCAGCCAAGAGACTAAGACAAATACTTGTACAAAGAAATGATAAGAGGGAGAAGCAGAGATGAGAAATGCACAAGTCAGTCTTCAGCCCCCAGCTGGCTGATTTTTGAATCCTTGGTTTCCCTATTGAAAGCCCTTGCTCTTCCCACTTCTGTCATTCAGTGTACGAAATCCCTGCAGTATTTTTCATTCTTCCTGATGCCCAGAAGACAAAGAACCTCTGTACAAAGGAGCCTTGTAGCATTGCTAGGGATACTAAGGCTTTTAAAAAATAACTGCTTTGTTCTTTAAATCTTAGTAAACAGGCTGTGAGATGGCAGGTACCTGGCCTCCAGAAAACACAAAGTTTTGGGTTTTTTAAAAAGGAGCTTTTTCTTTTCACTTGTGAGCTTCAGCCGTTACTGAACATTGTGGGCAGAAACAAGCAGAACTCACCTGCCATGGGATACAGGCTTTACTGTACCGCAGTTTCAGTTCAGCTTGCTAGGATCAGTCAGCGTCATCCCCAGACACGGCACCACGGGAGGCTGTAGGGACATCCTTCTCCCATTTAACCCCGAAGCACATTCTCACCTTGCAAATAAATCTAGTCTCTTGACAGGTTGAGACTCCTTGTTTGGGATAACTCTGGTACTCGATAGCTAGTGGTAAAGCAGAGACTGGAGCACACCTTTTATGACAGCACTCTGTCTGTGGGATATATACTTAACTCAGCTTCACAGATGAGGAACGTAAGGACAAAGAGATCAAGTGACTTTTCCAGGAACATACAAGTGGGCTTTGGTGGAGGAGCAGTTTGAATCATGATGTTGAACGGGAGGCTAATGCCCTGACAATGAGACCATTCCTCCCACCTAAAGTCTGACATCCCACTGAGTTTAAGAGACCGCTAATGGAGAAACTGGGAGAAGGAAGAGCACTGGAAAGGAAGAACACAGCTGAGTTCATTTACAGACAAAACAGCCGAATGCAGTTGCTGAGAACGGCAAGGTTCCTAGCTTTTTTTGTCACAGGAAACAGCATCCAAGAAGCATATACTTTATCTCTGAAATTCATGGCACAGACTGTGCTGAACAAGGGGCTCCCTGGCCGGGGCGGTGACTCCCGGGAGACAAAGGAGAGCCTGTTGTCTCCAGCTCCACACAGCCGCTCAGACGTGCGGGTCCTGAGCGCTATTCCTGGCCGGGCGCTGACTCACTCGGTGACCTTGCTGAGAAAGACTCTTACATCCAAGCCTGCCTGCCTGTAAAAGCCATCATGGTTTCCTAAGGTTGGATTCTATTCGAAGCATAGATGATGAACAAATAAGAAATATTTCTTCTGCGTTCCTTCAACAGCCACCCCCTGGGGTGAGCAGGAACTGGACAGATAGATATGAAAGAGTCCTGCTATCCTCCCATAAGCTCTCTCTGCACCTCCTTCCTTAATTTTACAATTAATTGTGTCAATGAATCTTGTTTTTTGCAGTGCCCCCAGGGCTGCACCAGGTCCTTCTATCATAAGAAGGGCACACCGCAGCCTTGAGGCAGGTGCTTATTTTCTTCAAGCACGCTGTGTTTATATTCATGGCTGTTCATAGTTGCCCTCCATCCTCTTCAGTGTGACACCTCGTCCTTTCCAGGCAGTTGTGGCTGCTGGAGGAGAGGCTTTCTGCTCGGGGAGCACGGACAGGTTTGAGTTTTCTGCTTTGAGATTCCAGCCTAATGGCTGCTGCTGACCTATGCCAGGACATCGCGTGAAGCTTAGATTTTTTATTCATGTGAGACCTTGAGAAAAACTGCATCATAAACAGATTCCCTTTGTCATTTTACTAATACCACTCTGTTCTGCTAAAGGTGAAAAGGATTTTTAGAATCTAGTTTATTCATCGCTAGTTACGTTTCTTCATCTAGGTTCATAGCCAAAACTCATTAAAGGCAGTGGGAATCTTCCTATTCACTTCTATTCACTTCTGTTGGCTTCAGTTCAAGCTTATTCAGTCCCTCTTGGCTTGGACAATGAAGATCAGTGATGGCAGTTTCACTATCAGTGTCTTTGTGCCACCATGTCTCGATTCTAAAACCTTCAGCACAATGTCCATTTGTCTTTAGCAACTGCTTCCTTTCAGATTTCAAAATAAATAAGGCCATGGAAGAAACATTTCTTTTGGCTCTGCATTGGCTGAAAGCTCATTTGCAGACATTTTAATTTTGGTAGACAGTGTCTCTTTGATTCTCTCCATCATTTCAGCACACCAGCCTGCTATTTTTACCTCCCAGGCTTGGCTGCACTGAGTCATGTAGCTCTCTCTGGTTTGCTTTGGAGCTAGTGTAACCAGCCATAATCTCAGTGCTCATCCCATGGAGACAAGAAATATTTGCTTGTGAAATCTAACAGAAAGATGGCAGCTCAATGAAAGGGGTGCTGAGCATATTCTTTTAGTGTATGTAACAGGAAGAAAAAATAGCGTCATGATTAATGACACTTCACTGCAAGATTATCACGGGCTCTCCTGCTGACGGCTGGCTTGTGCAGCTTTGCTGGATGGCCCTTCTGGTGAGTGGGACGTCTGGGGCTCTCCTGGCCTCTCCTCAGGGCCTTCCAGGTCAGCGCTGAAGGGAACACCTTACATCGCCCCAGGTGCTGCTCTGTGGTTCCTGCAGTCCCTGAGAGGTAGAAAACAGGGTGAGAAAATGGGCCAGTCCAGGCAGATACAAAACTCCCACCCCAGTTTGCACCAGGCAGCGTGAGGAGGCGAAGGCTGGAGTGGGGTGTAGCATTTATAATATGTCTTTTTAAAATCTTTGGACTAAGCATCAGGACGTGTCAAGACTTAAGTGATAAACTGGGGCACGGTGCGCCCCCAGCACCGAGTTAAAAAGCTCACAGTGTAGGATTCCAGCCTTGTGCTATGGGTTGAATTAACCCTAACACCTTCGTGATCGATGTGGCCAGTGTCTTGATTAACATAAGTGCTCTGGACTCTATAGTGTTTTTCTGTCTTGCCACTGCCAAGGCCTGTCTGTGCTTTTCCTTCCTCTGAGGCTTCTCTCCCTCCACTCCAGTTATTTGAATCAGACAGTTCTAATTGGTGATGGTGCTTTGAAGACGTGAGCAGAAACCTTCAGTGTAAAGGGAACGTCTGCAGAGTACCATGGACATGAACCGTGTTTCTCATTCTAGGTCTTAGTGGTAAGAAAATCCTGCTTTATCCCCAAAGAGAGAGAAAGAGTAAGAGGGAATTAGAATCCAAAGAAAAATAAATAAAACGAGCATTCTTGGTCGCTCACTCTGAGACCTACAGCTGGATGAAGCCCATTTTTCTCACACTTTGAAGTTCACATTCTGGCGAAGGAAAACCTTTCACATGAAATCTGGCCTCTGACTGAGGAAGACCACTGCAGGGAGAAGATCTGGATGAAGGTGCCTCAACAGGATGGAATATTTTTCTTACCTCAAACACTGTGTAGGGATGCAACCTGGCTCATGAATTTCTTCCTCATTAGGTGGATATCTTTATCTTTCTGCCACAGACTCTAGCAGAACAAAATAGTGATCAAACCCTGTGCCTGGCTCCTTTTGTTGATGGCTATTTATTTTCCTTAACGTTTCTCTTGGTTTGTACTCTTGGCTCAGAAGTTTGTCTACTGCTCCAAACCAGTTAATTCTTCCTAAAAGCCGTACGGGCCCAAGGCCTAGATTATATTTATAAGCTGTAAGGATCTCCCCAGGCAGCCTCACTTATAAAGGATTCGAGTCAAACAGCTACAAGGAGGTGCTCAAAAACAATCTCAGAGAGGAAACTCAAAGAGATGGAACATCACACATTTCCCCCATGCTAAAGTTTAAAAAAACAGACTGTAGTTCAAAGCGCCGTGTAATGGGAGGCAAGTAATCTTTATCCTTTCATCTGTCATGTTTCCAGCAAAAGGATGAAATCTTCTGTGGTCCTCTGCTGCCGGAACACATGCGTTTAAGAAGTTTTTCAGGTAGGTCCTCATGTTTTTGCAGCAGTGCAAGGGCAAGGTTGTGTGAGGGAAGATGCGGAGGGACGGCTGGGGTTGGGGCTGGGACGGCCACGGACACAAGCAGTGACAAGCCTCAACTGGACAGCCAGGATGCCAGGCAGGGATGGCTAAAAGGTCACACCAGAGGAAAATCCCTCCCTCTTGATAGTTTCTAAACAAAAATAAAATTGCTTGCAGTATGTACTTTACTTATACTTTTGCTTTGTTGATGTTGTTAAAAGTGACTGGCAGGCCTCTTCCAGCTTTGCTTTGTGGCTGTGGATGATTCATTAAACCCTTCTTTGGCTTGTTTTCCCTTCTTGTATAAAGAAGAAAGTTGCACAGAGTCTGTTAATGACCATGTCATTACTCTCATTCTTCCTGTCCTTCCCTCTGAAGCTCCATCCCAGAGAGGAGTCATCAGAAATGTGCCCATGGCTCTGCTGGCCCCACATCTTCTGCTCTTGGGCTTCGAATCGCCTGGGTATTACTGTGTATTTCAACAAAGCTGTGCAGGCAATGTTTGTCCCAGCTAGAGAAACATTTTGTTCCCATTCTGTGATTGAGCCAAATGGGGTTTTCTTGAGGCCCTTTTTTCTGGTTGGTTTTTTTTTCAAAAAAAAGGACTAAAGCAAGAAGCTGCATCAAACAGCCAAAGGATGGCCAATGGAATTGTTGAGGAGAGGACTCCTGCAAGACATGAGAGCACAGTTTTCTGACCTAATTCAGGCTCATGTCTTGAAACCAGGCCTTGCCTACCCAGGAGATCACCAAGTTGCAGGGAAGGCTGGGATGGTGCTTCCTTTCCCTAGAATCTGCATCCCTAGCAGTAGTTATTCTGAACTGAGACTTCCCACAGAAGGTTTCTGTTTTGATAACATGCCATTTTCCAATGAAAAATATTTTCATCAAAAAGCTCCCCACCCTGTTTGCTCACAGACTGCCAATGTTAACTTGTCTTCTGATCCCCAAGGGACTAGAGGATGTGAGTACATAAAAGACAGCCTGACCAGATTGCGGAGGGAGGCACACCCAGCGCTGGCTTTGCAGCTCTCCTCAGGATTAAGGCAGCTACCGTTGGCAATGCTACCGGCTGTGCGAGGGACGTGGGACTGGGCTTGGACTGCCGACCCTAGGAAGGGATGGCTTCCCTTCTGTTTACTGTCTCAGGTACCCATATGTAGCTAGCACCTTGGAGGTTAACATTAGCCTCCAAGGCACCCTATACATCAAATAAATAACAGCTGGATTCATGAGACACACACTGTTTTGTCCCAGAACAATGCAGTAAACTGCAAGGCACAAGGCACATTCTATGATTCTGTGATTCTGGGGGCTTGAATTTACAGGACATGGAAAGCTGTCCATCCAAAAAGCGCTCTAGGTCCTCTAAGGAAAATGATAAAGAACTTCATACAGCCCATTGCAATGAAAATCTATGGGCCTGCCAGCTCACTGTCCTTAAATGTAGTCACTACCCTTCTCCTCTCCTACCAAAGATCACTGATACAGAAAAATGTCTTTCAATGCATTGTCATGTTCTGCTTGCTCCTCTTTCTGTAGGCACAGCTCAGCTCTGAAGCCCAGCACTCACCAGCACAGCCCACAGCTGTGACTACCAGCTCTCTCCAACCGAAAGGGCCAGAGCTGCTTTGGAGAGTAACTCCCTTTGGCAGAACGTGCCTCTGGTCAGGACTGTCTCCCTCAAGCTGATAAGAAAAGCTGTCTCTGCATCAAAGTGCCTCCACCTGAAGACACAGGGCATAATTACTCATCTAAAATTTAGGCCTATAGGCTAAACTTGTCTCTTCCCTCTATTGTTGAGGGAGGAAAACAGGTACTTACCAAAGAAGGTTTGTAAACTGGAGGTTTGCACAGGTGGGATGAGTCAGAGGAGCCTGTCTCTGCAGTCACTGAGTAGGGCAGCCTAGGCAACGAGCCCAGATTTGACACTTAATATTCAGACAGCTACATTTAAGTTAGGTCCATTTTACCTTTGGTAAGGCTAAACACGGCACGCCGTAGAGGATGCAATCCCAGGCCCTGCTCAGATCAGCAGCCATCACCTCTGCTGTGTTCCTAAATACACGACTACTTATGATAAGCACCGACCAAGGAGCAGAACAAAGTGAAGGAGTGAGTTCTGGTACCACCCCCTGCCAGGTCGACATAGGCAGTAACATATGAAATCCTCTATGGCAGGCCACTGCCACAAAGGCCGTAAGATTCTCCAAGGGGTGGCCAGGCAAGTCTCTAGGTCAGTCTCTAGTTCATGCAGGTCTCACAGACTACGTTGCCTTGGTCCTACAAAACACACAGTTCTTCATGGTGCAGGAGGCCATAGCCCTGATATTGTGGCCAAATTCTTACAGGTTATTGCTTTCCATCCCGGTTGTCTTGTATTTCTACCAGACACAGCAATCTGCACTTCCTTGTTATTATTTTATTTAGTTGCAGTCATACTGATACAACTGCCAGGTGCCTTTGGAAAGCTCAAAGCATTTCATTAGGAAGTGAAATGGCTTTTCTAGCCCTACTTCAATTCCCACGAGTATTGCGAGGCTAAGATATTTGTTAGTATTAGTAAAGAGCTCTGAGTTCCTCAGATGGAATCACTGTCACAGCAAAATGAGTTGTGCTATTATGAAGAGGTTCTAGTCCAGTTCTCAAATCACTCTTCCCATCTGTACAAACAGAGCATGCCGTTGTGTTAGGGAAATCTGCTATGCTTTGGAAAAGCTCTAACAGGTTGCTACAGGCATATGAAGATGCTCAGGAACAAAACATGCCATTCTCACAGCCATATTTTTGATTTTGCATATTTGGAGGGAGAAATTATTAACAGTTCCCTGGACAGTTTGGCCAGGTTCTCACACCGAGCTCCTTGTGAAACCACACACTATAGACACTTAATTTCAGTTAAAAGACGAATTAATACCAACAGATAAAAGATTACCTGCGGCATTACACAAATACAACATGATTTGCTGGCAGCTGGTCAGTAACCTCCAGGGATAAACCTTCCTCTAAATCGAAAACAAACTATAGTTCCATAATTAAGCTAGAATTTTCATTCTTCAGTTAAGCTTCCTGTAAGATTGGTCTTTACTATTCCATGACTACTTAGAAGCTGGTTACTGCAACAGAGGTCTGGAGGAAGTTGTATGTTCTAAACATTCATTTTAGGCATAGAAAATGCATTTGTAATCTTAAGAAGGATCTGGGCATTGATATGAAAATTAGCATTAACTGGTAACATCGTGTGATGTTGAGAAAAGCCTTCCTGATTTAACACTGTGCATGAGAAACGATCCTTGTTGTTTGTAACACTGGAAATATCTGAGGCTGTTCTGTGTTCAATTTATAATTTGAATTTGGGACATTTCTACACCAGGTATCAATTCTGATCTTCTGACGTGCCCACTTCCCTTGCAGGATAACATACGGATTTGTAACTTATAGAACTGTTCTTCCGTCTCACATTGCTCTAGTGCATTTTAACGTAGCACACATACTTGTTAGGTCCATTAAGAATTTAGGAGCATACTAAAAAGAGGCGTTAAATATTTCATAATACCCTCATCACAGCTCACTTTCACTGAAGCCCTTGATCCACACCCAGTGTAAGGTCCAACGCCCCTGCTATCCTTCTCCTCTTCTTTTGAAGACGAACTGAGCCGTAGTAACAAAAATGCAAACAAACCCCATCATTCAGCCGTGGGGACTGACAGCGCTTTGCTGCGAGGCTGCAATAGGTCATCTAACCCCAGTGCCTCATTTGTGGCATTATTGGGAATGACAATCTGTGTGGGCAGCTGTAGAGCTTCCCCCACTGCCTTATTATCAGTACGGTGCAGCAGTTTGTGTACGGCAAAAGCTGTATGACTGGGGTGTGCATTGCAGTAGCACAAAATAGCTCCCTCCCCATTGCAGAAGTGTCCCTTAGGTGCACGGGGACATCTCCTGGGGTGCCTGGCACTGTCTAAGCACCGTGTCTGACCCTCGCAGCCGAGGCTGCACTGGCCCAGGGGGCACCTGTGGCTGAAGGAGCAGCCCAGAGCCAGGAAAAGACTGTGCTTTCCTGGGGTGGGGGGGAAGGGGACCCATCTGTGTGTCCCCTGCCAAAACCATGCTGTCCACCGTCGCAGGAGTGCTCGCAACACTCGCCCCCGCTGAAATGCTGCCTGGCATGGCAAAAGCGAAGGCAGCAGAGAGGCTGGAAGCCTCGACGTGTGGGTGGGTCTGTCTACACCCAAGTGCCCGGAGATAACGCTCAGGTGACACAGAAACTCCTGAGAGATCAGGGGGCAGCTGTGCCGTAGGAACACCACCATTAGGGCTGTGTGAAATACCGACAACTAACACGAAACTTTCCCTGTGCCCCAAGAGGATGCGCAGCGGTGGCTGCTGCGAGGAGGGAGGCGGCAGGGCAGGGAGGGGACATTCCAGCAGGATACACTGAGCGGCATCAAGAGAGCCCCAAACTGCTAAACAACCAGGAGGAGGGGGGCAAAGGCAGCCCTCCTGCAAGGCAGCCTGCTTCTCAGGCGGTGTCGCTCTGTGCTCCCCCTCCCTGTGCCCTGCAGCCCCGAGAGCCCCGCCGGGATGCTGACACCCTGCTGCCCTTGGGGGCAGCGGGGCAGGGCTGGGGGAGACGTTGCCACCTGATGCTCCCGCAGCTCCGGCTCTGCAGGGACAGGCGATGCTCCAGGCAGCGGGGGGACAACTCGGCTCCTTTCTTTGCCCCATCTCAGGCAGCAGCAGCAGCAACAGGAAATCCAGGAGCTCTGTGAAATGACAGGGAAGGGAGGGAGAGAGAGTGAAGTCCCCTTGCCTCGGCTGGTGACGTCTCTCCTTCCTCCTTTTTTTTTTTTTTTTCCTGTCCCTATAAAGAATCTCGGGCTCGCATCAAACTTCCCAGCGAAAGCCAACCAAACCCGGAGGGGTTGGGAAAAGGGAGAGAGAACCCCCAAAGGCGGGCTCCGGCCATGCCCAAGCCCCGCTGCCTGCCCGCTGCCCGGCCCGGCGTGTCCCCCGGCAGGTAGCCAGGCTGGGGGACCTGGAAGCTGCCTCTCGTCCTGCCTCGCAAAACTCCCTGGAGTTGAGAGATTTGTTCTTCCTCCCGATCTCCGCAGCACCTGCAACTCCCTGGATAAATACATCCAAGAGGCTTTTCAGTTTGGCCACCTTATCCCAAACTCCAAGGCAAAAGGACTGCTCGGAGCAGCGACTCACTGACTGCAGGAAACTTTTTGCCAAACTTTTCGTCAAACTTTTCTGGTGTTTCGCTCTGCTTTTTAACTCCTTGAGTTACGTCGCAGCACCCAGGCGGGCTGAGGAGCCCGCTCCTGACCCTCCCTCCCCAGGCAGCCCGTGAATTAAAAAAGCAGGGGGAAACGAGGAATAAAGTTATTGTGAAAAAGGGGGTGGGGGGTGGAAAAAAAGCACCTCGAGAAGAAAAGAAGGAAACCAAAATCTGCAGCCCAAGCGGTGAATGGAAAGAACAATTTAACTAGAATCAACAAGTGGGAACTTCTGCACGCCTTGTTCTTCCCCTCCCTTCCCGCTCCAGCCCACCGGCTTTCCGAAACTTTTTACTGGAAAGAAAACTTATCCCAGTTTGCGGACCTCTCTCCTCCTCGNCCTCCCCATTTTTCCCCCCGCCCTATGACTTGTCGTGATCTCGCTCCGTCGTGACACTGCAAACCGTGTCAGGGAGACGGGCCGTTATTTGCAGGGGAATTCCTTCTGACAGTAATGAGAATTTTTTTTTTTTTGGATAGCAAATGTATTTCACCGTGTTGCTTTTTTAGCGTGTCATGATCTATTTGTAGTTTAATATCAAGAGGATAGCTTCTGGAAACACTGTGAAGCATCACTGGCATCACTGTCCTTGATTTTTGTGGATTCATCCCAGGGTTTAATGTATTCTTGCTGCAGAGAGGAATTTATTGGCAAGCACTAGCCCCGGCGCATTTCATGTAGCCCCTGCAGTACCTTCCCCACCATTACCCACGGAATAAATAGAATTATAGAATCGCAGAATAGTTTGGGTTGGAAGGGGTCTTTAAAGGCCACCTACTCCNGATGGTCCCCAGGGCGAGCGCTGCCCTGGCTGTCTATGCCCTTCAGGGACTGCTCCTGATGCACGGTAAGACACGGGGGGGGATGTTTCTTCTTNAACTAGATCAGGTTGCCCAGAGCCTCCTCCAACCTGACCTGGAATGTTTCCAGGGATGAGGCATCAACTCTGGGCAACCTGGGCCAGTGTTTCACCACCCTAAATGTAAAAAATTTCTTCCTTGTATCCAGTCTAAATCTTCCCTCTTTTAGTTTAAAACCATTACCCCTTGTCCTACCACAACAACCCCTGCTCAAAGATTTGTCCCTATCTTTCTCGCAAGCCCCCTCTAATTACTGAAAGGCTGCAATAAGGTCTCCCTGGAGCCTTCTCTTCTCCAGGCTGAAATAGCCTGAGATTGTGCTCCAAAGGGCTTGTCCAGCTTTTCCCAAAAAACCCATATCGGCAAACCTTAGGTAAAAAGGAGCCCCTCCCTCCTCCACAGAAACCCTACCATCCCGTGGTAGCAGTGTCCCAGTTAACCCTGCAGAAGACGGTCCCGCACCACGCTGGTCACCAGTACCCACACCTTGGGCTGCACCTGGGCCATAGGAAGCTCCCGCAGCCCTCGGAGAATTCCCGCGATGTGCTCCATCTGGCTGACACGTGCGCGAGCAGCCAGCTGTGTGCTGCCTCGCTTCTGATGGCTGAATAGGCTGGAAAAGTTGCCCGTAGAAGGCATATTACCAGAAAGCCAGTGGGATTTCCCCAGAGGCATAAATCACCACAGACTTTGATGGATAAGACAGAGATAATACCAAGTCTTTGGCAAAAGGGAGAAAGTGTGTCTGGCCACAAGTGTTCCTGGGGCTCCAGGCTGAAGTGGAAGGGTTACTGAGGGGGTGGGTGAAAAGCCTGGCTAGAGATGCTACTCACATTTCAAGGACGACTTGGGCCCTTTCTTAACAGGTTACTCGCTTAATAATTTTGGTCCTAATAATTTTGGAATTTGGTCCAGATTCACTTTCCCATCAGTGCCAGGCACAGAGAAGGCAGAGAGGAGGCAATGTCCACATCCTGCGGCAAAGAAAGGCAGGCAGGCACATCGCTAACTGTCCCTGGAGGCAAAGGCTGATGATGGATTTGGAAGCAGCATTATGGATGTCAGACCTTTGTCCATCATTAGGAAAAGATAATGTTAGCACAGGCTCTGTGTGCCCTAATTAGGCTGGAAGCCAAAGCGAAACAGGGCCAGGAAGTTGGAGAATTCTTGATAGCACTGATGTTATTGAGGTATTAACTCCTCAGTCACCCTTCCCTCAAAGTTCACCTCCAGCAATGAATTCAATGAAACTCTGTTTGACCTCTCAAGGCACTAGAGGCACAAGTCTCTTCCGCAGGCTGTAGGTTAAACCTTCTCTGGGATCTTTAGGGTCAAAAAACTTAACTTTCCTGTGAGGGTGGCAGAGCCCTGGCACCACCTGGCAGGTGGTGGAGTCTCTGTCTCTGGAGATACTCAATCCCCGTCTGGAGGCGTTCCTGTGCCCCCTGCTCTGGGTGACCCTGCTCTGGCAGGGGGTGGGACTGGGTGATCTCCAGAGGTTCCAGCCCCTGTGATTCTGTGAAAATTAGGCAGAGCTGCGCTGAAGAGGCTGACTTTGATTCAAATCCAAACAATTTCATCTGCAATGCAGATAGAAGATTGTACTACTGTGAAAGACATTCCGTACCTGAGGTGCTGAGTGCGGGCAGTGCAGCCGCCCGGCCGAGGGACACCTCCCTGGTCAGGACTTGCCGGGTGCCCCAGAGGAAGGATGCTCTCAGCTTGTACCGAGCCCTGGCAAGGCAGCCTGACTGCCCGCTCCTTCTGCGGCAGCTGAGTGCAACCACTCTCTCGTTTCCTCCTGCGTGCAGCTCAGCTGCTGGCCAGGGCTGCCAAGGTGCCATGGATACCAGGGGACAGGAGTTATCCATGGCTATTAAATTCATCCAGATCAAGGGATGGTCTCCTTTTGGGAACTCCTAACTTACCTGGCGCTTTCAGTCCTTGGGGGTGTTCAACATGGGGAAGAGACCACGCAAATGTCACCCCAATAACTTCCTGCCTTATTATAGAGCACGGCTTCAAAATATTTCATGTGTCTTTAAATTTCCTAAGACTTTCTACAGGTATCGTTAAATTTCCAGTTTCTTTTCACTTATTACACAGCTTATGTTCAACTCCTTCGAGTACTACTTAGGGTCTTTCTGCTGAAAACTTGGATGTAGTAATTATTGTGCAGATGCCAACAGCTGGCACACGTTTTAGGTATGGAGTGGGTTGGATAAAAAACAGCCCTTTAAAAAACAATCTAGGATGAATGTTTGACACTAGCAATACCTAATATCTTGCATGAAAAATTTAGTATCTTTTACCCCCTGACATCATCATCAAGAGGTTTTTAATATATGAACAATCCAAAATTTCAGGTATTGAGTAAACTCAGTAATTTCAGTGGTTTAACACGAGAAAATGAATAAGATTTAAGAATAAAAATTAGGTCCTGACGGATCGTTTTGAAATTAAAGCAAGTTTGAAATGGAAATTTGTTTTTGTTTCATTTTGCAACCTCTTCCACAAGCAGAATATACTAGGGTGGGCAATTTAACTTGGTAACATACATATTTCATTTATACCACATATGAGTAGCTAAGTCAAAAGTGCCAGGAGCCCAGACTCCTCCTGCTTTGCTGGCTGGGATGCTGACTGCGTGTAGCCGGGACGCCTGCGGGGTCAGGGATGCGCTGGTGCAAATCAGAGGGATGAGGGGTACAGTCTTGCCCGTCTCTGAGGCACTCGGTGCTGGAAAGCTGAGCATTGGAGAGCTGACAATCTGGGCTGTTGATCGGTTCTAGTAAACCAAAAATGCCTCTCTTAATTGGTGTTATTCCTAAACATTTGCTTTACTGTGGGAAAATGTTATAAAAAGCAGAGAAGACTTTTTTTAAGATTGTGATATATGAGCCTCCTGCCTGAAGCTGCCACATTCAAAACCAACTGGAAATCTCCTTACCCTAATTCATCCATTTAAGGCAAGGAAAAAAATGTAAAGTATTTCTTAATACTCCTTGAACTTCTGAAAAACTGCATCGTACCCAAAAGAATACTGGGAATACAAACCAGATTGTTTGTTGAAGGTTTCTGTTGTTAGAACTTACAATCTTTTCTTTAAAAATTAAAAAAATACTCATCGGCACATATTTCACCATTGATCTGCCAATATCTAGCAATAAGAGCAACGAGGTACATTTGAGTTATCTCTGATCTTTCATACGTTCTCCAAATTGTTCATTTTATGAAGTATTTGGACAAAACAATAGCTTAATCTACTTCAGTTTGAAGTAATCTATCAAGCTGGGCTGACTATATAATACTTATGTTGCCAGTAGGTTTATGCAGGAGGGCAAAAGGATTCCAGCCACCACAGGAGATCTCCTAGGGACAGGCAGGGGTAGGTGGTCTGTGTTTTTCGTAGGTTTGTCTTCCAGATTGACAGTGCAGTTTGAAGGAGGGTGAAAATCTGCCCTGTGCTGAGTACGTTCTGAGATGAATCTCATCTTTCGCTTCCAAAGGCATTTGCAAAGTATATGCAGCAAGAGTCACTCGCTCATCAGCAAAGGGCAGGATGAACAAAGCTGCTGCTTTCAGTTTACATTGCAAAACAGTTTGGGGGGCAGCAACAGCAACCTGCATTTTATAAAACTACAGGGGAAATTTCCAGGAGGCAGCGTTTGACTTTCAGAGCGAGTATGAGAAGGACGCTGAGGCTTAGCCCTACCGAGCTGTGCAGGCTTAGTTTGATAGCTCCTCTGATCAGCCTTGCTCCGCCTTTCATTTTTGCTCTAAACCAGCCTGATGTCATTGGAATGGGAATTACAAGTGGAAGTAATTAAAAGATGTTTGGAATATCTAAACAACAGCTAGGAACAAAACAGATCGGTCCCTAGTGTTTTCCTTCAGGAACCAGCTCAGATAACTGACAGGACATGAAGGCTTCTCAGTGCCGATCAAAACATTTCTCTTCCTCCATCCTCACCTTCAGACAGAGCATCTCACTGCACTCAGTCACAGTGAGCAAAAATAAAATTTGCTACCTAAATAAGCTGGCATAAAATGTGTGTAATAGAGAACAAATCTCCTCACCAAGTTAGGCACTTCTGTAATTTTTCTTTTTAAGGCCACAGAGAAAATAGTAGAAGCTGCCAAAATCAACCAGCCAAGGTTATTATCTGGAAATGGCATTTAATATAAGCACATGCTTGAAGCTTGCCCCAGGGAGCAGAACTTGAGCAGCAGAGAGCTTGCAGTCATCAGAAGCAAGGCAAGATTAGAAGAAATGATGTGAAGCAAGGTTTTCTGTATGAGGTGTGACCTTAGAGACTCGCCCATGAGCCACTTCCTCAGGTGGGGAAGGAGGAAGGTTCAGAGAGGGTTGGGAGCTGAGCTCGTGAAGCCGTGGTGAGCAAAACTGAGGGCTGCCCATTTTGTGCAAATTACTCACTGCCCAAGTGCTGAACACACTCGTGGGGGAATCCCGGCTCACCTCAAACCAGGCATTAACATCAATTAGGGTCTGAACTAGGCAAATCTTGCGACTGCTTTTACAAGCCGATCATATCTCCTGCATTCGCCAATAACTAGAATACAAAATGGGAAAGAATCTCTTGGATCAAGTTCAGCTCCCACTTCACAGAGCTGAATCTGGAGCGCTGGTGCTTTTCTTTGCCGTAGCTGAGACGGGGCTTGCAGTGCCTGCAGCCACCACTGCCATCGCTCCCCATACACCCGAGTGGCCGCCTCAGCTCTGTGCTTTCAAAGGCTTTGGAAATACAAGCAGCGAATCCACATACTAAGTGCTGCTGAGCTACTGTCCCATGCCAATGTTGTTAGCTCTGGTGTTAGGCTGCTACAAACAGCGTGATACAGCGATGCACTCTGAGGGACAGTGAGTCAGTCCGTGGACTGCTTTTGAGGCAGTCCAATACCCTCATCTCCAAGCCCTTGGATTAGTCTGTCTTTACAGCACATACTTTGTGTCCTCACTACATCCTACACCCCTCTCCTGCTCTCCCCCTCTTTCCTGGATGTCTCTTAAACTCCCCTCAGGGCTCAGGATTCCTTGAATTTTTACATTAGAAAAAGCCAAGAGGAATTTCTCAGCCTTTCCATAACAGGACTCTGCACAGTGTCTATTCCCTGTACCAAAATGAATTTTGCCTTTAAAATTGTGCCTGGTGCAGAGATTTCGGCAAGCCAAAGTGGGTTTGCCTGAGACCTTCTGCCGAGTCTCTTGTTTTCTGCAAGGAGATGCACTAAGTGTTCCTGTTGTAATGAATTGTACAAGAAGCAATTTTTGCAAAGCTCCCACCCCAGTATCTAGAAATGCAGAAGAAGCCACAGCTAGTGCACGGGGGGTGTGTGACCAGGGTTCGGGGCTTTTGTTGCAACTCTAAGCTGTAAAGATTTTAGCACTGAGGAGACCTTGAAATTAATGAGCAAGAAGGAAAGAGCCTCGTCTAACCCGTCAAATGTTGAAAGGCTGAACAAGCTGTTTTCCTTTGTGCCCTGCAGGGAATGGCAAAAGCATATGGTCCCCAAGATTTCAAAATTCAGCCAAAAACTGAACTCAGGCCCAGAATGTAAAGGAAATATAGGGACTGGCCTTCTATTTTCAGATCACTTGCCTTTGTCTTCTGCATTTCCACATAGGTTTCCTTAGATCTTCCTGTGTTTTTCTGAGCTGTGGGAACATGATTGCCAAGGAAGTAGAGAGGGGAGTTTTCAGCCCTGCTGGGATTGTTCTTGATTTGAGGGTCAAGGAAGCTTGACCTTGTCATTACCTGTTCCATTTTTCACAAAATCTCCATGATTTCTCTAAAACACCTCAGCCAAAATGTTTGTTTCCTTAGAGCCTGCAGCTCAGAAGTCGCACACCTTAAATTCTTCCTTACCGATACACTAGGGTCAGTTTGCAGGAAAAGCACCAGCCGCCATGGGGCTACTTTGCCTATTCCTCTCTAGCTGGGAGTAGAATGGGATTGCTCACAGGGATACTCCACTCAAACACACAGCAGCAGCTATTCTGTAAGGCATTCATCCTGTTTGCCATTAACTCATATCTCATTAACTGAAATCGGCGCTGAATACAATAATTTAGGAGTTAAAGCAAATTCCTCCCTGTCCCTAGAAGCCTGCAGCAGGTGATATGAGTGCAAGGCCTCTCACAATCTCAGTTCTTATCCTCGATTCCCTCGCAGCTTCTTTGGCCCTCCGTAGCCATACAGATCATCCCTGAAAGCTGATACTTAGCCTGGACTTCCCCGGCTTTTGGGTTGGGTTGCGCAGAGGCCGGTGTTCCAGACCTTTCATGTGCAGATGCCTACGACTGTGTGTCCTCCAGGAGTTATAAAACGTGTTTTTCCCCTCTGCTTCTTCACTTGCTCTTCCAGCTGCCTGAAGCCGGCTCCCCGAGGGGCCGTAACACATGCCCACACAGTAGCTTTTGGAAGCCCTTCTTGTGGGCAATCCTAATTACAATACGCCTTCGTACAGGAAACGGCTGTTGGAAGAGATTGCCCAGAACCCTTAACAGGAAGGCGCATGCGACTCTGTTGAAAGGAGGGAAGTAAAGTACTGTGGATTATCAGTCACAAACCTCAAGGTCTCTGTCTACTTGCAGAAAAATAAACCCCCAGGTGCCGTGTTGTCCGGCAGTGGGTCACTAGGTATGTCTCCCACCTCCACTTAGGGAAGGGGACCCACTCCACTCACTGCCGACTCACTCCTGAGTTAATGCTATCGTTGCTAATTGGCAAAGAGAAGGGAAGGGACTTCATGAGCATCCACTACTGAAAAGCACGGGTACTACTTCGCTCTTTAGCCCGTGAGGAATATCAGAGGAAGTGATAATGCGGCGCCCAGGTGTGGGGAGAAATGCTTTTCCCAGCTCTCCTTCTGGATGCACAGGAGGCGAGGAAGTTGTATCAGCGCTTGCTGCATGACACAGCAGGACAGAGCAAAACAGCAAAATTGGCTAGTTAAAAGGGTTTTGTACTGTTACAATTAAAGATGATTCAAGTGAATCTAAACAATGATGTCACCCCGAGAACCTTTTAAACACAATTTAAGCTATTACATGGTGTGAAGCAGAGAGAATTGGCTAACCTTTTGGCCTGACGCATTTTTTTCTCTACAAATGGATGATGTCTGGATTATTCTCATTTCATGTTCATACACTTGGGACGAGCTTTGCTCTCAGTTACATAGGTTTAAAGCTGTAGCTTGGCTGAAGACAATAGCCTGTCTTTGAATTTGCCTTTGTGTGACCGAGAACATTTATTTTATTATGGTTGTTTATACATCTTTTTTGTAGAATCTGAGTAAGGAAAGAACTGACTGAAAGCTGCTCTCTTGCTGCATGCTTTATAAAGGTAGAGATTTTACTGATCTCGCTGGAAAATCCTGATTTGGTTTGGATGGGAAAATTCACTGTGAGAAAGCAAAGTAACCTGCTTACTTTGCTACGATGAAGGAAAGCCAGAGCGTGGCCCCCGCACCGAGACTGCAGCCCTGTCCAGTTGTGTGAGGCAGCCCCACAACCCCCCACTCTATTCCAGAATGCTCCAGGGTCCGCTCTCACTTCACATTTATTTTGGCTTTGAAGAGCCCATTCTGCTAAGCCTCCTGGAGGCTCTCATGCTTAAAACAACTTTCCTTCAGTCCTGGCAAATTTTCTATTGAGTAAGGATGGAGCAACAGCTAAGGGCGGACAACAGGGTTTGGCCCAATAGGAATTACCACAGAGAGTAATTAATCCTCAAAATCCTATGTCAGCATGAAGCGAGTGGAGCATGCGATGGGGAGGGATTCCCTGGGGCAGAGCCTCCTCTGGCTGTGATCTCAATGGAGTTGGCCCACCTCACTCCGAAAGAGCCATGTATTTCTCACAGCTCATCTTCCCACTCAGTGATGACTTTTCCAAATAGAACGATACCTTTGGTCTCTGGGAAAGTAAGGCCCAGTTGCTACTGTGAAGCCGCTAATGATCCCATTAACAGTTTTATTACTTAATCCACTGATACATCAGGTTCTGACTTCGTCCAGAAAGGAGATAAAGTCTTTGGTGTGATGTATTTATAGGCTTGGAATTGCTCCGGGGTTTTTATGCTGTGCTCCCATTTGGACTGTTTTCTCATGGCTTTCCCACCAAGTCAAATAAACATGGGTAGCTTCATTCTCTGGGTCAATTTGGGCAATCTCACCTTGCCCTAATGAGAGAGAAGCGCAGGTCAAAACAAAGACCCAGTATGGGATGACTCCTGGGATGAAGGAACTGTCTGGGCAAGGTGAATCCAGGGAGGCAGCAGGCTGCTGAGCAGAGTATGTCAAAGGTTCCCCCCATCTGGCTCCAGACAGAAAATTCTATCATGACATTTGAAGGAGGATGTACACAAAGCTGATTTCTTCTTCTTGGTATTATGGAGACATGGGATTATGCTGATCTGTAACTTTTCATGCAGAAAGACCAGTAGAGCTGTTTTTTAATACGCTATGGCTTATATTAGAAGAGCACAGTCAGAATAGAAAGAGGAGGTAGAAAGACGCTCTAAAAGAAATTTGGGGGTTCACAATATATTAATTGGACTGTGACCTTTATACCAACGATAAAAATATTTGGTATAAATTAGCCACATACTTTGCCATTTTTATTGTTGTTTACTTTGCATTTGAAATGTAATGTTCAAACCTACATGGAGAAATGCCATTATTAATTGAATTTAATAAATCACGAAGTAGTGTGCCTTCTTCCAGTTACTGAAGTTGATCTCTATTGAATTTTGTGCATAGCTATGGTTGTTATTAACATTAAATTACTAACCTTCTTTTCCTAATATACTATCCGGCATGTCAGAGCTGGTATACAATATCATCTCGGGCAGGCAGCCACAGCAGGCACTATGACGTCCCACAAGTCTACAAGCGCAGACTAATGCTCCCAAGAGAAAGGCTCTCCTTTTCCCATCCCAAGAATACGTGCACAATTGGGTTTAACATTCTTCATGGCAGTATCTTCAGCTTTCTGGAGGGTTTCTGGCAGAAGGACAAAAGAAGAGGAAAGGAGACAGTTTTGTCTGGGTATAAATCTCAGTTTTCATTTGCCAAACCTGGCCTGCACTTTTGAGAAAATCAGGGCAGTAAAGCTGAAAATGTTGTGCTCAAAGTGGGATTAATGGAAAAGCTAAAACTGAGCTAGTTTTGATTTCCATGGAGTAGAGTTTGCATAGCTGCTGTTCAAGGCCATTTGCTCTTCCACTGTACAATATCACAGTACCACTGTACTTTAAAACACTAATGTCGACTTTTCAACGCTATATGGATTTGTGTCTGGCATTCAGCGATGCAACTTTGAGATTCTTCCAACCCTATGATTCTATGATTCTGCCTTTCTGTCTATCTGTGCCTGAGACGTCCCTCAGTCTGACCACTTGACCTAAAAATTTTGGAATCAACATCCTCCTGATTTAACTGATCTTGTTTTCAAGATAGTTTACATTAAAAAGATAAAGGTGTCTTTCAGAAACAAGCAGCTATTGCTGGGGAAAACGTAATAATCATTGTAAGATAAACGACTGGGAGGAATCAGTTTGGCCAGAAATAGGAGACACAAAGCTGAGCGCGTGAATCTCTTACCAACATAAATCAGATAAATCTGTAAACACAACTACTCATTCCAAGGTCTGCAAGTGCCTTGGGTAACTCACAGTGCCTGCGCAGTACTGCAGAATGTCCTTTAGGGGCTGGTTTGCTGGGTAAAAAAAGGCATTAAAGATTTTCTCCTTGTGCATAGGAGGGTTAGAGGATGTGCATTCACGCAGAGGGGGTGCTGTCACCACCCCTTTCCTCAGGTGGCTGCTTCTTTCCTGGGTCACACCTAGCGGGACCTCACTTTGTAATTGATAAGGTGGAAACCACCGTATCGCTGAGCTAGCCCTTTTCCTGAATGAAAGGCCACATGTGATCTTTAATGCAGAGTCTAGTACGAGGGAAATACTGAAGGCTTTATTCTATTATTCTGGGATTGCTATTACAGGTCCTGGACATTTCTGATGTAGTGGTTAATCTCTTTCTATGCGTTTCTTTTGCACCCTTGGAGCAGTAATGATAGTTAATATTGACATCATTAAAGCCATCACCATTACAGTTCAGGATAAACACTTCATCTTGATGAATCAGGTACCTAATGCTTTGCAGAGCCATTGCTTTGGGCTGCTGATTCTTTAATTCCCAGACTGGCCAATATACCTGGTCTTATTTGGTGTCACCGTAAGCAGCCTCCTTAAATTTAGATCTAGGCTAACCAGACTTAAAAGGAGACAGTAAAAAGGGTTAAAGAGCATCATTAGGAGAGCCCAGAACAGCCTAATTCCTTTAGTCATCTTTCTTGTTTTAAAATCTTTCTGCTTATCTCAGTTCTGCTCTTGACATCTGCCAGTAGAGAAAGCAAAGTAGTGACACTTGGGCGTGGTGGGATGTAAGGAGGGTGTCTCAGATGCTGATCTTCTCGCAGTGTATACGATACCGGAATCGAGGGGAATTCTCAGCATACACGGGGCAAAGGTCTCTCTTGAGCTCTTTCATTTAATGGTCGAAGCAATGTGTATTGTACTGCTAGCATTTGAAAGGCTGCCTTTTTGTTTTGATTCTATATTGTTCTAAGTTAAATAGTAGGAAAAGAGAAATCTCTGCCACCATAACATTCTCTTATAGGTCTATTCATTATGGAGCCCGAGAGGAAACTGAGAGTCCCCTGGACAATGGCCTGGTATACAAACGAGCATACATTAACTTTCTGTGGCTGTATAGTTCATTTTGGCTGCATTTCCTTTACATTCTAAGGAACATGAATTCAGGCATAATTTGGTTTGATGTCTTCCTCCGCCTTGAACTGCTGTCTTGTTAGCCATATGGCACGCCAAGCAGCTTCTCTGCAGCAGAGGCCTGGGGTGGAAATGCCTCAGCAGAGGTGGGGGGCATTGGGGGACGCTTTCACGGTGAGTGGGAGGACCAGAAGCGGAGGAGACCAGGCCAGGTCTGTGGGTTTTGGCTGAACTGGGGGATGGATGGTGGGGCAATGCTGGCCAGATGCCATGCTGTGACCACAAGGATGTCAGTTGCGTTGAACACAAGCCGTGATATTTAAGTAACTCATCCTTGGTCCCCTGTCCTTTGGCAGACACCTTAGGGGAGCTCACTTGGGGCACATCTGCAGTGGCATTGGCAGCACCAACTCCAGAACAGGGGCTGCAGCAGGGTGTGATACAGGAACTTCCAGAATCCCTGGGTGGAAAATGGCTGATGCAATTACAGCTGTGTTCATTGAGCTAATTACTGTGGACACTTTGCTCAGCACCACAGCTCAGCTGCTGCATGAACTGCTTGTAGGTACCACTACCATCCAGACCTCTAGGCTTTGGGCACTTCAGCATCGAATTCCTCTCTGCAGCACAGGTATGTTTCCTGCTTTTGTGCTTCTGCTCTTCTTTAAATGAGGGAGATTAGCGTTTCCCTTCCTTCCTGGAGGGATGGGGCGATAAATGTTTTGAAGAGAAAAAGCAGCTGAGGAACCACAGCAGATTTACTTCACCTTTCACTTCCATCACCATCGAAAAAGCCATCTGAAGCTACAAAGATACTGAGGCATTTAAGGCTGTAAGGATTAGGACCGGGATACCATGAACTGCCAGAAATGAATTTCTCTCCTGTCCTCCAGACAGACTCCTACAGAACTCGGGTTTGGCTGCTGCTCTTTTGCACTGACATGCCATGCTCGCACTTACTTTGCGTGGAACAGAGCCAAGCAGATGAGAAAGGTGAGAGACTAGATCAGTCATTGTTAGCCTGCCTTCTGCAAACAGCTTTGCAGGGTCTGGGCAGTGTGACGCCTGCCTCCGCAGCGCTGCCTGTCCCATCCCAAAGGAGCATCCCACACCCCACTCCCAGCTAACGCCGGCTTGTGGCGCCCGTACACGGCCCGGGTACCACCAGGTGCGTGGCAGTGACGCACAGGGCTTGCAAGGCTGCAGTTTTTCTTGAATTTCTTTTAAAGCAGCGCTTTCCTCAGCCTCTTGGCCCACACATGTGCGGTGGGCTGCAAGTTTCCTCAGAGGAATAATGAAGCACAGACACAGGCACACACACAGGTGCAAACGAATGCAGTGTCACTCCAATTGCAACTATATTCCAAAAAGCCTTAGTTTTCATTCCGACTGTGTCTTCTGGCACAGAGAAATTTGCAAAGCTAATTTTCAGCTCCTGTCTAATGGATTCCCCTGCTGAGTGTCTGTTACAGTTAAAGGATTCCAGATTGAGAGTTTTTTCTCATCTCCCCTGTGCACATCTATGTTGGAGGTACTTCTTGGAGAGCTGGTTAATGAGCCTGGAGTGAGACCGAGTGTTTGTGCTGCCGTTCAGGGGGAGTTTCCCCTCCTCCATGGGGGAAGGTAGCCCTCACACCCTCACAGCCCATTTGTTTCCTCACTGCTTTCACCCCAGTAGAAAGAAGGTGATTATAGGTATCAGACTGCTCAAGGGAATATTGGATTTATCAAAGTTGAGAAGCAAAAGGAGAAATCCCTCTCAGCAGGAGCTCACTTGTTCTGGAACTTACACGCTTTTTGGGAGGAGGAAAGAGCTGCAGTTGAGCAGCTTGAAGCAAGGGCTCAAAATACCCTGTTGCACTCATTTTCCTCCCTGTCCCCCGTGCGTGTCCCACTGGCCACCCTCAGAGGAGAGGGCACTGCCACCCACACCAGACATTCGCCAGGGCCAGCTCCTCCCAGCCCTGCAGAAACCGGAGAGAGCCTTTCCCTGGATGATCCTGCAGCCCAGCACAGAACATGGAGCCAATTTACTTGAGCTCTAATTCCTGCCGAGCTGCAGGCTTCCTGTATGACCTTAAGTAAGATACTTATCTATCTGTCCTCAGTTTCCAGCAGTATATAACAGCAATTACTTACCAACCTCACAAACATGTTGCAAGGTTAAATCCCTTTGTAAGCCATCTCACAACTAATCTTAGAAATGCAGACTGTTATGATGACTATTATTGCCATTTTGGCACTGTCCTTTCTCAGCCATGATTGTTTTGCTACGACATCTGCACCTACCCGAACGTACAGCTAAAGTTTAAGTATCGGTTCCCACTGAATATTTTCTCATTTTTGTGCACAGTGTATTGGATCGTCACCCCCAAAGGCCCGCAGAGGGTGGGCATAGCCATGCAGAAAACAAAAGATGAATAGCACACACACACACACAAACAAGACCACCCATTTCATGCATCTTCTTTTCTCATACCTAGAGACCAAATCTCTAAAGTTTATTTCAATCTTTGTTAAGATTTTGTCTTGAGGAAGGGGTGGGAAGAAGGACAAAAAGAGACATTGTTCCTCTTCGGAAAGTGTTTTGTTTTTCCCAAGCAGCTGGCCACGCAGATCTTTAAGTATTTACTTAATGCATTAAGTACACGTTTCTGGCTCCAGCAGGTACAAAGACATCTCTGCTGGGGCATCTTGGTAGGGCAGAAGCCAACAGGACAAAAGGAGCCCAGGAGGGGTCAGTGTTGGAGCTGGGCACTGTGTAGGGTTAGGGTGAGGGTCAGGGTTGGGTTTGGGGTTAGGATTAGGGTCAGGATTGGGGTTAAGATTAGGATTAGAGTCAGGGTTGTGGTTGGGATTAGGGTCAGTGTGCACTGCCTGAGAGCGAGTGGGGTTGCAAAGGAGATGCCAAAGGAAGAAGGGGGCTCCAAGTCTCTGGGAATGAAGTGAGTAGGAGGCAGGGGACACAGAAGCCTGTAGTGCAGAGAGATGCCCCAGGAACCAAAATGTCTCACTGCAGATCTGCGTGGTGGTTTCTGGGAGGTGAGGGAGGTTTGGAGGTGCGCTGGCCGTGCCTGGCTGCTGAGGGAGAAGTCTGCCTCGCAGAACGACTGTCACAGACACCTCTCGGTGCCGAAAGACCAGGGAGCGGATGGGTTTATGGATGGTGGTTGTCATTAATTCCTCTCTTACCCTGGAACAAAGTACGTGTGTGAAGCCAGCCCAGAAAGGTTACTAAAAACTTAGCATTTATTCAGCCACTGCTTTCAATATATGTGACCAATAGTCTGGCACTTTTCACGTGTAGTTAAGCCATCTAAAAAAAGATCAAATTGTTGAAGAGGTAGAAAGTTGATCTTTACCTCCAAGGCTAAACTAGAGTTACAATTGCTTAATCTCCTACCAAGTGGTTTCTCTCACTTAAAAGAGAACAGCATAAATGAGTTTTCACTGGAATGTGTTATCCTGGCATTTTAATTACAATGAAAATATATAGGTAAAACAAAATATCTGTGCATTATCAGTTTTCAGGGCTATTTGTTTGTCAGCTGAGGCAATCCATTTGCTGCATGAACTGCAGTGCTAAGGGTACGGTATCTTTGTGCTCAAAAGCAACATATTCCCAAGCATGTTGTCTTTGGCATGGCCAATATTTTATCTGCCAGAGCCAACGTTAATGAAAAATTCCTGAGAAATTCCACATTTCAACACAGCAACACTCTGATGGGAATAACAATCTATTCTGACCTCATTCAAAAGCAGATACAGGGCTGGATACAAAATAGGGAGGTATTCCTGAACCCCACTACCCAGGACTTTAGGTACTTTGTGCTAAGTTTGTGACGCTCGCCTGCCTTTATCAGTGATATCAATGCTGTCAGGTTGTGTAGTTCCCATAGTACCTGCATCCAAAATCAGAATTTCTCAGAACAGACGTGCATGCAGTCAGAAACACCAGGTTGGTGAAACTAAGAACTGCCTTCTAGTTCTGTGGCACAACAGTCTTGTCTCTTTGAAATGTTCAGAGTGATGCAGCAACTTTATAATGAGACCGTGTCGGTATAGAAGTGGGTCTTCCCTTCTGTGACAATGCTGGTGAAGTCATGACTCTTCTTGATGTGGGCGGTAGGAATATTTGTGATCCATTGCAGTCAACATTAGCCTAGATGATTTGTAATATATGGGCTCATCTCCTCATTGCATCAGACAGTGTGGAAAACTAAGGTCAAGCAAATAAAGCTGTGAAATAAAAGCCCAGTCATAAGTAAGGTGGCCTTAAATCACTGTCACTGACTGCAAGGTGACAGTGTAGGGAAATGGAAGGGACTAGTTTACTTTGATTTGCATGGTTCGAATTCACCCAGTTAGTCACTCCCCTCAGGAGTTCAGAGTATCCTGTGCTTTTGTTGTAAGCAGGACAGTACTAGACGTTAACCGGCATATGGGCTGTAACACAATGAAATCACTGACTGGAACAAGAGAATAGCCACCCTGAACTTCTCCGTCAGTCCCTTCACTTGAGCCTTGCACAGCCAGACCGTCCTCCCTGCTCTGAAAAGGCTTCTTGTGGAGGCCGCCCCTGCGATGTGGGCAGGAGAGGCAAGCCAGAGCTGTGGGAATTGCGGAAGATCACATAGGAAGGAGAGGCTGTTCTCAGGAGACCTTGCAACAAAGCTCAGAGAGGCGTGCTGGATTTATTCATGTAGTGTAGGTCACTCATTAAGTGGAGAAATAAGTGAGCTTGCGACAAGCCAGGAAAACCCCACGTAAACAGCCTGTCCACGCACTGTCCTACAACTGAAACTTTCGTGTTATACACACATTTTGTGGACCAGAACACAAAGAGCAAAGAAAAATCAAGACTTACAACTAACAAGCATCCAAAGTCCTCTTGCTACACACACATCCACACCTGACAAAAGGCAAGCGGTGTGATTTATTCCCCCCCTGTTGTCAGAGTCTGATAGCGCCTGCTATCAAGAGCCGCCTGCCATGCCCAGAGACAGCAGAAAGCCTGAGAGCACACAGATAAGAGCAGGTGCTAATTTGGTGCTGTGGTCCAGCACATAGACACAATGCTGTGTAAATGCTCTGGTTTCAGCCCCTGGAAGGTCCTCTCTTGCCAAATTCTCCCCTCCTTTGGAAGACTTTTTAAATGGCAGTTGCTCAATCGGCAGCCAGAGCCCAGCGCGATCCTCCTGTGCAGACAAGATCTTTGATGTTCTCACACTCTGAGCTGCTACCTTTATTTCAGTTTTAAAGGGGATGTGAAGGGAGGGACAGGTTCTTGCCAATCAGACTTGCCTAAATATTTATCTCTGCTAAAAACAGTTTAGTTTCTGGATTTAGCCCAGGGTTGATTCTGATGAGAGACATCAAACACAATATACATGAATCAGGGACAGCACATCTGGCATTGCCTGTGTGCTGTAGGAACGTAAATAAAAGAGCCAGTAAACTCCAGCTGGTGAATTATTTGTACTGCAACAAGGCTGTCAGCTTTCTAATACCACCACCCAGTGAGAAGAGGGTGCCATGAATCACTTGGGGCTGCTTATGGTCCCCCGTTGGCATGTGTCTTTCTCTTTGCATGAAAGGACTCAAAAGTGAAGGATCATAAACACTTTTTTGAAAATTATTTGCAAGAGTGACAAAAAGAGCGGTGGGCCAAGCCAGCAGTGCTGCCAATATTTAGAACATTTCTCCGACATGATGATATTTTATTTTTGGAAGTATCTGATACAAATGTTCTTTTCCTGGAAAGATTCCTTCTCCTGCCTGCCTCCCCGCCTCCCTCAGACTGCTGGTGCCAATATTTCTCTTGCAATTTCCTTGCTCCCAGCCGTTTCCTACTATAGATTTCCCTCCCCTCTCTCCTGGAGCTGGTGGTCCAGGTTGCACCCCGCATTGTTCTGCTGGCCTGCAAGGAGGCAAATGTCAGCGTCTGATTCTGCTGCCTACGCCGAGGCAGCCAGTGCTGGGGAACCCTGGGGTTTTCTAGCTCCTACTATGGAAGGGCACAAGCACCGCAGAGATGCCCCGTGTCTGCCAGCCCTGGGAGGATGTCGCATATGAGCCCCTGATCTTGTTTACAGCATGGGCAGAACACATTGCAGTGTGACAAGGCCTGGCGGGCGCAGGGAACGGCCGCAGCGCCGGACCCACCTGCGTGGGGGCACTTAAGTACTGCCTCGCTCCTTTCTGTCCTCTCATCCAAGGGGAGCACTGCCCTCCAGATTGATAGTGCCCATTAGTGCCTTTTACTCCATCACTCCACAAACTGATAAGATAAGCATGACCTTTACTTGGGCAAAATTTGACATGGAGACATGAACAGAAGCCTAGGAGCTGAGGGTTAAAAAAATAGCAATGCCCAAAGAGTCATTTTGATCACTTTAAACAAAATAATCCCTCAGAGCAGTTGTGGAGAGAGACTTATCACATTACTTCCCTGATTAGCCCAGAACACCAATTTTAGGTACTGTTAAAACAGTGGAGGTCAAATTTACTATGGAGGGCAAAGATCAGTAATTAATTTTTCCTTGTTCTTTATAGTAACTTTTCAGCTTGAAGAACAAAAGGGCCTAAAGTCAGAGAACGTTTGTTCTTGAGTCTTGCCAAAATGTTGTTGGTTTTTTTTTAATAAACCATCATTAAAATCTGGGCCCATTGCCTTGACAAAAGAAAAGAATATATTTGTGTATACTTAAGAGACGGGAAAGAGACTGTGCGCCAGGGCTAGTCACAGATAAAGGAATTCCGGACATTATTCCTTGTGCTCCTAGGGGTTGTGACATGGGATTTCCTTTCAAAGTGGTAAATAGCCCTACAGTTGTTGTACGGCAGGGTGGGGTGGTCACTGGTTTCTTATAAACGGGGAGAGATGAAAGCACATAATGAGAAGAAAGAGAAGCTGGATCCATGTGCACAATGAACCCCCGTGAATGGGGCGAGGGCTGCAAATTCACCTCCGCCCAAAGCACCAGCTCGAAGCTTTGCCCTCTCAAGCTTGCCATGGTTGAGAGGTGCTACCAGCTGATCTCTGCTTTGGGAAGAACAGCTCATGCCACAGCAAAATGGATTTAACTCTTCAGAGGGAGACAAAATCCCAGGGCTTGTCAGCACCTGAGGTGTTCCTCCCAGATCTGCAGGAGATAGATGGAACTTGTGGCGCAACAGGTTTATTTTGGGGTGACTCCTGGTGTTTCCTGCCTTCTGTCTCACTGTGCACTGTGGGACACTGCCTGGCCTGGCCCAGTGCATGGACAGAGAGGGTGGCAAGTGTAGGATACCATAGCTGCGAGCTTCAGGAGGAGCCTCATCATGTTTTGGAACAAGAATTAAACAGTCGAGGTCTTTTCTAGAAAGCACCTTTCTCTCTTTTGCTGAATCCTGCACAGGATCAGAGTAAGCACTCTTCTCTTTTAAGAAAACACAAGAGCTAAAGCTGCAGATTTTATCCTGTTTGCATTTTAAATAGAAAAACATTCAACTTTGTACTTGGATTACTTTTTCTGTTGGACTTTGCATTAAGGACACACCAAAATGCACTGATTTTGCAGTGTCGGGAGAAATCAGAACGGGGGAGGAACGTGAATCACTTGATGAGGGAGAAAAGAACATCAAGCTGATTTTATATTTGGATCTGAATACAAAACGATTTCCTTTCCTACCTCTTCCTGCGGCTGTCCTGGAGGGTCAGCAAAGACTGCAGATCCGAAACCTCACAGTTAAAGCAGGGCTTAATGAGAAGGGGGAAGAAGATTTGAACGTTACTGTTATCCAAACCCTCCGGATTTGGGTCTTCAATAATAAATGTTCACCTAAGGAATCATCAGTGGAACAGATAAATTAGCATATTGCAGAAGTTTGCAAATGGAAGGTTCCTTCATGAGCCTTCTTATTGCTTCCTATTTTATTGCTAGATATCTGAATTACACCTCTGTAATCCTACTGTGTAACAACACACCTGCAGATTTATTTTCCCTTTAAAGTACAACGAGATCTTATGTCAGTATAGGGAGGCACATGATAAAATTGTGAAATTCAGCTTGTGAACTTCCTGCAAAGTGGGAATGTCTAACAGGTTGAACTGCTGCTTCCAGTGTGAGCGTGAGTTTGGATCCCAGGATCTTGTTCCACTGGTGAATAGGCTGGCAAGATTGAAGCCATGGCTGCGTTCAGTCCCTGCTGCAACTCATTGGCTTAAGAGATTGTGTCAAGAGGGTCTAAGTCCATACAGGACACATGGAAGATTCTAACCAAGTTCAGAACTGGGGACTTCAGAGGAAAAATGACCAATTTTCCTTCTTTCTCTTTGACCCCTTCCTAACATCCCACATTTTTTTGAAAACCGGTAAAAAGAGAAAGTTCCCTTGTTCATTGCAGCAATAAAATAACACACCTTCTAAAACAACTGTATGGCCAGTCTAAGGAACAACAAAGCTAAATGAATCATACAGAGAGAATTACTCATACATACGCATTTTCAACCAGTAACCAGGTCGTGCTTGGCATTGTTAACTCGCGGGCACGCCAGGCTGCACGGTTCACACTGCGGCTTGTGTGTGTTTGAGGAGATCAGGAGGAAATCAGTGGGTGCCCAGCAGTAAAACTGACCTCAATCAGGCTGTGGGGTTGCACTCAAACATTAGCACTTCTCCTAAGCGGGCATGGGGCTGTTTGGCTCTCATGCGTCAGGAGAGCACCGTTATACTTGCATGAATTGAATCATGTTTTCTGAGCCCCATAACAGACTACTGAATCATGCTTTTTTGATATCCTGGTGCAATCACATTTAATCTCTTAAGATGAACTATATTTTCATGGCCAAAAGCCAAACAAACAGAACTCTCTGAAAAATAAACAAACAGAACCCTTTTAGAAGGATTTTTAAAAAGCTAAACAGATCTAATACTTGGTTTAGGAACTTGTAATTTTAAAATAGCTCAAATAAATTAAGAATACCAAAATGGATCTTTCTTCCCAGTGGTGGTGTGAGCACATGAGAGTTTCTGTTTCCTCGCAGTGGAATCTGCCCCTTAATTATGGTGCAATTGCCCAGTGTCATGAGTCATGACAAGGTGGAGTCGTCCTGGGCTCAGAGGAGAACCCCCACTGGACAGATGTTCATATCAACACAACAGCTCTTGTGAATAAGGTTTGCAGGATTGGTGCTTGACATACAGCTCTTTTTACCCTCAGTAAATGTTTTGGGTTTTTCTCCCAAAGCTGCTTACATCCTGTGACCTTGCACCAAAGCCCAAATGAAATGCCACACAATTTTCCTAAATACTATCTTTATTCTTACGGCTCCTGTATGAACCACTGCTATGCAGTTAATGCTGTGCAGTTGTTTCTACCCTAAGACCTTTTAGCCAAGGCTTTACAATTTGGCATCTGAGGTCTCAGCCTGAAAATTCATCTTTGTTTTTGTACTCTCCCCAAGAGTCTGTTTTAAATTGATATAAACATTTCAATAGCTTAAGAGTGCAACAAAATGGTCAGCCTCCCTTTCCAGCTGGAAAACAAGCGTGTTTCTTTGAGTCAAAGTAAAGTACTGCATGTCGTTGGCGAGACTAGGGGCTGGTCTCATCTTGGCTTGGTCACGCAGATCCAGGCATCTGCATAACCTAACGGCGCTTCCAGAAAAATAAAAAACTAGCATTACTTGACTATGCAATACTTGCTTTTTCACTCTATCTGTTTCTCTGTAGTGGGCATTGCTTACCCTGCTTCCCCTGATATGTATCTTGCACAAACACAGACGTGTTCAGCAAGAGACGCTAGGAACCTGTTGATTTTCTTCAGCATGTGGAGAAATCCCTCAGTACCATAGTTCACATCTGCCAGACCAAAAGTCATATGGCGTACTAAAAATTTTACTGACTGATCGAGACAAGAGGGAACAGACCTCTGAAAGAAGCAAGGAAGGATCCCAGCAAATGCTTGCTCTACCTACATAAGTTGTTTGTTTATTCTGTGGTGTCTCAGACCTGGAGTTCATTTTTGGGATTAGTTCTCTGAAATCTCAGTGCAGCACATCAAGGCTGTATGTGTGGATTCAGGTTGGGAAGAAACCTTATTAATTGCCTGCGTGCATTTGCATTATTCTTTCATCTCCCACCTTGGTGCTTTTCTCCTCCTAAATCCAAATGCTGACACTTTTCTTTCTTGGTGACATAAAGTTTTCACTTTGCTTTCATTCAGTGCTCACTTAAATTTCATGATTCTCTTTTCTCTCAGTCATTTTCATATAGTTCCGTATTTCTTACCAGGGCTTCTGATACTCTGCAAGAGGTAGTCAGGAGAGAGCCCCGAAAACAGGAGCTGCTTTCCTCATTTGATTACTTTTGGAGTCATATTTGTTGATTTTGTTAACTATCCAACACAAGAACTAATTTTATTGTTCAAAGGGCAACTCCACATTCTGTCTGTCTATAGGAACTGCAATTAACTCGTGGTCTGAAGAGGTGAGATTTTTAGGAAAAGAAAACAGTGGTGTGCTTGTTTCTGCTCTGTTTGAAATCAATAGTAAAAATAGAACCAGTCAGGGGGTTTATAACAAAACAGCTTTTCCTTAGAAAATTACACTGTGGCAAAATTCTGTGTAGAAAGTGGCTGGATTAGATGCAACTTTCCAGGAAAGGTTCTTCAGCCAGGATGGTGTTTCTGGTCACAGCCCAACGGTGCCATGCCCTTGTCATTGAGATGTGCACGTAGGATGCTGGAGATACCACGTTTCTTGGTGGAATCAAGCCTCCAAATCTATGTCTCCCACTACCGGGGCCTGCCCTAAATATCTGGCTATTTTTAGATGAGTTTTTTTCTCTCGCTGCTTTTCATAATAAGAAAAACCTTTGAAGGATTTGTGTTTTATCCCTATGCACAACAGGAATTAAAATAAATAAACAGATCTTAAATATTTAGACATGAAGAGAGAAGAATTTCCTGCCCAGCTTCTGCTAAGCGGTGTAGGTGGCTTTAATGCAAACCGGGTCTGCTCCTGGGGACCTGGCAATGTTTTCTTTTTTGGAACTGACTGCGGTAAAGCACCTTTAAAAGCAGGGGCCCACAAAGCAAATCTGCTGTTTCCAAGGTCACTGCACAATCATCTCCCCCGTGCCATAGTTTTTCCAGATGATGAACTGCTTTGCTGCAACCTGCCCAACCCGGCAGAGAAGGGATAGCTCTCGCTAAGGAGCAGCATGGAGGATACAGCCAGCACCAGGGCAGCGAGGCGAAGGAGTCCTTTAAGTGTCTGACCCCCCACAAAGCCCCTCAAAGTAAACCCAAAAGTCAGGATTTGGCAGTAAAGAAGCAAGTTTAGCTCTGGGCATCACACCTGGTGTATCACCCACCTGCTGCCCCTCCTCTGGGCTTGCGGGAGGCTGCGCCCAGGCACCAGCAACTGCTTTTCCTCCAAACCTTCGCAGGTCAAGTGAGCTAATCGGGAAACCTGCGGGGGATAGAAGAAGGGACTGTTGTCAACAGGAAGCCATGCTATGTAGACTTGATAAATATGTGCAGTGCTAATTCGAAGCAGATTCCTGCTTTGCCACAAGCAGAATTCCTCCAAACCCTGCCATCAAAAACATTATGTCACAGCTGCGGAGAAGGCTAACAAACAGGGGAGAAGTTGGGGTCATGTCAGGGTAACGGCGCGGTGGAGGCTGTAAGGAGGTGATTGAAGCCCTGTTCCACAGCCTGATGGAGTTTGTCATTAAGAAGGATTTCATGAATGATTTGCAGCCAATTCCCTGGGTCCGATTGGTACTTCCCAGCTTAATGCAAACCAGTGAGGGAACCAGCTTCCAGATCTAGTTAGGCCAAACTACCCAGGGAGGTTGCAGGCAAGAGAGAACATAACATCGCCTGGGGCTGTGGAAGCGTAACTAAAACTAGGATTGGTTTTTAAGGAGATCGTTAGGTTCTCTCTCCCCATCTCAAGCAAACAGCTTTTATCTTGTCTCCCAAAATAGCAACCTCCCATCCTTCAAAACAAACCAAAAAAAAAGGAAAGCCTCTTGAGACAGGCACACAGACAAAGCCGACAGAAGTGGAGCACAGAACTGATCGAAAACAGATTCCAGCGTCAACCCCAACGTCAGTTTCAGCCCATTTCTTCTTAATGGGTACAGCTAAGAAACTGAGAAAACAAAGTAATTACCCGCTGAGCAGATTTACTGACACTAAGCGTTTACACATTTCTGACACATACGATCCCTGCAATTTGATCAAATCCATCTCTGTTCTGTGTGGCACATCAATTGAGTTGGTCTCGGGAGGCTCTGGCTCATTTGCTTCTGGATTTATAGCTCAAGGAAACATGATAAAACAATGCTAACTGGGGTGGGCTTTTGTTCTGCTTCACCCTGGCCATCCACCTTCCCTGTTCTGATTTCAATCCCATCCCCCTCGTGGCCTTCCCTTGGCCTGCTGCTTCTGCAGGTCAGTGATTCATCACACAGGAGGACACAGATGTTCTTTACAAAGAAATCTTTCCGCACAAGCTGATATTTTTCCTAGAAAAGAGGGCTGGGGATGAGGAATGAGATGGGGAGGAGGAATTCACCACTATGCAAAAGGCCTGAAGATATGTATTGCCCAGTTCCCACCACAGTTGGTGTGATGCTGCCTGTACGACCCACCGGCACCCCCAGGGAGCAGGGCTGACTGCCGGACCCGCACCGGCAAGGCTCCAAGGAGAAAACCTTGGGGCATGTGGCCTGAGAAAAGAGGTGGTTTCTCTGAGCTAATCCACAAGCATTTGGTGGTCAGTGGGCAGCCATCTTGCTTGATGCCAAGACTAGGATTTAGCTATGGAGCATGGTCAGAGGTTGTTTTGCAAGCCTCCCTCTTATCATTCAGCAGAACCTCATCCAAGATCCTCTGTCAGCTCTTGCATTTCTTAGAAAACAGCCATCGTCCTCTTTTGAGGTCTGGTTTAGGGATGCTTTTGAGTCCAAAGCTGAGAATGACCACTCTGCCTTGAATCTCAGCAGTGCTAAGGTAGCACCAAAGAAGTTTGGAAAGGGAGGAGACCTGTACCCCAGGTCAGGCCCTGGCTGGCCATCTCAGCAGAACATCATGGCCCTAACACTGCCTAAATATGGCAGCTGAAGCTCTTAGAGATTACTTCATGTAGGTCACCAGCAAATGCTTTCTGAAGGACATCTCCTAGTGCTTTATCTCATCTAATTTAAAATATTCCTAAAGATAGGGCTGGCATCATTGCTTCCTTTGGGAGATGAATTACACAGGCTGATATAACTCAACCTTGGGAAGATTTTCATTTCTCTCCCTAGGCTCATACCAGTTGCAGCAGAAAAAGCAGATAAATAGCTGACCTTGGTATCGGATCTCCCATGATTCCAACCTCTCCTGTTAAGCACTCCAATATACAAAAATTTTATTATTGTACCATCTAAAGGCCCTGTTCCAGGGTGCTGTGCAAGAAAGTAGTATCAGATCTATCAAAAGGGCTCTTGGTCTCCAGGTTAAACAACGTGGCAAATAACCAGATTAGCAGCAAAAGGGATGTGTGTTTAAACCATACTGACCTGAGATGTCAGAGTCAGCTACAAAGCTGACTTGTGGTTGCATGTATTCGTCTTAACTGTTCCCGTCCTTAGATTTGGGCTACCGATTGCTGACTGAATATCAAAGAACACAGAGAAAATGACACTCTAAAAGAATAATTTGCAACACGCAAGTAAACTCATGCTCTCTTAAAAACAAACACCTTTGTGGCACTGAAATATTTTAGTCTTCAGTTGGGTTGAGGCACCAGCTTAGATGTAGGGACAATTTTCCATATACTTTGCTTGCGAGGCACTGAAGGGGTCTCCTCACTGACCTCTGTATGTGTCGAAGGCCCATGCCCGTGTGTTTAGATCTCTTCTAGACAGTTTCCACCAAACCAAACCAAATGAAGGGCTGTCTTCGTCTCCCTCTTAAATCTCATCCCAATCTACCGCCTCAAATCACTACAAACAAATAATTTCCATGTACAAAGTTTTCCAGAAGGAAAGATAGGACCCAGAGCAGATCCACGTGACACATCCTGATAATTTCCATTGCTTGGGCTTAAAACATCTTGGTTCAGATCTTACGAAGGTCACTCTGTACCGTACATTGCTCAAGGGGATGGTACAGCCGGTCTGGGGGGTTTCCCAACAGCCTCATGCGCAAGTGGCCAATGAAATGAGAAGAAAGACTTGAGGGTCACCGATTTAGTCTGCAGACGGTAGAGGAGGGGCGTCAGTGGGCATCCTCCTCTCATCTGATATGTACAGGCAGAGGCTGAATGCTGGCAGAGACCATACAGTGCTTTCAAAGAAACATACTTTTTGCAAATTCAGAATTCCAGGGATTTCATAACTTCTCTCTCTTCTTCTCTGGTCATTTTAATGTCTCTCCAGGGTATGCATCTTTTTCTTTTCCAAAGCCTTAGGATGAATTGTCATCATACTTTATTGTCAGAGGAGTAAGCTGACACACAATACAATAATTTAGTTGACTGAGTAGTCTGAAATACTGTGTCGCTTGTTAATATTACTTTATGTTACATGCAAAATTTCTCTGTTCATGTTTGTTCTGGATAAGAATTTAAATAGCCAGGCTAGGGAAACTTTGAAGTTATCACCCCTAACAGCTATGTAAATATATGTATAAATGGCAAGTGGTGGTGTATTTTGGGTTAATACTCGCCAGTGCTTTAATTTGTGTGGTATGGCCAAGTGAAACTTAATTCACCAACCTCTTTAACTTGAGGAACTTTCATTTTCATGTTTGCTTTTTATTTATGTGAGTGTTATTTTCTGAGCCCCCATGGTACCAAAGCTGTGGTTCAGAAGTAAGTCTGATGGCTCTAAAATATTATTGAAAGTTATTTCATGATTATACTTCAAAGATGATGGGGACTAGATCAGACCTGTGGCTCTAGCAGTATGCTTTGGGTGCCTGTACAACCAGATACCAGAATAGATTTTCAACACGTGTGAAACCAGCACTATTTTGTCAAATTTTGGCAAAAATTTCATTTCACCATTGATGGTCACTCGTGATGGCAACTGTTACGGAAACCTAAGGGAAATCCCTCTTTAGTATTTTATATTGCCAGCTTAAAGTCTGACCTCTACTGGCAGTTGGGATGAATTATAAGGTGATGCATGTATGGGTTATTGCGTTGCCTCCTAAACACTGAACTAAAGGCAATTTCTTGCCTACAGAAAAATAAACCCCACTGCATTCTCCCTGTCTCCTGCGTTGTGAAGGGACTGACCTGCGCGCAGCTTTCACCCTGCCTTGGTGCACCATGTGCCCTCCACAGGAAGTGCCACCACAGTAGGACAGCAATCACTATGTGTATTTCCAGACCGCCAAGAGTGTGCAATAATGTCATGATTAATAACGAAAAATAAATAAACAATTACCATATCATATTCACACAGAAATGAAAATGATTGGGTGTTTTGTTTGGTTGTTTTTTTTAATCTGATGGCTATTGTCACTTCAATAGAAAAAGATGGAAAAGGTGCTCTAACTTTAAAGAAGTCCATTCTCTTTAACAAAATACCCAGGCTAAGAGCTTTACTCTTGTCATGAGTATAGGCAGCCCCGTTATTCCAGGTTAAAAGTCCAACGTAAATGTTAAAACTGGGTAGGCACAAGAGAGAAATCACTGCTTGCATCAATAGAGATTTACGACTTGTATTTTCATGAGAGGTCCTGGCTCATATCAAGATAGATTTCAATAGTGACTGATTCTTTCTGAGCACATGAGCAGGTTGGGGAATAGTTCTTGGAATAGAGTCAGCACAACAATTGCTTTCATTATTTGCAGCTGTACAAAACAAATAAGTTTGAAAGAAATATAGAGAGGTGCCAAATCCAATCCCGTTGATGTGAGTGAACACAGTGTTTAGTGCTGCGCTGTGACACACGTGAAGTCTGTGAATTACTGCTGTTGACTTTTCATCCTTACATGTCACCTTTGATAAATGAGCTAATCTGCTGATAGCTACTCAAAATAATAAAGTAATTTAGTTAAAAGAGTTTTTAAAACATTCCTTCCTTAGCATCCGAAACTTTCTAAGTAACTACTCAGTGCATAAAAATTACTCTGCATAGAGCAATTCTGATACGATTACATGGAACTGAACGGAGGGTTTGATGAGCTGGATCTGTAACTTGATCCATGGTGTACTGTCTGTAGCTATGAGGAACTGTTGGGATGACATGTAATAAAAATACCCAGCTATCTATCCATCAATACACAAATGTGCTCCCAGGAGTTTGCCGGTGGTGATGATTCTGAGTTGACACAGGGAAGCCTGGAAAGGACCCAGTGGAGACAGATCTTAGATGGTCTTCTATCTTCCCATTTTCCTACAGAGTGTTCTGGATAAAGGAGAGAGATCTTGGATAGATTCACTTCCAGATAAATGCTATATAATATCTGTAAAGTGAGTAGGAGTAAGTCCTCATTTGTTGAGCGCTCTAGGAGGAGGTAAAGGGCAGGAGAACGTGTGCTGTGGTGGACTGCAGCGAGAGTGGAGGGTGAACCTTGGGGACAAAGCCACTGGAGGGTGAGCCTTGGGGCCAAAGCCACCAGCAGAGAGGTTTCTCAGGCTCTTGCAGGGGCTGCTCCCCACGACGGTTCATCCTAGAGACCAATGCATGCCCTTGTCCCTCCTCTCGCTCACAGACCCATCTGAAGAATGTGCCCTCTCCTCAGGATGGTCAGGTCAAGGAAGAATGAAAGCTATGTCTGGAGCGCCTATGAAGTAATCTTGTCTGGGAATCATTGGAAACACTTGCATCTGCAATCCTAAAGCTTTTCTCAGGAGACCACATTGGGGGAGAGGCAAAGACAGTTTCATACCTCACATATTTTGATTTTTTTTTCTCCTAAAGTCTTTAGCACATAGCATGGTCTCTTTTTTCGTGTGTGTCTTGTTCCCACTGGGTCTGCATATTTCCTAATCATGGAGATGTGCCAGGTCTTCTCTTTCCCAGAGGAATTGCCATAATTTGGATCAAGAAATAACAACATTCCCAGCCTTTTTTCCATCGACATGAGATTACTGCATTTCCTAAATACTTTAAACTGTGCTTGAGTGCATGGCAGACGATTGCAGATGTTGCCACCTCCTTTCCCAGATTTCATGTTTATTTTATGGCTGTAGATCTAAGGTCTGGACTTGTCATCCAGTTACAAAGAAAGGACATGTCCCTTGCTACATAACTCAATATAAGGACAGGGTGGTGATATCTCTTTCATTCTTTAGGACTCCACACTCTACAGTGTCAGAGGGAAAACAATGTCTCTGATTAATGAGCTGCTGCCGCCAAAGACCAAACAATTTTGACCTAGAGTTGCTTTCCGTGACCTCTTTCCATAAATCTGCAACTGATACGGTGATCCGTATCATGGACAGCCAAGAAAGCACACGGCATTGTATGTGCAGGGAGTTGCCTTAGACCAGGTGTAGTCAAACTCCGAAGGTTACGTTTTGATTACAGAAAACCAGAGAAAAGTTCCTGTTAATTGACACAGGGGTTTTTAGGCATCAGCACACAAAGCAATAAGGTGGCCTTGCTGGAGGGTTTCTGCTGATTAGAGAAGGAAACCAGAGTGACCCTGTGCCACTCCATCAGGAAATGCTGATGCATCTGTGGGTGAGGAAAAGCCTTGTAGGGACAAATCCCAAGAGCAGGGCCAATGTCTTATCTTATCTTTAAACACTTGCTCTACTTAGCAATTGTTATTACTCTGCTGGGGTTGATATCTCCTCTGCTTGAGACTAATGATTTAATTTTTTGTTGTTGTCACTAGGAACATTTACACCCAAAATACTGTCTCTGGCTGAGCTACACAAAGCTTCTATTTGCAGCAGGCAGAGGAGAAGAACGGGTGCGAACTACTCCCCTTCCTCATGAGTCAGCTAAACAAATACTAGTTCCTCTGGCTTGGAAATAAATGAAAACACGAAGCCTGTTGCTTTGCCAGAAGATACTCTTGGGTTAACACTAGCAAGCGAATATCCTGAAAGAATCTTAGCCATCTCTCCTGATGAGTATGTGATTGCTAATTTAATTTTGGATTAACTTCTACAGCTACTGTAAGAGTGGAAGCTCTGGCTCTGGCCTGCAGGACAGGGTCTAAACCTACTCATCTTCTCCTCCAGGAAAAGTAGTTCAGCAGGGAATAAACCAGTAGCCTACAGGGGTTTGGCCTATATTAGCACCTGATGGGAAGTCACAGCCCCCCTACACTAAGCGCTGTACAGATCCATAGGAAAAGCCTAAGGGTTTAAATCTTTGCAGACAAGTTAAATCATTATCCTCAATAAACACATGGAGAATTGAGGCTTAGGAGAGCAAATAACCTGCTCAAAAGCAACTCACTGAGCAAATCAGGAGAGAGGCAATCCAACCAGATTAGGTCTAGAGGGTAAGCTACCCTCTAACACCCTCTCTGACCTATGCATTCCCCATCGCAGCCCATCACCGGCACCTTTGGCCTCTGTACCGACTCAGTACCCATCAGGTGGCTTGACACAGAACTCACTAGCTGGCAGAAAAGAAGAAAACAGAGGTTTGTCCTGACTTACAGCCAAGATCTTCACCCCAAGAGCATCCCTTCTTCTTTGCTGGGAAAGTCAATACTAGCAATAACATTTCATTTAGAAAATTTTGCATTTTGAATAGAGAGCATAGGACATTTTATTAATGTCAGTGCATGAGCCTAGCAGACTCAAAAATGGGATGAACTGAATTCACAACAAAAAAAAGCGGGGAAGGTGAGTCTTTTCAGTGATTTGCTACTGTCTTTTTAAGCCTTTAAAATAATAGAAAATGATAACAAGTGAAAGCTGATTCCAGGAGCTGAAGACTTAATAAACACACCAAATATTGCAAGGCTTGTGATACAACAATGCTGGCAATACTGTTGTGTCTTCTCTTTTCATAGTGGGTAACCTTGAAATAAATCCTAAAATGATTACAGGCCATTGGTCTAAACACACACAGCTTTTCAATGAATCCTTGAGT
This sequence comes from Rhinoptilus africanus, assembly GCA_013400135.1. Taxonomy (NCBI): domain Eukaryota; kingdom Metazoa; phylum Chordata; class Aves; order Charadriiformes; family Glareolidae; genus Rhinoptilus; species Rhinoptilus africanus. The sequence continues at coordinate 322,389 of VXBO01009241.1, forward strand.
TTTCTAATTCCAGTGAAAATAGGATTTGCTTGGGGATACACTCATGAAAATACCCTTTTAAAACGGGTAGCTGTTCATTTTTCAGATGTGCTCGCGCTGTGTGGTTGTGATGAGGCACCTGGTATCTCAGGGGAAAGCACCTTCCCTCCTTCATGTCATTTACTGCTGCAGACACAAAGACGTTTGGAGAGACTGAGCCTCACCACTTTTTCCCTGGCAGGCAGTGTAGGTAACAGCTCTTCCTCTGCACGATCCATATTACTGGATCGCCTTATTACTGGTGAGCAGGGCCAGGCACGCTGTTCCTACAGCCCCCATTGATTGCAGAGTGCTTTCAGAGCACAGATTACGCTCCCGATTCAGGCTCTGACTCAGAAATGCTTTAAGGTAAGCACAGCTTACAAAACTATCCCCAATCTTTTGCCAGCAATGAACAAAACCACTTTTAAATGTCGTGTATATGCCTCTTCCCTTCCCCCACTAAAATTAGCTCTAAAACTCTGACTTCCAGTTCTGCTTAATGGGATCTGATATGTCCTAGGGCCCAGATCTATGCAGAAGAGTGACTTTACACACATGAATAGTCCCTGGAGTTCAATCATGTGCAAAAAGCTATTTGTGTGCCCAGACCCTTGTAGAATCAGGGCCTGAGTCTAACCGGCTTCATTTAGCTGTCATCACAGTGGGCTCCGCTTTGCCTGGCAATTATTTCTTTGTCATCTGATGCAGAGGTTAGGTGCTCTTTGAGACTGTTCTCTCAGCTTTCCCCTCCTCCGTGTGCTGCAGTGCCCCAAAGGGATATGCGGATCTCTTAATCAGATATCATATTGACGTTAGCTGTCACTATGTACGATACCTAGATAGGTTCAATCTCACAAGCATTTGTGAGTGCTCTTTTGGGGATAGCTACTGGGTTGTTACAGTGCCTAGAGGATGCCTGAAGGAAGACTGTTACAATAAGAAACAGATTAAAAATAGTTTTTATCCATGCTCACTGATGGTCCTAGCATGAACAATCAGGCTTAGCGTGGGAGGGATCTCCCTCAGCCAAGAGAGATAGACTTAGAAATCATCTGACAGAGAGGTGAGAGAGGTCACACGTTACCCTCTGCCTGTGGATCCTCTCATGTTTAATGTTGGCTGTGCTGCAAAATCAGATTATCCCAGGAAAAACAGTTTTCAATATACTTTTCTTCCCTGGATAATGTATCAGTCAACCTTTCGCATTTCACTCCCGAGGATGTGTGTGGTTGTGCTGTGCTTGGGGTTTGCACCGTCGAGAGCAGAATGTTAAAGCCTAAACTGAAGGTAAGAATAAACTCTCAGAATCAGAGATGGTGCAGTGAGGCTCTGGACAGAAGGTCTGATGGAAGGGCTCTTTCTAGGGCCTATCTTTATCCTAGTGATGCCACACTCTCGAGTCTTGCTGTTGTCAATTTGCGTTGGCAACAAGTAATTGAGGGCAGGAAGGTAACATCAGATGCAGCACGTCACTTCCCAGGAGGAGCCTGTCTTTCTGCCGTGGTTTACAGAGGGGACGTTGTGCTAAGACCTATTTGTAGCTCTGCAGGAGGCAAGAGGCTCTCTGCTACTTCTGCAGTGCTATCACCCTAGCATCTTATCCCCAACCGTGCCAGAGGATCTAAGGGAGGATGCTGCACCAGTTCCTCACCCCAGCCAGGCAGCAGAGTTAGCTTCACAAAGAAAATGCCGGGGAGAGCCGTGGTACCAGTGTCGTTTCCTGGGCCTTTATACACCCTTCTGCAGAGCAGAACCTGCCAAGCTGTTTGTGCCTCTGCAGAGCTTTGCTATGGTAATGACGTGGTTGGCGCGAGTACTGGTTTTTAATTTTACGACCTTTGTAGCCCTAGAGGAGGACCAAAATCATTTAGCAGAGAAGAGGAGGATAATGTTCTTTTAGGCCTGGACACTGTCATTTGAGCTGTGCAATCAGAGCACATTAGCTTCAGCAGGACTTGGTCCAGCAGCGTGGGTCTCCCAGCCCACTCTGGGCAGGTTGTGGGCCCTGGTTTTATAGCGCACCACAGTGTACTGCCTTACAGAGATGTTCTTCAAGTCAGAGAGGTTTTATATAAAGTGCAGAGTAGCTGTTAAAAAAGTTATTCGAGAAGCACGAGACATTCATTGTTTAAAGCCATAAAACTGAAATGAAATACATTAAAATGGTGAACATTCACATTCATTCTAAGAAGAAGGATAAACACTGCAACTAAGCAACATGGCTTATTTAAACAACGTTTTTCTATGGGATGCCAGCATTGGGTTAACATTGCCCTTTCCAGAACTAGATCACATCTGCCTGTGCTTCACAATCCCTGCAATCAAAAGCTTACCAGCAAGTGAGAGACCTGCACACAATGTCCCAGAAGCCTCAGTCTTTGTACAAGCTGAACAGTATCTACCTCCATCCCAGTTCCCCTGGCAGCACGGACCGGTGTGAATGAGAATCCAAAGCTAAACAAATGTTAGGATGCAGGATTAAGGAAAGAGAAGGGCTGTGCTGCCCAGTACGATGCAGCCTCCGTGCCTGCTTCTCTCTGCAGGAAGCTGCTTGTAGCATCCTACCGCCTTCTTAAAGCCTCGAGTCTCCTCAAATATATAAACCAAATATGAAAGCGGAGTAGATCCCTTTCTTCTCATCCAACATGCCCCGGGGCTGCCCTCAGCTTTGCCTCCAAAAAATGAAGCCCAGCTCTAAAGGGACCACGGGAGGTTAAAATTTTGTGAGGCGTCATCCTGCCAGTTCTGGCATTAAGGCATCCTGATGGAGCTCAGCCCAACCACTGCCCTCACTATTCCCTCAGTTTTGCCCTCAAACTTTTTTTTTTCCAGTCCACTCGGCTTTGGTTCTGATGTGTCAGAAGTGGCACACGCTGTGTTTATATAAACCCCTGTCACCTGGCAGCAGCCATCAAATGTGTGTGTGGCAGAGGAATTTCTCGTCCTGTCCTCCATGGGGTAGAAAAGCACTGAAATTACTTTGCTTATTCTTTTCTTCAGCTGCCAAAGCCAAAATAAACTTTGGGAAAGAAGTAGCTCAGAAGTATAAACAGAATAATTGAAAAATACTTTTCTTTCTTTTAGCAAAAACAGCCTGAAATAGTATAAAAGCCCAAGGACCGCGTTGCTCTGTGGCCCCAACAGCAGCTCAGGTCTAATGCCAGCTCTGGCACTGCCCCAGGCCCCGCCGACAGTGTCACACTTGCTCATGAGAGGTAAAATTCAGGCCTCTTTCAAAGGCCACCTTGAGACACCAGCTAAGCACTCCTAAGCCCTAAGAACAACCGAAGGCACAAGAGGAAAGAAATAAAGGATTATTTCAAACCCCAGGATTTGCCAAGTCAAAGCAGCACCTGGCTGAAGTCGCAGCATAAACAGCCCAGAGCAGATCACGGTGGGAGCTGTGTCCCGGCAGAGCCCCACGGGACCCGCACAACCCTCAGCCAGCAAATTAAATGACACTTGACAAACATATTCAAAGCTGTTGGTCATTTTTCAAATAGTTTTTGCAAAGCTCAGCACATGGTCTTCAGAGACCGAAATACCTCAGTACCATGAAATAACACATGCCGAAGTTCGGGGTGAACTGGTTGTTTCTAGAAACCGGAGGGGACTCGGGATCAAGTGCAAGGGGGTGCTTGCCTGGTCGCGTCTCCTGCAGAGTTTGGGGCTTTTTCTATTGATTCTTTGCTAAATGATCTTTGCAAATGTGATGCTGCACCCTGCACGTGTCATCCTGAACATGTTTAGGAGTAACAGTACTTCTTAAAAGAAAGGGGGGGGGCCACAGGGCTGGAGCCCACTGGTTATTTTGCTTCCGCAGCATTACATGGAATAGCGGGTTTTAGGTTGGGAGTTTGTGCTGGCCAGGCTCCAACTCCTTACTCTGCAAAGGCCTTTGGAGATAGAGCTACAGTGTCATCAGTTATGCAAAACTGGGTTGTTTGGGGATATCTTTGATGCTGAAGCAATGGCCAGGACTAGTTTAAAGTCTCAGCTCAAGGTTAATACACCTTCGAAGGGAGTCCAGCGAGATGCTGCCTGGGCAGGATCCTCTTTGGGAAGGATTCTCTGGTGCCATGAGATTAACTGGCCTCCGCCGAGTTACTGATGGGAGTTTGAATGGCTCGTGGAAGAAGCCAGACTCTCCAAAGTGGGAGTGATTCACTCTCCACACCGCAAGAATATGCCAGGCTAAGAGCATTTTACTCAAATCCAGCAAAAAAGAGATGAGAGTTGGGAGGTGGGAGGCAAGAAAATCACTGTTTCAACCAGTTGAAAAGTTAAACCCTAATGTTTCTCTTTTTGCTAGATATTTTATCTTCACTATTCTGCTGAGAATAATGCCTCTGTTATAAGCCCAGCTAAAGATTTCTGGCTTATCAAGTCCAAGGCAAAGGAGAAGATATAGATTTGAAGAGCAGGAGGGGAAAGAAAACATACAGCTTTAATGTCAGAGCTTTGGAAATTGAGATACTTATCTAAGTCTGTTTTCTCCTTTCCTTGATAATGTTACTTTGAATTTGGACAAGGAAACCAGCCTGGCCACCCTCCCTTCTGTTTCTTCTCAGTTTCACTTTCTGAAAATTATATTGTCATAGACGTACACTCAGATATGCATCTCACTGAGGACAGCTTCACATTCAGAAGACATTTCCCGAGCCAGATTATGATGAGAGAGACCTTTATCACTACTGTCATTAAAGACCGTTGTCATCAGAGACCTGACAAACCTTGTCACACTAACACTGGTGTGATGTCCCAGACACCAACACAACTGTCCTTGGGAGCATTACAGCAGTACACAGCCGCGACGCCCACAAAGCAAGCAGCTTGCTGTTTAGTTCGAGGGCAGTATTTGTGAGTGGAAAACAGCAGGCTTTTGAATTGCTTTTAATACAGCAGATGCTTCACAGTTGTGAGTCAAAGAGTTACTCCCCAGAATTATTGTTCTCTCTTCTCCCCTTGATTAAAATGTAACATATGAGCTCACAGACCAAATTATTTCCCAAAGACCTGACTCCTTCCACTTCTATATGTGTGTAAAATCCTTTTGAAACAAATCTGTTCTCTTAAAACTGCAATAATTCAGTAATAAAGGTAGCTCTAAATAAAAGGAGAGAAAGACTATTAGCAGAAATGCAAGTGCTCAGTGTTAGAAAAGAAAGAGGTGAAGGAAACTAAAAACAAACTAAGGAATCCCACGACTAACTCCACGCTTAACTGAATTGCATCAGTATAAACGCAAGCACTGTGTGGGCCCCCAAATTAGGAACTATTTACAAAACAAAAAGCTCGCCTCAACTGTATTGTGCCTGTTCTACCCATACTGAATAGCCTGTCTAATGGCGATTTCTTCTTTATTTGGGTCAGGTCTTGCTGAGGAAGAATTTTTTGAGAAACCAACGCTAAGCATTGCAAAAGACCACATCGTCATCTTACCAGGAGACACCCTAAAAATAAAATGCAGGTAAGGATTGCTCCAGCGATGCTGGGTTTGTTGGTCAGATTCTTTCTGTTGTAAAGGGGCCCACGCAAAACCCTGAGTCAGCCCAGGGGAAAGCTTATGGGAGGGGGTTGTATCATGCTTAAGGACATGGCTGGAAAATCCTCATCTGAAAGTAGGTCCAGATTTGGCTCCTCTGCACCTAAAATCACTCTTTTGCTCCCTGTCCAGAAGTAAATGACAAACAAGATCACTAGGACATGTCATTAGCTCTTTTTATATATATATACAAGCTTAAACTTCGGTCCCTCAAATACCATCTAGCCTGTAAGATGACAGTTAAATAAACAGCAGTTAGTATGTGCACATTCAAAGACCTGACCTGTTTAAACATACCATATTCTTTAAATCAAAGATAACCAGGACTTGTGAAAAACCAGACTGCTGATACCGTAAATTATGGCAGCTCTTCAGTTCTTGGCACAATGTGTAGAAACTAGCCATGCAAGAAACCAGCACCATTTGGGCAATGACGAGTGTTTAGAGGGAGATGATCCCCTGGAAACGGGGGCATTTGGTCCCAGCTGAGTGCCACACAACTCTGTATAGCACCAGGAGTCACAGCACTCTCTGCTGTGTCAGACGGACACGAGTTTCCTCCGTCACACAAAAGGCCTCAGACCGAGATGTACGTAGGTGTCGCTTGTTCGCAGTGTGATTTATACGCCAAGCTACTGTGAGGGGTTGTTTTTTCATTTCTTCTGAGGGCATTGTAGGAGAGAAGGCTTAAGGTAATACAGGCTGTCACAGTTTCTCTCTCTCTCTCACACACATACATTATTTTTACATCTTCTTGCAAAGTCCCCTTGACTGTAGCCACTACACGGATGGCTTCTTGCAACAGAAGTTACTGGAAACAGTAAGAAAAAGCAGTAGAAAGGTGAATCTAAGCTGTAGTTTATGCTGATGCATATGTCCCTTCAGATTTTTGTCCTAGTCTATTTAAATCATTGCTATAGTGAAAGATAAATTGACTCATACTGTGTAAAATTGTGATGTCTTCTGGAGTGTAAGGCAGGTTTGTTCCAAAGACCTCCAGCTAACATGTGGCTTAGGAGGTCAAAACAACCTTATGGTGGTATTTTTAGCTCAGCAAGCAGCAAACATGATGGCAATAAAGTTTAAACGGTCCTTTAAAATTTAGATGCTGTGCTTCATAAACCAAGTTAGGTGGACATGAGTTTGGTGTAGTGCTCCAGGCTAATTAAATCAATAGTTTTCAGCAATTCTACATCCAGTGCCTTTTTAATCTGTAGGAACATCCTATTTTTTTCATATCACCAGATGAATAAATAGATTAAGAAATTCTTAGCACCTCAGTCCCGAATTGCTTTATGGATGCAAAGCAATAAATCCACACGACAGGTCTAAGAAGCAGAAACGTACGCTAGCGTGCTTCCATGCGAGCATGGGAACAGAGCTCCGGAGCACTTCAGTTCCTTGGCTCAGATCACGCACGAGCTGGGAATAGAAGCTGGAAGTGGGACTTAGGCACATCGAGTGCGAGATTCCCTGTATCGGGTCCTTTGCGGATGTCTGTCATCCTGCTTCCTCTGACACACCAGCATCTGCACACTCACAGAAGGGAGCTCTGGAGCCCTTCCTACTTCCCGCAGGCATTAGGGCTGCGGGAGCACAGCAGGAGACAGCAGACCGAGCAGGAGCTGCTGAACAGCGGTAACTCTCTGAACATCCCTTCTCCCTTAAACTCCGTTCATTTGAGGTTCTTGGCCAGGATTTGCTGATTTTTGGGAGCTTGGCCAAAGCTGCTGCTGTGACTCCCCTCTGCCAGATGTGTGAAAATCCCAAAGCAATAGCCTTCATCTTCATCTTCCACCAGGATAAAATATGCAGGAGGAAAAAGTGGGCACATGTAAGGAAGCACAGGCGTCTGAAATCCCTGACCTGCTCTGCAGAACCACGGTTGGAGATTTCCAGTCCTGATGAACACCAGACTGGGTGACGGTAGAGGGGCGGGACATGATGACATGCTGGGATTTGCCTGAATGTGAAGTGTCATTGTTCCATATTGCAGGCCAGGAGTCCCATTTCTTGACAGAGGTGGTCAGTACATCATTAATGACGTTAGTAAGGTAGGGAAGGAGCACTGGGTAGGAACCTCTGTGTCAAAAAATAATCCAGTGCTCGGAAGGACAGGAAGCTGGTATGACGGATGAGGTGGGGTTGTCCAAGTCAAGAGTGCATCCAAAACCAAGGGTGAGGCTGCTCACCAGAGAGGATATTCACACTTTTCCCAGTGTTCTCCTTCAGCTACGTGCTGGGAATAACCTCAAGAGTTCAGCCTCGTGTCCACATCATCTTCAGGAAGGCGACAAAATGACGGGCAGAAACGGGGGCCAAGAGGATGTTTATTTAAGTGTCACTGAATTTGCTGGCAAATGCGTTCCCCTATTGCACCTACTGACCTGCTACAAAGCCACTGGCACAGAAAGAGTAGTTAGAGTTATTGGCTAACCGGAGACTTCACACAACTTGCTTGCTAGATATGTTTGGTATTGGATCTCTATGCTGAGTCGATGTGTCTAGACCGGATTTCTCCCTGCCAACACTCAGTTGGGGAAATCCAGAGGTTCTCACTCCTTCCTCAGCTCAGCAAATGCTATTGGGTCAATGGAATTCACTGCGTGGGAAGGGGTGAGTCAAGCCCCTGCCCTTTGGAAGAGTGGCTTCTCTCTACAAACACAGACTGACAGAACTGCCTCCCTCTGATAGTAACTTCTTCCCCAGAAAAGTCCACAGATGATTACCCTCATACACCATCAGTAACACATTGACCACCAAAAACCAGTCTACTGCAAAAAGACCATAATGTTCACATCATAAGCATGTACAGCATGTACTAGCACATCATGAGAGCCCTCAACATACAGCCCAAGCAGAAGAGAGCTCCAAGAGCTCCTGCTCCCATGGTGTGGCCTGATGTCTCCAACACAACAGGACTAGCAGGACTAGTGCCTGTTACCGAGCTAACCTATAACAGTTGAAAGCTCTTTTTGAGTCCTGCAACACGTTATAAAAAGGCCTTGCTTTTTGTCCATGAACAACGTAGAATTGCATTTGACATTAGCTGTGATCATAGATAAGACAACGAAAGGGTCAGGTGGGTGAAATGGTGCATCATCTGCCCTGCTAGCTTTATGTTCTGACTGCCGTGACAGGGTGAGCTGAAAAAAAAAGTGTCTTGAGCAGATATTCTAAGATTTGTAATCTGATTAGTTCCACACCCTTCACAAAAATCAAGACTGAGTCACTGCTGATTAAGCAAGAAAGGTGATGCAAAGTTACGTAAATGTTCTCCTCTTTCCATGCAGCCTTAGTATAGGAAAATATAAGTTAATTTAGCTGATAAAATATGCAAAGTCCTCAATTTGGAAGAAACATGTAATTTTAACAGGTGCTTTCTAATGTTTGAAGTGGCTAAAATATAGCGTTGTAAAAACAAACTCATGTTCAGGAAGTCTGTTACAATAAAAATTAAACTTTCCTCCAGGAGCTAGCTTGCTACAGTTCCACAGACTATTTCAGGAATCTCCTCTGCTCTGGGAGAGAATGTGGGGTGATCCACCTTAATTCTTTATGGGTGGAAACACAAACACCCATCAACCTTTAGCATTCATTTCCAAACGACAAGAGTAGGACGATTGGGAACATCAACAACAGCTGGCCAGAAGGAACCCCAAATTTTGTCTGAAGTCATGACTCTATCTTTAATTTTGGTGTGCTGTGTTGACAGGGGAGCATCTTCCGTAAGCTGGCTTTTGAGGGAGGACCAGAAGGAAGACCCTCGGATGCACATCAGTAATTGTCGCAATAACACAAGGCAAAGCTGCAGCATGCTTGTCCTCAGGAAAGTCATAGCGAACGACACGGGTTACTTCACCTGCATTCGTGATGACTCCCCGTCTAACGAGGATCTCATGGCCAGGATTTATGTGTTTGTCAAAGGTAAGAATTTTGCTATTTTTTGTTGTTACGGCTTTTTGGTAATATAAATTGTGTTCAACCGTGGGATCTGTGCTAGGTAAAACAAGACAGATGCTTTCACAAATCCCACCTCCTCACTGGCCCAGCGCTGGAGCAAGTACCAGCTTTGACACTTTGGAGAGGCTGGATATTTTTGGATTTTCACGCCAGCTGAATTCACAGGGATCCAGATGTGAGAACCAGAAATTACCCATCTTGTTCAATTCTGGGACTTGAAAACTAGATTGTCCCATTTAGTTTTATGTTTCAAATAACGGATTTCTTTAAACCTCTTCTCCATTTCTTTTCCTTTTAAGACTAAATTCTTTTATCCTAAAGGGTTTTGCTATCACAGTCCTTTTCCTAAGATTCATCCTGAATACACAAGTCCTTTCTTTTTCCTTTCCTTCCTAGGCATGAAACTCCCCAACAACATTCTCCTTCTCCTACACATTAGTATACTGCTTTGTCCTTCACATCTGTGAGACATACTTAGCAAAGCAGGATGACTGCATTACATATATTTTGTTGTAAAAAATGGCCCATTGCTCATTTTTGTCCTCTTTGAGCTACCTCTCTCCCACGTGTCAGAATCATTGAGTTCAAATCCAATAATAAATACAAGCAGAAACTTCAGAGGAGCATGGTCCTCTGTGATTAAGTGAATGAAACATAGTGAACAACCATTTCAACAAGACGAACTTTTGTTAGAAGAATATTTCCCAAAAATGCTGATATTTTTTTCAGATCTACTTGACAAATGCATTACTAAACCACTGAATCATCTTGGACCTTCCAAGCGGAGACTGGGAGCACTCAGATAAAGGAGCTGACTTTTAGAGTCTTGAATAGGGAATGACATGAACTCCTTTGGTGCTGAACAAGCTTACTATTCAGTTCCCCACAAACTCATGCAAATGGATTAATTTCATTTTTCTAGTAAATGCTAAAATAGGATTCTTTGAATCCTTTGACTAAAACCCATACTAGAGAGGCAACGAGTTTGTCTGATATTATTTGAATAGTTCAGCAAACATACTTACAGAGAACACGTGTTTGCTGGGCAGCTCTTATAGTCTCACGGTATTGACAATGCTGGTGAAACCACCACGAGGTGTGATGTCCATCCCGAGGGGATTGTGATACACCTACACGGCTAAATTCAACTTCTGCACTTCTAGGTGAACACACCTGTTTGATTCACATGGATGACATTTTCCTGGCTCTTTATGTCTGTTGAAAATAGTCCTTTTCTACCCTTATCCTGCTTTCCCAGCAAGTCTTCCTCTTATCGGAAAGTAGCTTTTTGGTGTTACTTCTTAGTTCCTGCAGTCTTTTTTTTTCTCCCTTTCCATTTCCTTTTTCTGATTTTTTCTTGTTACTCTAAGCCCTGGTTGCTTTATCCACCCTAGTTCTTGTGCTGAGCTGTTTCCTTTTCTCATTACACACTGCTCAGATGCCCCACATCTCATATTGTTAACCCAGCCCAATGCCTACGCTTCAGGAAACAGTGCATTGAAAACTCCGGTCTCTATCCTGGTTCAGTGCCCTGGCTAGCTACCCAGGCCTTCATTGCTCTATGGCAGGAGCACGTGAAGGAAATATTATGGACCTTTTGGGACCGCCTGAGTGTTTTCCCTAAGAAAATATCTCAAGTTATGAAACGCTTACCGGTGATGCACTTGGAACAGTGCTAATCTAAAAAAAAATCGCAGGATGTCCTCTTACTTGCCTGACACTGCTGTGCCAAGGTTCCTCTGAAAAACAGCACTGGATGGCTGTTTTCTCTAAATCCCCCTCTGAGATTGTCCTCTTCCAGATGCAATTTAATTGTGTTATATGCTCTCCCTGCTCTAAAAGCTCTTACTCAGACTCCTGTGCTTTAAAAGTTGTTGAAGGAAAAGCGGGTAGAAAATGAACCACCTCGTACTGTGCACTCCATGGGTGAAGGAGTGAGAAAGGCAAGTCAGCAGGGATCCCTCTGGTCCATGTCCTAGCAGGCCAGCTCCTCGTCCACCCCAAAGCCGAGCTCTGCCACAGCAGTTCAGTCTATGAACTTGCAAGTGCTTGCTGGGATCCGGCCAGTCTGAGGAAGCTGCTTTGCCCCAGTGAAATGAAGCTATTTATACTTCAGCTTGGATGTCCTCAGGCAATGCTCTTCCTCCCATTCAATTCCTGTGTATATTTGTTGAACACCAGCAGGCTGTTTTGGGGACAAAAAAGCTGTTCTTCTGTGAGGGCTCTATGAATCGTGGAGTTCAGCAGGGCATTCAGAACCTACCTACAATTTTCTTCAATATTTAACCATGCCTTTTTAAGGCAGTTGGCCTGACAGTGTCTGGGCATCACTGAGAAACCCATCAGTTGTCTCCAAGTGAAGAAACTCACAGTTCCCTGTGAGTGCCAGCTAAGGGTGAGGTCCAAAAGCCATCTCTCCGGACGTTTTGTGGAGAGGGTTTCAGCAGGGTGTTTATGAGGCTGAGCCAGGTGGAGTGAGAAAATGTGGAGCCAGACCCCGAAGGCTGGAGATTCCTCTGAGGTTACAAGCCATTATTGCCAAAAAAGGAAGGGGAACAGTATTTTTTCCCTTCGTTCCTGGCCTGCTGCTTGACACCGAAATGAGAACATGATTGTATCGGAAGCCCTGCTTATTGGCTATTATTTCCTGTGCTTGCTTCTGTTTTTACAGCCTCCCTGGTGGAGTTTCTAAGCTCTGTCAGAATCTGGCATTCAGCAGCTCTCCCCCCCGGTGCAATTGAGCCGTGACCCCTGCACATCAGGCAGATCACAGGGACCCGCGGGCGGCAGGGTCAGCCGCCATGCCTCAGCTGCGCACTGAGTCTGGAGGGAGGGAGAGCTCAGGACCTTAATCCTGAATAATTGTTCCCGAGGCCTTTTCTGCTTCCCGCTGCAGCTGTGAGTCCCAAGGATCATAATTAAAAAAAAGAGACAACCCCCTTCTCCTGTTGCCCATCTCCTTGTTGAAAACACACCGTAGCTTAGGGCTGGAACAGAAATAGTTGGGTGATTTTTAACTGCGTTGTTTAGCTTCATTGTGACGGGAGGGATAACCTCTGCAGTGAAAGGCGGCGTCTGGTGGCACACAGTGCTGCAGTGCTGGCTGGGAAGAGCAGCCAAGCAACTCTCTGGTGGCTGCTGTCAGAGAAGAGGGTGAACGGGGGAAGCTCACCCTCCCTCCACAGCGTCTGCTGTCTCTGCTGAGCCAGTTCTGGTCCAGGCGCAGTAAAGACAAGTCTTCCCTGCAAACTAGCTGCCCACGTAGCAGCCCACGTCAGAAAATCTCACGTGGAAGGCATTTCCACCACAAATGCTGCCAAAGCCAGATAACCAATGTCATTTGCTTCTGTCTATCTCCTGCAATTACCTTTTCCAACCGAATGGATACTTCCCTGTGAGGAACACACTCATTTATTTCAACCTTTGAGATCCCTGTGCCAAAGGAAAGGGCAGGCTGTCTATTTTGTGTTAAAATACAGCGAGCCCTCTCTACGATGTTTCCTAGGGCACAGATAAAATTTAACATGGCTTAGAGGAGGCGGAAAAAAAGACAAATCAAGTAAAGATTCACTCCACCTTCCCAAAGGGCTTTCCCAAGCCCCAGCCTAGACAGAAGTCAGGACTTGCAGCTCTCAGCTATTTGAAATACTGTTACTGTCAGCAAAGCAACTGTCTCAAAGTAAGATAGTCCTGGGGGCATCAGCTGGAAGAGCTCTCTGTAGGAGCTGAAACGCTGCCTCAGCTTTCGCAGTGATTTCCCCTTGCAGCCCTTAGCTCTGCGTAGCAGTCAGGGATTTGCTACACCTTTTTGCACCACTCAAAGCATCAGCAGGAAGGAGCACGAGCTCAATTCTGTTTTGCTTCCCTCCGTCAGCATCTCGTCTGACATTATTACTGCAGGAACTGGAACTGGTCACATCTTGCCAAATAGCGTCTAGAAAAGTTCATCCAAGTTTCCAAGCCCTGCTCTGATTCCTGTCCACACACCCCAACAGTGCTGCGCTGCGGGGACTGCAGGGCTGAAGGAGGCAATCTCCTCCCCGCAGGCATGGGGCGAACAGGCCAGCAACAGACAGCCTCTGCTATTATTTATGCAAAGCAGGACTGTTATTCTGTTTCTTGAAATAATTATGGCCATGATAGGGCTGGTTCTCAAATAATTACTGCATAAAAACCTGAGTCCCCCCCTTCTCTGATACTGTAATTGGCACAAAACAATGTAAGTGAGCCCAATACGTCAGTGTTGGCTGCCACAAGGGTCCAAGTCCACCAGGGCAGAATCACCAATTCCTGTTTGTGTCTAATGTGGTTTGCTCTGACTCAAAGATTGGTGGACATTTTAGCAGTGTCTTCCCACTCAAAGCACTTCAGCTGCTGGTGGCCTCACATCTCGGTGTCACTGTGAGTTAGGAACACGGCAGGATTGAAGGTGCAATTTGTTTCCATACATTTGGTTTTCAGCGCTGGTGTTCACAGGAACACAGCGTAACTAGAAGATAGTCCTGTGGGGAATTTGAGTTCTGGCTCCTTTTAAAGTTTGTGTGGACACCATGAAGCACCAGCAGTGCAGGGTTGGGCCATAGCGCACGCCTGCCAGGAGCCCAGAGCACAAGAACTGGAAATCAATTTGAATCAAGACAGACTTTTATATGAGAGCACAAGTTCTGTTAAGGCCATTCCGAAAGAAAAAGGGGGACGCACCCAAGCAGCTTGTCCTGTCCGAACACGCATCTCACTGCTAGTCAGCTCCAGCAGCAAGCCATCCCAAGGAAAGGTGTGAGCTCTCCCTTGCTATAGCGAAGAAAGAGGAGGAGAGGTGGTACAAGTACTGCACCAGGGCAGAGTCTACCAGCAACCACAGCCTCTGCTTTGTCAAACGCTACAGCCCAGAGATGTGAAGCCCCATCTTCTTCAGCCCTTCCCCACTAAGAGAAATCTAAAGAGGATGGGAGTGCATGAAAGCACCCCTCACATGAGATCATATTTTGGTTCTGATGTTCTTTGAAGCCAATTTCTGCCTGCTTAATTCTCTTGACAGTTCACAGAGATAATCCGAATGTGGGAAGCAGAAATGCAGGGCCAGGGTGACAGCCCTGACTTGGGCTTTGGCTTGCTTTCCAGAAGATATTACCAGTGAGAACAGAGCTGGAGCTGCATTTCTTCTTTCTTTCATGCTGGAGACACCAAGACAGCTCCACTTGCTGCCAGACACTCAGCAAGCTGAGATAGGCAAATGCTGTCCTGTCTGCTCAGCGTGGAGCCCAGCAGATAAGCTGGTTGTCTCACACACACTGGCGGAAGGGTTTGGCACCGTATCCCAGTTAACAGTGTTCAGGGCCACAAGACGTGGGAATACAGGCTGTGTCACTGTGCAGGACCCTCTCTGTTGTCCCTCAAGTACTAAGGGCTGGATCCAAGGGAAAAGTAAGATGCTTTCCATTCTGAATCAAGACATTCAGTATCTTCAAATCTTATCCGAAAAGGGTCGCTTTTAAGTGGAGGAGCCTTGTAAGATATGGTGCTGAGTGAGCAGCACAAGTTCCTGGCTGTAAGTCAGTGACAGCACTTGATATCCCAGCAGGAAGAGGTAACAATCCCCTCCTTCTCATTGATAAAGGATTTCTAAATGAAAATCATATGCATAATTCCCCCACTTCTTCCTTCCCGTGCCTTATCCACTCAGTAATTGCTAATCGCTGAACCCTACCCAAGCTCTGCAGCTGACGGCAGCTGACGTAGGAGATCCGTTCTTAATGATGGGACTTCAGGTAAAGCTGGTCAATGTTTTCTACAAAGTCTATGACTGACTAAAAGCTAGTGTTGTGGGGAGACAGCATTTATTAATTCTTCTGAAATTTGAAATATAATTTCAGCCAAAGTACGGAGACTTGGGTTTTTTGAAAAAATAAATCTTTCCATGTTGTCTTTTATTTGTTTGGCAATGAGAAGCATTTTGCTTCCACAATTTTTGAAGTAACACTTTTAAAAGTAATATTTTTCTCTACAAATATTCCCCTGTTTCTAACAGTAATCTCCAGGGGAAGAATGTATTTCATTTGACCAAAACAGAATGCTTCGTGTTGACTCAGAATGGCTTCTGGGGGTTTTGCAGTCACTTGTTTTGCCTAAAGATAAAATATTCTGCTTTCTGTTTAATCTAAACATTCCACCCCTAATTCTTTTCATTGGCCTGCCAAACTGAAAAGTCCTTTATTTTCAAAGATCTAGTTTCAAAACAAGTGACTTTACAGAAGTTACTCCTGTACTTAGGAGCAGCTTTGATGGGTTACCAGGAGGAATACAGCAGATCGGACAATTTCCTTGTAAAGCTTTCTAAAATACTCTGACCAAAGTGTCACTTAACTGCTAATGATCCTATTAACATAAAGAACAGATTATAAACCTCCTCGAAGTGTTTTTGACCTTGATGAAGACAAACTGCATGGGGATTATGTCAAAACATGAATTTAAAGAACCTGTGAAACTTTGCCCAGGCTTCCCAGCTAAGGTAGACTGAATGAACAAAAGAAATGGTGAGGGTAAGAGAACTATCTTTAGCAGTAAGAAAGTGAGAAGCAAAATGAGAACATTTAGGTATTTCACAGACATGAACGGCCATGGGTGACTGTCCTCAAATGCCATTTAGTGCTTATTATTTCTGTGGGGTGATGGATAGTATCTGAAGGGAGAGGTGATGTTAACTTCACGGCTTTAGATATGATAAAAATATCATGAGACAAATTGCCATCATGGCGTATGAAATGTGAACGGAAACGAAAAGCACTGAAAATCCTGTACAAAATGCTCTGCGTGCATCCAAGGAGGATGTTTTGAACACGCAGGCAGGTGATACAGTGCTGAAAAGTAAGAGCTGTAGGAAAGAGCCTGACCCTACAACGCGCCGAGTTCCTGGGGTGCAATGCTGAGGGCTTTCAAATTTCTCAGCTTCATCAGCAGAACGGGGCCGTGAGCCCTCTGGAGAGTGGGATTCACCTTGCAAGTGAGCATGGCATAATTACAGAGCTCCTCCACTTCTTGGTAGATAGTCACCTATAGCACAGATAGCACGAAACAGAAGAACAGATGTCAGCGCAAGGTGAAGGAGTCCTGTATCTGTGCTCGCATGCTGTCACTGCGGAGGCTTGAAGAGAGAGCTACACGTTCCCCAGGCAATTGCTATTACCCCGCTGAGTTAAAAGGGACCTCCCTAAGCTCATCTCAAGCAGCAATTAATCTCCACCTAGACAGAATGAGAATTTACACATGAAGGGCTTCACTGCCTGAAGGTAAACAATGTTCTTGTAGGCACTTGACCTTCGAATCGCTGCGGTGGGTGGCCTGCTGGATTCTTCTGCCTGGCTCTGTCCCTGCGGCTGGACCGTGGGCTGCCCTCCCCTGCGCGGTCCCGCTGCCTCTGCTTCCTTCGCCTTGCTCTTTGCGTTCCCTCTGCAGCCGCGCTGGGTCAACAGCAACACCCTGGCCTGGCTGCAGCTTCCTGCGAACTTCCCCTGCCCCGCAGAGCCAGCCGGGCTGAGACCCAGGGGAAGGGGCTCTTCCCTCGCCTTCGAGCAGGTGCTGCAGCCAGTAAGTCCCTAACGTGCTCCAGCTCTTGTCTTTCTTCACATATAATGAGCTTTGCAGCCCACAGTAAATTATTCTTTGTAATAATTTTACGCAAATTGATAGGTGTTTCCTTATGGGTAAGATTCAGAGGGCGTGTTACTTTCCCAACGCAGGAGGAACCGCTCTGCCACGCGACAGGGAAATCCCCTCTTTTCACAAAGGGTTTATTTGCTGAGAATTTTTCCCCTCGGAGTTCAGTGCTGGGAACAGCAGAGTTCCCAAATCTTGTGGTGCAGGATGGCACCTGCATTTCCCATGCCACAGCTCTCCAAACTGCAACAGCTGAGTGCAACTGATTTACACCATCTGGAATTGGAGATGGTCGTTGAGGCTAAGGTTATCATTTTTAACGAACAGTGACCCCGTCCCTTTTGTTTCAAGAAGTTCTGTTTCTGAGAGACGTTTTTACAAGGAGTCAACTGATTGCTGATTAACTTAAGGTGGTGAACATGTTTGTAACGCTGGCAGCAACGCTCCCGATGTTCCAGCAGATCATTTTTCCATGCCAGAGTCAGCCTGAACTACTTAGGAATGCCATGAAGGATTCAGTTTTTTGTCTGTTCAAACCATAACAAAGGTATCAGCTGGCAGTTGATTAGTTCCCTAGTCAGTATTTATTCTTTGTCATTTTGTTAAGATCTGAAGCTGAGCCACTTTGTATTTTCTTATCTGTTAAGTGAACGGCCCAGCTGCCTGGAAGGTGCTGGTGCTGGGAGCATCTCCGTCCCAAGGCATGTGGTGTCGGATCGCTCCTGCTTATGGGGTAGATTATATTATTTTTTCTTTTGCACAGAATTTCACAGTTAGGGAGGAAAAAAAAGCCTCCCTGGCCTCACTGACACAGCCAAGGTTATTCAGTGAGTGCTTGACCTTCACCTGCAAATGCCTTTGCCTTTCTTCCAGGGTCATTTTCCCCTGATGGCCAAAGTGCAGCCCTAACCTCAGGTTTAAGCTCTCATGTCAGAACTGTGGTAGTTTAGCCCTGCAACCAGCTGCCACATTAGCATCGTCACTCTAGGAGCTGCTCTGCTGATTCAAACAGATATCTTGCCCTGTTTCAATATTCCAATTCCAATATTCCAGTTTCAGTATTCCAATATTGCAGCCTGAAAAGGGAGGAAAGGAGGCCCAGGGTAGACAGGGAACTCTCTTAAAGCTGAGGTTGTAAACGAGATAAAGCAGTGCAATAACACAGACAATGGCCATCTGCTCACTGCACAGGGCTCTAGGAAACCTCACTCACTGTAGGAAAGAGAAGGACCCATAAAATACAGACACGCTTTCTCTTTTCTTCAAAGCAGAGTGAGAATAAAGCCCACGAGACCTGCCATCTACCAGAGATCACCAATCAATTGCAGCTCAAGCCCTTCCCAACCCAGTCTTGACAACCCAGAAACTGCCTTTTGCTGTTGTTAATTGCACAGTGATTTTAAAACACTCTCTGGATTTCAAATACTGATGGTAGAAGGGTAGATTTATGTATTTTGGCTTCCAATTCTGATTGCAGCTTATGACCTGGGATAGCATAATTCTAGTTACTGGCTAGACACATGGCAATTCAGGTGCAGGCTGCTATTAAAAAATCAATTAGGAATGAAATATAGCTTCTGTTATATATAATGTGAATTCATGCTTCCTGTTTAGGTGTTCCTCAGTAGTTTAGTACCACTGTGATGAGTATCTATCCTATTTATAGCTGAAAAAAGTAGATTATTTTTAGGTCTGTTGTGAATCTGTTAATTTGGTAGAGGTCAGTCTTGGAGGTAGGGAGAGATGATGGAGGAGAACGGGTTAAATAATTTTATTTTTTTTCCCTGAACAGGAAATAGCTTTGAGAAATTGTATTTTGTTTGACTAAGATATTTCCATCATTGCATAATTCAGTATTTTCTGACATTTTAGGATTATTTAACTTTGCTTAGCTACCTTCTCTTGATTTATGTTACTTTTTAAACAAACAGTGCTGTTCTGAAATTCCCTCTAAAAATACTGGCACAGATATTTTTAAATTCAGTGTTCCCATTTTTCCAGTCCAAACAATTAGTCCAAATTTGATCCAGATCTGTGAATAGTTTGGTATCAAGAATCTCTTGTTTTCACAGCAAATTTCCTCTTGGCCTATATCCTTGCCTGTCCCCCTGTCAGGTGGCACATCAGTTGTTCTCTCTTTTTCTCCATGGGACTAGAAATGGGTATGAAGACACTTCCCCTGACCCTTTTTTGCACTCCCAGTGGTTGTTGCAAGTACACAAAAATCTACTTTCTCTGCTTTTTCATATAACAAATTATCCAAGGAACTTCTTTTAATAATCCAGGGCCGTTTTTTGAGTAGAACGGCCTTTCACCATTTGCACAAGATTTAAAATTAGCTATAAAAATATCGTCCCATTGGATACCTCCAGGTAAGGTTTAGCCGGAGAGCAGGACTGCAGAGGTATTAAGCAGCACTAATGCTCAGGGACAAACACTAAACACATTTCCGTAATGTGACTCAGTAGAAGAATTTCGCAGAGCTGTTTGGAAAGTGCATAAGACGCCATATTGAGTGCAAATATTTCCTATCAGTTATCGGGATTGGAAGAAGCTACAAAGTTGTGGTCTGGAGATCAGGTTTCTCAGCTCAAGGCTTGATTAGAACCAGTGCCTGCCTAACCAAAAAGTTCAGATGTGTATCTGAGACTTCCTAAATATGGGGAGATTACAGGTCTCATTTTTAAATTCTAATTAATCTCTCTCACATAATGTTTCTTGCAATGCCCTTACTCCAAAGCACATGCTTTTTTATAGACCAACCCAGTCAGAATAAATCAATGGCATGAATAAAAGCTGGCAGGAAAAGACATTACTAGAAATGATGGACATCATCCAGATTTCTGGTCTTTATCTTCTGTTTTACTGCCTCGTGTTCAGTGCTACTGATGAGCTCCTTCTCACAGCTCCCCACATTCATCGCACACCTCCTGGACTCGCCCAGTGATCCAAGTGCCTTTGGTAAAACACCACTGTACCACGGGTGACCTTTCTGATCCACCCAAGGAGCTCCAACCAACATTTGCTCTCATCGTGATGAAGCAAGCAGTACATTTTAGCCGCTAAGAAACCTATCTCCAGTTCTCAGAGCTAAAATTAAGCCATCAGAAATACAAAAGGCAACAATCCCACGCTCCTGTCTCAGTCCCTGTCTTTCACCCTTCATATTTTTGTGAGTGAAACTGTCTTGGGTTGTGAAGCAAAGGAACCCCAGCTCTGCATCGAGCTAAATCTTTGAAGATTAATTCCAAGTGACAGCACTTTTATATTTCCATGACATTCCCTAAGCACAACTGTTGTCATTAGCCAGGAAATGAACACTGATATCCCCAGATGAATGACCTGTTCCTGGATGGGTCACCATTCGTGGGGAAATAAAGACAAAGCGAGTGAGATAAACCAACTCTGTTGTCCTTTGTCAGTGGAGCTGTGGAAGAGCAAATCCAAATCTCACACTCCATGTTCAAACTGTTCTGCAGGTCACCAATAAGCACAGTTACGTCGCTTCCATGTAGAACACTTGTTACCCAGAAAAATTCAACATAAAGAAGCACTTCACCTACTGTTTAATTACAGATCCTCCAGCATGGAATACACAGCTCCCTGCTAGGGTCCAAAGGGTGAACATTTGTTTTAAATCGAAAATTGGATCCCCACTGATTTGAAACAAGACTGTTTGCTAGGGATGGAGTACTGGGAAAGGAGAAATTCTGGAGGGTTTCACAATTTTAATCTCTTTGTTGACAGTAGCCAAAATGGCCAACACTCAGAAAGGGATACTTGGGATTTTCAAAACTCCATGTGCAGGGTTTTTTCCTCACTATCTCAAAAAGTTAGAGAAATATTTTGCCACCTTTTCATGGAAATTTTAGAGCATTCCCAATTTTGCCAACAGATGATGGAGGCAGAGTGGCCTGATCCAGTAATGCACTTAACTGCTGTGGAATTCAGGAGTGCTGTGGTATAAAATCACCTATGAAAGAAACTCAGAATACTGGGGAAAGAACAAATTCCAGCGCTATGAAGACCTGTGGAGCTGATTAATTAACTTCATTTTTGCAGATGGGTAATATATAAGAAAAGGAGTTTTTAGAAGATTACACCGCAAACTGGAAAAATAGGGTTAGAAATGGCATATTTGCCCTCTTGGTCATTGGCAATAATCCCCAGGTGACACTGGTGTTTTGCAAACAAGCAAGATGTGACTGGCTGTCTTGTCACACGGAGTGAGGCTTCTATGGGCAATTAACCACTCAGATTACGGTGCCCTTCTGGTCGTTGACCAGTAAAGGAGCAGTTTTTTAAATCAATGTTCTTTTCCCTGCAGACTACAGAAATCCATTTGTGGAGATTCATCCGGAACATCCCGAAATAATCTACATTTTAGATGCTAAGAAAACGGTTGTTGTCCCTTGCCGAGTTACCTCACCAGATATCAAACCTAAACTTACCCAGGTAAGCGACTGTTTCAGAGAAACTCAATCAATTGAGAGGTCTGGGCTGGGTAAAATGTGTAAAAATACAAAATAAAAGGTATGAAGCTAGATAAACTTCAAAAAATAAAAATAGCAGACACTGAAAATCCAGCAGCATAGTCCTGCTCTTGCAGTGTATCACTACCGAACTGTGTACAAGGGTGTTTTGGGGATTAGGCTGAGTTTATCACATATTTTTCTCATCTTATGGCTCTTTGTTCCTCCATAAATTGCCCAAGATAGATGACAAGACACTATTTTTCTTCAGAATTCTTTGTTTAACACATGGCTATTAGCTATCGTCATGAAAGCCTCTCTCTTTTATACCTTGAACCCCCTCAGAACAGTTGCCTATTTTCACTTGATTTCATAAATTTAAACCAAGTTTCAGCCTTGGGAATAAATGGCTGGAGCAGCCATCCCTTCGGCAGCAGTTACATCTGAATGTCAAGGTTACAGAGTGGTCTGTGGAGGCCAAGGCCATTTAGTATAATAAAAATGGAAATTTAAGGTCTGGGGCTTCTTCAGTTGATGGAAATCTAGTCGCTCATTTAAAGGGCTTCAGAATTGCTCTATAGAGAAGCCTATCACACAGTGAGGAACAGAACATCGCTCTCCTGCCTCCAGTCCTGCCTTTTACCTAATAGGTTATGTGTCCTTCCGTGCCCCAGCTGGCCTGATGGTCCAGCTCTCCTGCTGGGAACAAGAGCTCATCCCCTGCCCCTTTTCCACACCCTCCTCTGGAGGGGCTGGGAGAGCTGGTTGTTCTGCTGGATACGCTGGGACAGCGGAGCACACACAGAGAGGCTGGTGCTGTGCTGGTGAAGGGGTCTGAGGACCTCTGCTCCTCTTCGCGGTTAGATGTCTTAGATGTTTCCTTCTCTTGGGACACGGCATGTGAAATCATGGTGGCCTGAGACAGTGCTTGGGCTCCTGCTGAGACTAATGGCACATTTCCAGCAGACGTGCAGAGGGACAGCACTGGTCTTATTGCTTTAGCAGATCTCTATTTTTAAATTTTGTCAGGAAGGATTAAAAGGGGGGGAATAAGGCTCCTCTCCAGTTAGAGCTTATCACTTTAGCCTGGATAAGTGTTATCATCTTCTCCTCCTTGGCTATAGAAATGAAACATTCCCATCCTATTTTAGCCTACTTCAACCAAATTCATTGCCGGAGTACTGCTGCTGACTTTGGCACAGGCACAGGAGCCTAAAGGTGGCCTTGGAACCTCAACCAAGGAGACCTCCACACTTATCCCCCCTGATTTACAGACAGCCCTGCTCTCCTGCTTTGCCGACTAAATTCTCTCCCAGTAATTTCTTCAAACACAAACTGAAGTCCTTTACCTTGCTGCAAGCTGCTGCTGGAATGAAATCTCCCCTGAAATCTCCCTTTCAAATTGCAAAGAAAATTATCCCCAAAGGAGATTTTTCCCCTTCAAGGGAGAGGGGCCGGACTGCAGGGCAGGGATGTAGATGTTGGGTGCTGCTCCTCAGAGGAACCCTCCTGAGGCCGGGAGCTGATCCCGGGGTTGTGCTTTGGGAGGCGTGTGGTGGCTTTGGGAGCCACCAGCCCCGGGCTCCATCTATGGGAAGTCACTGCTTGTTTTGCCCTGTCTGGGAATTTCCTAGCGCCGTGTGGAGCCGAGGTGGCGGCTTCCCGTGCGAAGAGGAAGCGGGCGGGAGAGGGGTGGAGGTAAGGATGGAGGAGGAGAGGTGAATAAGGCGATCAGACAAATTTAGAACATCCTCTTCTTCCAAATTTAATCTCCGATAGACAACGAACATCAAAGGAAGGGAAGCCACTGTGATTTCCTTCAAGCAGCACTGACGCTTTTTGTTTGATTGTTTAGATATATATTTTTGAATATTTTATGAAGACGTTTAATATCTGTGTAGTGTTGAAAAGGGCCTCCTGAGTAGGGTTACTTTTTCTTTCCCCTTCCTCTATCCATCAGGGAGCAGAGCTGCCAAACCATGAAGTTCAGCTTTATCACATTTTATTTTTCTTGTAGAAAATGTTCTTTTTTCCACCGTAAATTAAGTTCCTTATGTTACCATTATACTTTAAAATCATTGCACTCTCTGGCCTTTAAATATGTATGGAGAAAGGTACCTCTTGCTAATACTAAGCATATCCCAGCTAACTCTATGTATCATCTGTGTTATTAATAAACACATGCTACAACACACAATTCAAACTTCTAGTTTTGCTTAACGGGATTTTAATTCTGGGCAAAAAAGCACATTTTCAGTCTTGTCAGATCTGTTTAGTCCCTGATCTGGTCCAGTGAGCATTTGCCACTTCCAGCTCTGACCTTCCTGGGTGGTAAGGCACAATTAAGCCTCAGGTCTCAGATCTCTTTCTGTAATTTTCCTGAATTTTCCTAATGGTTCTGAGCAGAGATACCACAGCTTGATTGCTTTGGAAGTATTTGCATGAAATCCATGTGTCCTACTACCACCAGAAGAGAACCGCTGTTCCGAAAGCAAACAACTGTCTCACCGTGCCTGCTTCCCCACAGCAACATGACCAGCCACTGCCCCACGGCCATCAGCCCTGCGTCTCAGATCTGTGCTGAATATGTAAAAACCTAAACCAATGCCAACCTGATCAATTGTATATTCACAAGAGGTAGGAACATCAGCTCTCAGAGCCTGGAGCTGAAATTTCTTCGGAGCAGGAGTATTATTTAAACTGAGTCCTATTAAAACCCCACTGCCATACACAAGTACTGCTCGCTTGGAGACAGAAAAATAAATTGCATGCTGCATAACAACAAGAATAAGAGCAAAACCATCACTGAGGAAATTCCCACTTGTGGTCCCTAGTGCAGCTCTTCCCTTGGTTAGCTTCAAAAGCTAAAACAAGATAGCTCTGAAAAGGAAAACATTAACTTGCCTCATCTTTGAGAAGGCAGTATATGACAAGAAGGAAGAAGCGTGCAAATAAAATTAGTTATCATGTGGCAACTGTAGGCACACTGAGGGTTTCCCAAACCCTTCATTTTTCAGCCCAAAGTGATCTCACCACTCTTGCAGGACACCCTCAGTCCTAAAGAGCCTCCCTGTGTCCTGCTGGAAAAGTCAGACACCCGCAGCCTGTGCTTCCATTTGCCGGCCTGCAAACGGGTGGAAACTGGTGAACCTCACCGATCTGCTTTTTTAGACTCCTGAGTTATTTGTCTGCATTTAATGTCACGTATTTCTTTTCTACATCACAATACAGGATTTTCAAAATGATTGGAAAGTGAATTGCATTTTCTCTGGCAAGTAGAGGATTTCCCTGTGTGTTAATAATAATAATAAAACACTAATCACTCCCAGCAAGAAAAGCTAACCTGCTTGACGTTGGTGCCATCCAAGGGACAGAGGTTTTACTCATTAAATGAATTTTTGCTCTAGTTTATTTTCCACATTTGCCTTTCATATCCTCACTTCTTCTTCATAAGCAGAACTTATAGATACTGTTTTTTCAAGAATCTCAGAACATTACAAATATTTGTGAATTTAGGATCAAAAATTTCTCAGTTACTAAGTCCCCTTATTTTTGCCATCCTATGATTTACCATCTTAAGTCACCCACGCTGCTTCAGCGCCTAGTGGAAATGAATAGGCTGCTTTGAAAGTGTCTCATCCCTTTCTGTGACACAGGGAGAACCGGATGACTAGCCACAGACCAGAGCTTGTAGGTGACCACCATCAGGCGAGTGAGTGACATGAATAATGCTGATTTGGGGGGATCTATCTTCACACGTATTTTTAAAGTACTGTGAGATCCCAGAAAAGCATGCAGTAGCTACATGTAGCTTTAGGAGAAGCAGATTTTGTTCTTAAACTCTTCCAAGAAGATTACCCTAACAAATTCATCTAAAATAGGCATAATTATTTCCAGTAAAGAGATGGGACCTACAATGGGTAGCATGGTATCTTCCCTAAGATCTGAGGACTGAATCAAAAGCCTCAGTTATGATGTCCAAGTCTTGGATTTCAAAGTCAGTCATACCTTTGGGAGGGCTCTTCTATTTGCTTATGTTGATGTTGCTTAAGATATGTGTGGAATGAGACCACCAGCCACTCTGAAAGGTCAAATACCCACCCTGCCTCTAAAGCAGAACAGCCTTGGCAGGTTGCCTCTGTGGTCTGGAGGGAAAGGGAATGTCTCACAAGCCTCCAATCTGTCCGTTCTCTTTCAGTATCCTCATTCTGTAGAGATGAACTTCAAGAGGATGGTGTGGGACCCAAGAAGAGGATTTGTCATCCCCTCTCACTCTTTCGTTTACTCCGGAGTACTCACGTGCACGGCAAATGTCAACGGAAGCGTGTTCACCTCCTATTACCTGGCGCAGAGACTGGGTGAGGGACTGCTGCGCACCGAGGAAAGACCGCAATGTTTCTATTTCCTAGCTAAGCCCCTGGGTATTATTTCTTGGTTAGCCTCAATTATATTTGATATATCTATTTGGTATGTATCTGTAGCAAGCCCAAGCTGGAACGCTAAAAGCAAACTCATTCTTCTCCTTTTTTCCTGTTCAATAGAACTTGGATTTGGTCCACTCCTGGTTTTGAAAAATTACCAAGTGTTGAGGTGGTACAAAATAGGAGTATTATTTTATTCAAACCCCACCAAGGTTTTGTTTGCTTGGATTGAGCTATATTTACATTAAAACAACTGCTGGTTTGGGATAAACCAAACAGTAGCTTTCTTTTTGCTTCTGGTCATTAAACACACAAGATCAGGGTATAAAAATCTCATTAAACTGCTAATTCAAATCTTTGCTTTTTAATATAGTTTCTCCTGGTGATTT
This sequence comes from Rhinoptilus africanus, assembly GCA_013400135.1. Taxonomy (NCBI): domain Eukaryota; kingdom Metazoa; phylum Chordata; class Aves; order Charadriiformes; family Glareolidae; genus Rhinoptilus; species Rhinoptilus africanus. The sequence goes on from VXBO01009241.1 coordinate 348,853, forward strand.
ACTATACCCTTTCCCTTGTAAGTACAGCTGAGCTTCAGCTCAGAATTAAAATCTGAATTTGAAGTAACTAAACATTAAATTTTTGAGTGCTGGGGATTTATATGAAGCCAATTAGAGTTTATTTTTCCTTTGTTTTCAATGTATGTTCTTTCTTTCCTCATACATTATATTTTTGACAGAGGAGTTTCTTGTGACTTCATTCCCATTAGATCATGGCATCCTTCTATACAATTAGCACTCAGCTTTAAACAACAGCCTTGGAAATTTGTATGGCAGCCAAGTAACCAAGTCAACTTCTCTCTCTTTTTCTTCATTGTTGGAGTAATTATTTTTTACTAGAATCATGAATGCAAAGCTAAAAAGCCATTAGGTCACCCCTCTCCAGCCCAAAAGCACACAAGCAATACCTTGCTCTAGACTGCGTTACTGTACAGTGGTCAGGTGTGTGTTTGGCAGGGGCACCACAAACGTCGTGCAGGCTTATTTCAGACTTAATGTATTTAAGGCATCAATAAAGATATTAAGATAAAAGATATAAGGTGTAAGACCAAGACTTGGGGATCCCATTCAGAACGGAAAGGTATCTGGTCATCAGAGGGCAGGAGGAACATCTTTCATGTTTTACAGAAATTAATAATCTCGCAGATATGCAAGTGTTGAGCAACTCAAAAGGATAAGTCGCTTTTGAAAACTTTTTGTAAGAATGGCTGTGGAGCTGATGAGTGAGGGTTGGAGCCAAACATGGCGAATACAAGAACAGCAATTCATAAATTACTCTGTCCAAGTGTGATCAGTTAATTTAACCAGCTGATGTTCAGGCATTTATACAACTGACCTAATGTCTCCATTGCGGGGGCATTTCCAACAATTTCCATAGAAATGACAGAAGAAGGTAAGGTGTCTACAACCTGCAAAAGGAGCGGATGTTGGAAAGGCAATCGGAATGTGGATTCCATCTTAAACGGCACTGATGTAGAGAGTGCTGCGTAGTGACACCTTTCCTTTTTTTCATTTTAGAGGGCAGAGTACAGAACCTGGCTCTGAAAGCAACTCCCAAAAAACTGCTGGTTGGAGAAACTCTCTATCTGGAGTGCAGAGCAGAAACCTTCATCAACGGGCGCATTGAGCTCATCTGGACGTGTCCTAGTGGGAGAGTGAGTTGAAGAAAATTCTGTATTCTGCTTTCATGAAGTCTCCCCCTACCCACAAGAAAGATCTGTTCCCAGGGCTGAGTAAACCCAACTACTACTTATTCTGAAATACAGCCAACCGTTCGTAAGCCTACAATTGATTGTATTTTCAGTTTGGATGAATCTAAAATTTATGTGACCATCTCGAACCTGCAAATTGAACTGCAATCTCAGGCTAAATATAAAAAGAAGGAAAAACCAGGAGTGGATGGTTCTTGTTGGAAGAATAGCTGTCTCGTTTCTTCTGGCCTCTTTGTTGATCGCTGCTCAGAGTGGCAAGTCTCAAAGGCAGCCACGAAAGTTGCAAGTTGTCAGTCTGCTCATCCACCTTGGCATTTATTAAGTAGGAAAAAGTAAAACAAAACCCAATTATATCTGCTGAAATCTCCACCAAAGAATGAAATTTAAATTCTGAGTGTAGGTTCTTGGGCTTTCTGTGGAATGCAATACAAAAATGACAAATTTGATGTGGCAATATGTAAGAGACGGAGTGTTTGCTTTGATGTACTAAAACCTTTCAGTTCTCCTAAGGAAAAACAGAGGGAAGAAGGGGTATTTTCCACATCAGTTCATTTATCTGAGATACTACTCATGGTTCTATTTGATGCTCAGAATTAAAATGATGGATTTTTTTTCTTTTTGGTTCATCAAAATATACATTTCAAAGAAGCATCTAAGCCTATTGCAAAAGTGTAAAATGTGATTCCTAAATATTTTTCACTTATTTGTTCACTTAGAGAATGAATGTCTGATTTTGTTTTGGTGAAGAAACTACAGAAAATATAACAGAATTTAAAGAAGTGCAAGTAATATGCTGTTACTGAATTTTGTTTCTTGAATCTTATATGATGGAAGTTGTTTTTCTATGAACCCTCCTTAGATTTCTAATATTACAAATGTAAAACTTCTTGGCCAAATCTCTGGGATGAAAAATCCTATCAGAAGCAATAACGCTTTCTAACATTCTACAGGAATTTGCATTGGCACTTGGCTGTCATAATATATTATATTTCTGTCATAATATATTTCTTTGAAAAAGAGGAGGCTTTTTAAGACAGAAAAATTCTGACTGTGACCAAAAAAAACCCCACACAACAAAAACCAAAGCACAACTTTGACCCTACAGATGCCACCAGCAGTTCTGCACCACGATCCCTGGGATTTGGTCCCGGAGAGGGGCTGATGTGAGCTGCAGACCCTTATTTACCTGCCCACCCAGACTGCAGCAGAGAAACACCACAGTTCCACTCTGTTTCTCTCTCTTATTAGACTTGATAATGAAACCTCACGCAAGAACTTTTCCTGCTGATTTGTCTTTTTATTATTTATTTCAGTGATGGGGAGATATGATAATTTTGATATGAATCACCGCTTTTCTTTACTGGCAGACTTTGAAAGGATGAATAAAATCTGGTTTATGCTGGGTTTTGACACTCTTTTTTCTGACTTCCAGCACCCTTATCCTAGAAGAACAATAGACCAGAGTGGCATGGTGTATAAAGTTGGCAGTAGCCTGACAATTGAAAATGTCACCACGCAAGACGGAGGCCTGTATGTATGCAAAACATTCAACGTAACGCGGCTGGAGGCCAATGTCACAGTTACAGTGTACGGTAAGTTCTAAAGCTAAACCAGAATACTCAAGAACCAAGATTGTTAAGCTTAAAGGATAATGACACATTATTAAATCTGTTGATATACAGATGGAATTAGGAAGAATGCCAACTAGTTAAAACATCCATTAATCATCTCTAATCTCTAATCAATCTATGAGAGAGTCAGCACCAGCACTATGTTTCCAAAGAAACATAAACGAGCTCAAGACTGAGATATGGCTGAGGACAGGGATTAACTGGGAGCTGAACTGTTCTGAAAAAGCTGGCACCAAGTGTGGTTGCTGATGCCCTGGAAAATCTGTCCCGCTGGCATCCACATGGACAAGAGATACCCCAGGCATTTTTTACAGCTTGCTCCAGGGGCAACGCAGATGGATATTTTCTGCTTTAAATATCAAGTCCTTCATCTGGAGACAAACCTTCCTGGCTGGGGCTGAGCTTTGCAGGGGAACGGAGGTAACACCTCATCATTCCACTGGGTTCTCTGTAGCTTCTGCAGATCTGTATTGCAAAAAATCTGGGGTAGACACAACGCAATTCAGAGCACTGTACTATGGCAGATCTGCCATGACTTGTCCTCCTGTTCGTTTCTCTTTCCAGAGAAACCTTTCATTACAATTTCACACAAGAAAGGGCCTTACTACGAGATTACATCAGGACACAAGTCACTGAAACTCGCTGCAAAGGTGGATGCCTTTCCTCGTCCAACCGTCACCTGGTGAGTACCATCATCTCAAGCAAAATCAGGAATACATGACCTTCTTTTGAGCTTCTGTCTAGAATAGATTTTCGCTGCTCCTTACCACATAGATAAAAGATGAGCGCCGGGAATGCTCATAGCACAGTTCAGCTAAGGAGATGTGACTCCTTTCTGTGCTGACATATGCTCTATGAAGCTGCGCAAGCCATACCTCTTTCCCATGCTATTTTTCTCTCCTAGTCCTGAAGAAAAGGCCCCTACAGGAAAAATGGGGGTTTCATTTACCCTGGACACAGAACTGTTTGGAAGGTTGAAGTAGAAAGTTATTGGGAAAGGGCTGCCAGTTTACCACCACTAGTGGTGGTCAGCCCGCAAGGAGGCAGCGCGTAACAGAAAGCTGCAGGACACACTCTCAACATGAGCAATTGTTTCTCTTTATAACTTTTAAGTCATTTTCTCCAGTCCTGTACCACCAGCAATGGCAGATCCTTGCAGACAATGCAGTGAATCCTCCTGAGCAAACTACAGGCTCCACCAGGACTATAATGGATCAGCTTAATAGGAGGGGCAGCATGCCAGCAACTCCAGAAGACACTAATTTCTCTCTTTACCCTTTCATGTCTTGTCCTCTCTCTTCCTACTTTTTCTATGCTTCGTTCTACAGGGGGTCTTTAACAGTCCCATCCAACACCTTATGCACTTTAACTGTATGAAATCCCGTGGGACAGCTGGCATGGCTTTGCCAGTCCTGGCAGAGGAGGTGGCATGGGGGAGCCACCACCAGCACAGTGCTCTTTTCCTTGGCCAGCTGAGTGCCACTCGGGGGGGGCGGCAGTCAGCAAAAGGTATTGGTCAGGGATGGGTTTTCTGCATTTTTTTTTAATTAGTCAAATAACATGAAATTCTCTAATATTCAGTCAAATCAGTGAAATCAGTGCTGCCAGGAAATATTTTTAATTGTTGCTGTTATTTAGGAGATGGGAATGTTTTTGTGAGTTGAAGTGGGGTCCGTCCCCCTTTTCTCTGCCAAGGCTTTATTCTCGGGGCCCAGCGTGGAGCTGCTCGGGAGCTGCTGGGACCACCAGAGCTGCCTTCCCTGTGTGTCTGAAGCTACAGCTGTTGATGTTGGAGGTCTCTCAGGACAGTTGTTTAAACGACTGGAAAGGAGGTTTCCAGCATTCCCAGGCAGTAGGACACATGCCCCAGCTTCTCCTTCCGCCAAGCCTAAAGCTCTGTGTGTGGCAAAGTCTGGCCGATTTCATATTCATAACCCAAATCTGCATATTGGATGAGCAGTGAAGAGGAGGCTGCTCATGCCTACTCTGCTGTCCCTCTCTTAGCTAGTGAAGATTCAAGATTGTGGATTCCTCACTGACCTTCCTATTGACTGTAAATTCTCCAGGTCAGAGACTTAAGCTTTTAACTGTAAAGGGTCATATGTACATATTGAAAGACAATTCTGCTTAATTAATATCTTGTTTTAAAACTGATGACACAAATTTTGGCTAATCTGCACTTAGTATTGCACATCCAGCATAATCTGGGGGCATCTAGATGTACATTTGACCGTAGTTGAGCACGCGAGAGGCACTGTTCATTCAGATCCATCGAAATACATTTTTCCTGCTTGTTGGATGAAGCCACCCCGTGGCACCGCAGGTGCTACTCAGCTTTAGTGTGGAAGGATAAAAGGAATAGAAGTCCGCTTCAAGCAGTGATTATAGATCTTTTTCCCTTGCTGGTTCTGAAGGATGGCTCTTTCCCCATGCTAATTTGGGGTAACATAGGATTTCTGAGGGCTAACAAGCCTGAATGCACGTGATGAGCTTTGATGGGACTTTCCCAACAGGTACAAAGACGGCAAGCTGATCAAGGATAACCATACTTGCTATGAGCCAGATCCAATCAAGTACAGACTGGGCATTAGAGATGTGAGACCAAGGCATGCTGGAAACTACACCATCGTCTTGAGCAATGCAAAATATGGCCTGTATAAGAACCTCACCATGCAGCTGGTAGTGACAGGTAAGACTTGATGTTTAGAATGACTTCTACTGGGTTCTTTCTCATTCCTTGTGTGATCCTGCTTTACCAGTCAGCAGGAATGGTGACACTTCCCCATGTTCCGCTGATATGAGCTGACGCAGCTCTGTGCATAGATCACCACCTTGTTTAGGAACCACTTAAGATCAACTCACGTCACCACATGTTAACTAGAAGCAACAGAATGAGAGAGGAAGTACGAAGGGTTAGTCTGAAACTAGGTCATCTAAAGTCACTTCCCATGGAGATACTGCACCTCAGCAATAGCCTGCAGTGTCTTTGTGTCAGGACAGTGTCTCCACAGAGGGATGCAGAAATGGTTTGAAAGTGAACAAACTTAACAGGACTTAACTTACATTTTGATAGAGTTTGGGAGAATATCTAGTAGTGAGGTCTCGGAGTTGAGGGCAAAGTTTCCCAAGAGAAGTGATGGAAGTTTTATCCCTTGAGACTAAAAATGAACTTGGGCAACACACTGGGGAACATCCTGTTGGGAGAGGAAAGGTCCCAGTAGGGCTGACGGAAGGAACTAGATAAGCTACCTTCTCTTTCATGTCTCTCCATCATCCTGCTACAGAAATACTTTCTAAGTCTGTATTTTATGTATTGTCATTTATCTGCTGGGAGCATTGAGAGGCAGGTTCATTTTCAGGGGAATCCGGAGAAAACTGAAGTAGACTGTGGTGTGCACTGAAGCAGGTTCACTTGACATAGAGGGAAAATAGATATTGGAATCCCATGTATTAATCTCCCTTGCTCAGACAATGGAAGACAAAGCCCACATTGTCTCTTTGCACATCCACTGCCTCTTTTAATCCATGGAATTTGGCAACAGAGATTGAATCACGAGGCCAAGTAGGAGTTCAGCAAAAGTTATCTCTGCCTCCCTTTGGATTTCCTGAGGTCCGCTCAGGCAGGGAGATAGATGAAGTTATTGAGATAGATTTGCGCTTTTTTTCCTGATTTTTTTTCTCATTATTCTCTTTACACCTAAAAATATTCTCAATTGTCCTATTTTGCATACTTATGTGCTGTTGCACCATGTAACTTCCAGCATTTGTGTTTTTCTCATTTCACCTTTTAGAAGGGAATAATGCCTAAAAAACAGAGAACTTGTCACTTAGGCACATCTGGCCTATTAAAATGCTAAATAAGATATGGTGGTTTAAAGCACCTTAAACAGACATAAACTAACGTAAGATTTAGGAGTGGAGAGAGCTAAGAACCTGCTTATGGTCAGGTCCTGCAGCTCAGCTGATGAGGAGGAACGTGTTAAGCTGCAGTAATTTGTTCACTTGAGATTGTTTCTCCATACAATGGTTGTGCCGTCTTGTTAAGAGAACGGAAACATTCAAAGGAAGAGAAAATTAAGAATGATAATAAACTATCTTGTCAAGGTAAATACTGGTGTTTGCATGCAAAAGAGAATGTTTACTTGAAGAGCAGCCATTCCCTAAATAGGCATATAAAAAACAAACAGACCTTGTTTCTATCAGCAAGATGCTATTTCAGGATTAAACCATCCCATGCTCTTAACTACAGCACAAGCCTTTCATCTTTACTGTGTGCACAAGTATTCGGTCTCTCACACAGAGTGCATGCCTCGCATGGTGCTCATTGTTCGCCTTTCTGAGTGATTGGCCCAACAAAGACTTCAGTCAGTAATCATTATTTAATTGCAAAACCACCATTTCTCCAGAGTCTGCAAAGTCGAGCAGCTGCAGGAATGGTACCGCCTGGAGAAGGTGTTGCATGGTGAAACATAAGAAAAATGAACAGCAAGCGTTTTTTTTCCGGTAAAAGAATGTCATCCCAGAAATGAGCAAGCAAAGGAGAACACTTGCCCAAGAGTGACAGTGTTTTTAAGCTGCAGGCTGCAAACAATGAGGATATTTGCCTTGATTTTATACCAGACTGACAGAAAACACCTAGGAAATCTCTCTTGCCTTTGCCGGGCTCTTCTCTGCAGCCCTACCATGATATGCTGTGTCTGAAGCACTCAGGCCAAGGAGAGGGTCATTTTGCTGAGATGCATGTGGGTAGAGACCAAAAAAGGCAAATTTTGCTGTGGAAGCTTATCCAACAACAGCAAACGGCCTTTTTTTCTTATGTGTTCTATTAGAGTAAAGGGACTGCTGTTTTTTCAGATCTGGGCACCATTTGCTTTTTTCAAAAAAATTTCTCAAGCTCCAAACTGAAGACATATTTGAACTTTTCCCTTAACTCCTCAACAAATAACGTGACACTTCAGCTCCAGTCATCATGACTGATATCCTGGTATTGTACCCGAATATATTAAATTGCTTGGAGTTTCAGCAGACATTTAGACATGGAGAAGGAGGCCAAAACACACTTTCTAGCTGTTTTATGCCGAGATTACCTTGCCCAGCACTGAAACTCAACCACCCCTGAGCTTGGAGGGGTGAGGGATGTCTCTGCTGAGAACCACAGGCAGTCTGCAATTCCTGAAGCTGGAATTTGAACACAGGGATTGGCAGACTTGATGAAAAAATCCTCTTGAGCTCGCGAGTGAACACAGTGGTAGGAGCATCAGTTTGGCATCATGTCTAAAAGGTGGAGCCTGCAGCAATTCCGTACCCAATAAGCCTCGTGCCGAGTACCTAACCATGTACCAGCTTGCTCTTACTGAGGAGTAACCTTTCTTTTTGAGTAACAGCGTTGCTCCCCAAAATCCAGGGACGGGTTTTAAATTTCAGAGCTGCATCTGTGAAAGTGAGTGAGTTCTGATCTATACCATCAAAGAGAAGATGGATTTGAATATGTTTTCTTTTGCTGCGAGGGAAGACTGAACTGAAGGAGTTATAAGTAAGCATACAGCCCCCTCTCCTGTGAGTCTTGTCACAATAATACATCGTTAATGCTCCTCCTGGGCACCACAGACAGCATAACTGGCACTCAGCGTGCTGTGACAAACCCATCAACTGCGAGGAGTGTCAGGAAGATGGAGTGAAGTTTTTTTCAGTGATGACCAGTGATAGGACAAGGAGTAATGGATGCAAATTGGAGCATAGGAGATTCAAGATGAATATCAGGAAGAATTTTTTTACTGTGAGAGTGACAGAGCACTGGAACAGGCTGCCCAGAGAGGTTGTGGAGTCTCCTTCACTGGAGACATTCAAAACCTGCCTGGACGCGTTCCTGTGTGATGTGCTCTAGGTGATCCTGCTCTGGCAGGGGGGTTGGACTAGATGATCTTTTGAGGTCCCTTCCAACCCTATGATTCTATGATTCTATGAAGTTTGAAGTGAATAGTGTTGTGAATTGTTGGGCACGAACAAAGTATAAATAGCAGCAGGACTCATTTGTCAAATTGCACCATAATACTTTTTGCGGTGTTATTCAATAATAACGGCAGCAGAAGAGAACCCTTGAAGCAGGATGAGAACAAGATAAGAAGTCATCTGCTTGAGCCCTGCAGGACAGGGGTGTATGCGCAGTGTCTCTCCTGACATGCCCGAAGACCAGCACTGCTGCAGGCTTTCCTTGCAGTCACCTCCCGGATACTTAACTGGTAGCAAATCACCGTGCTCTGACATAAAGAGTGCGCTGTGTGTGCAAGGTATTTCACTCCATGGTAAAATATTAGGAGCAATTTCCCCCCAGAGTTTGATATGGCCATAAAACTGATGAGTATCTGCAGAGTGCAGAGGTATCAATCGGCTCAGCTCCACCGAGGCAAGAAGGAGCAAAATGGGCAAACAACCCCTAGCGCTGCAGGGTGGGAGGTGACAGCAAGGCCAGCCCCAGGCGAGGACCCAGCTGACAATCTGCAGGACGGAGCACACTGCCTGGCCTGGAGGAGAATCGTGCTGCTATTCAAAAAATGTCTCTTTAAGAAGTGGCTTAGCTGTGCCTCTGGTCACCCGTGCTCCCACTGCAGCTGGAATTTAATCTTGCAGGAGCACATACCTCCCTTGTGGAGTCACCTTGGCTCATTCTAGGACTCCAGTCCCCAGGAGGTAGCTGATTGCATTTTCAAAACACTCCTTCTTTACATATTTACACATCAAACACTGTCCAACAAGCGGCGGGTTGCTGTGTTTTTGTTTTGTTTGATTAAATTCTTATTGAGAAAAGCTTCAAGAAAATAATGTCCCGAAGAATTTGGAAAGGAGGGAGCAAGAAGGAACAATCCTAGCAAACAGCTGGTGGCTGCACATCTGAGCCAGCCAAGAAGGAGAAACGTGGGAGAAAAGAGTTATTCCGGGCTGGAGTACAAAGCTCTTTCAGAACAAAACATAAACAAAAAACCCTCAAATCTATTTATGGGCAAGCAGGCTGCATTTCATTCTCACCCTCGCACAAGTCATCTGCATGTATCAGGGTTCTTGCTGAGCCCTTTATGGAGCAGTCAGCGTGCTCTGACCACCACGTGGGGAGTGAAGATTGTATTGAAGCATAAGTTAATTCAAAAAATGGGATGAATAATCTCCTTCACCACTTTGCCTTTCTTCTTTGTCCCAAAGTTTCTCTCCTGTGCTCCCTCAAGGCTCTTCCAGCAAATATTGCTTTGGGTTCCAGCTGCTCTAGTCAATTGAAATTACATTCCCTCATAGAGTCCTTGATCCCCCAAGCTCTCATGTTGTATCTATAAGAAATGCAGGATTAAGTGCTAGAAATAGCCTCTACCACTAGTGGTAATTCACAAGCTCCTTCTGAATCCCCTCTCTTCTGGGCAAGGACTAGAAGAAAAGGGGTGCCTGGCGAATTCACGTGTGCATTGCCATGTGCTCCTTGTTACGGCAGCGAGGTGACCGGCTATACCTCCATTTGTTACGGGGAAGAATTAGCTCCAGAGCACTTAATGACGCATATGTTGCCCTACTCTGTAGTCAGGCCAGCTCTTCATATTCGGTTTAAAATCAAAGGGAGTTCTGTGCCTGACCTACTTTGGCTTGCAAAGGATGAGTTGACATCAAAGGAGTCCCCACTGATCTCCATAAAAGTTAATAAATATGTGGTGATCCATATGAACAATACCCTGTCACCTCAACCAGCCCCAGAAATAGTCTGAAGAGGGAAATGAGCCTTCAGGATGAGGTTAATACATTTGGGTTATGCAAGTTCAGAGAAAAAGAGCTCTTAGAGTGATGGATCTCAGTTAAAGCCAGTTGAAGACAGAGAGGAGACTCCTACAGACTCTTGTCCATGGAAGGGCCACCGAAATCTCTAAATGAATCTCTAAGTTGGACGCTGTTGCACTGCAAGAAACATAAATTTCTTGGGATTGTTAGTGCAACCCCACTAATGTTTACTCTAAAGGACTGAGACAGATAGAAGAAGCAGGGCTACATAAAATGATCTACCCTCCCCTTGTCTGCATGCTTGGGTATTCTGCCAGTACAGCTTTCCTTTGTGTATGATATCCATCTCCTGCATAGCTCCTTGGAGGATGACCCATTCAGGAATAGTCAAAATAGAAAATCTCATTTTCCACCTGCTGGGCCAGCCGAGCAAACTAGAAACCCCAAAATAAACCACAGCCTCTCTCCATCCAACCGCTGTTCCAGTGTGTTCCTCCCCAAGCCCATTGCTGTGCTTTCCTCCTGGGTCCTGGCAGCAATGGCTGTGGCCAAAGATTTGGGTGGGCAGGACACTCAGCTGCGAAGAGCAAAGGCAAAGAAATAGAGTGCTCCCGTCTAGCCTGCAAGTCTCCTTTATCAAACATAGGCAGGAGACAAACAACTGACTTTTTCTGGGAGATATAGGAAAGAAAAGAAAAAAATGTAGGAGCACAAATATACTGCAGTGAGCCTTTCCGGCACACTAATTATTAGCAGATTATGAAGAATTTTCTCACTGACATCATGCAAACCCTGCACACTTGCAGCTCCGCAACCCAGCCTCCACTCAGCCTCTCTGCGCTCCCAGGAGAGCCCCTAATGAAAAAGTCAGATGAGCTATTTTCATTTTGTTAGAAGTAGCCAAAGCAATTTTAGGAAGGGGAAGGTGGGGGCCTGCTGGAGTTTGCCAGAAGAATCTGAAGCATTCAACTCACGTCTGTGCAGCAGCAATCTCTCTCTGACAGCCCTTAAAAACCAGAGTGGTGGGGGGAAGCTGGAAAGTGGCGGCATGTGGTTTCCACGCTGTCTCTCAGCCAAGCCTGCAGGTATATTAACTGTTGTTTTTCTATTTTGAAAAGGAGGACAAGTGGGCAGAGACAAAAATCCTAGAAAACTGCCTGCTCTGCTAAGAATTAAGCAGTTCATCATTACACATTTGCTTTTGAACTCTGTTTAGCCACAAAAAATAAGATGGGGAGAGACAGACAAAAGAAACCCCCTTTTTTTCCCCAAAGCTTGGCTGCATCGGGGCTGAATGACAGATCTGGGAAAGGTGGTACAGGACTGGAAAAGACAGCTTTCTTCCTACAAGGTGAAGATAGACACATGCAAAAGCGACAGTACAAGGCCAGAAAAAAACAAAACCAAGCTGCGCTGCCATTTTAACAACAAAATTCCCTGTAGGGTAGGTCAAGTGCCCTGTGATTTTTCTTAATATCTGTTCATACAGTATCCCACTGCACGGTTTCTCTTCCGTTTGCTTCCACCCCACTGGCATCCCCAGTCCAGAACAGCGGGTTACAATGGAGCAGCAGGGGGTGTGCGCTAGAGATTAGGCAGGCGACCGATAATCGGTGACCCTAATTCTATTCCTGGCCACGGTACTGACTCACGGAGAGATTCTGGCCACTCATTTCATCTTGGCATCAGCTTCCTCAGAGGTACCGCGGGGACAATGCCGCACGCTCACTTCACAGCAGCCCTGTATGTAGTGCTGCGCAAAATAGAACCAAAAAGCAAACAGAACGAAACAAAGAAAACCTCCCAGAGAAAATCAGCTGGGGTCCAACACAATGTTCCGTTCAGCCTGAAACAAAAGTTTTGTTTTCAGGTCATTTAACTAATTTTTTCTTTCTTTCCTCTTAACAAAAAAAGAGAAGGGGAAAAAAAAAAAAAGAAGAAAAAAAGCAAAGCACAGATATTGTAAGCCAAACAGAGACAAAGTGCTTTTACTTTGGGGGAAATTTCATGCTCATTTTCCCATACTGTTTGACCAGACCAAACTTGTATTAATGAGTTCCCTACCTACCATAGAGAATACTCACCTAGCTCAACTTGCAGAGCTTATATCTCCAATAAGGACCACACAAACATCAGATGAAAGATTCTAAAGTGCAAATTATTTTTGCTTTTGGGAAACAGAAAGGATAAATAGAAAACAAATTGCCTCTCTATCAATAGTTTTAATGAAGCCCCATATCCAGCAAAGGACGTAAGAGTAAATGCTACATGTGAGTAAATGCTTCACTGGACCACTCTATATTGTTTTAATGATGTGCTTAATGTGAAAAGATTTTTTGAAACTCAGTTTAAATGGTAGTGGGGAAGGTAAGTAAACAGCAGTTCAGTCAGAGGTCACTGAAAGTAAAGCAAAGTTTCTCTAAAAGAGGCAAGGAAGCTTGCTATGTGCTGTCCTCTATATTTGGATGTTCCTTTGGGTGACAAGTGTGCAACCCCATAGCAATATCTGCAATGAATTTAGAGACAGAAGAGCCTCTTGCAAAAGGGGCAGTGCCAGAGGGCTACTGTCCTCATCCTTGTACATATTATTTGTGCCTAATATAACAAAGTAAAGATAACAGTGGGAAGTAAGGTGAGATTTACATAATGCTGATCAATTTGAAATTTACAGTAAGCAGAAGGGCTTTTTGATTGCATTTCACAGTGCAGCAGCAGCAAAGTCTTTAGTTATTCAGGTCAGCTCTCACACCAGCAATTGCACCTCTGCAAAGCGAGTTGGGGATACAATCACACTTTAAGCCAGAGAGGACGAAAACCCATTTATTTCGATACATTTAAAGCCATCCGAACATTGCGCGTTCCAAATGCAGCCAGAGAGGAGAAAGCTTTTAAGGTTTGTTTGGCTTCTGCTTGAGAAAACTCAGCCTGGGGAGGGCAATGGCCCAGGGATGGGAGGAGGAGGCTGAAAGTCAGCGGGCAGATCTCGGCGTGGGGGGAGTGGGAAGCAAGAAGCAGGATGGGGAAGGATGGTTCAGGTCAGGAATGAAGCGTGTTTACAGATCCGTTGCTGTGCAGCACTAGGGCAGCCCGCAGGACTGCTGCTGGGGCCAGGCGCTACGGGAAGGTGTGTGGTGACCCAAGGTCAGGATGGCAGAGGGTGCTGGAGGTCAGGCTCCCGGCGCGGTGGCAGAGCTTCAAGGAGAAAGGAGGACTCTGCTCTGCCCTTGCTGGAGGAGGCGAAGAGCACTGCAAGGTCTGTGCAGAGACAGCTCGCCTCTTTACTCAACTTTTGTTCTGCCATTACTCCAATGCCTGCTAAAGCTCTCCGCTCCCTACAGCTTTTTTTTTTTTATTTTTTTGCATGCTTAAAAATCAGCAATACACACGCAAATGTATGTGCCTTGATGAAACCCACACTTTAGATGCTAATTTAAGGTGCAAGCAGAAATGTACTTGGATTTTGTCAGTGCTTACAAATGGATTCGTACCCCAAGCCTTACCCCACACCTAAACATGAGTGAAGACAAACAAGAGTTTGTGCATAATCCATCATGCTGCTTCATAAGCAAACAGGAAAGAGAAAGCAAAGCACTGTTTGCAGGAGGGAGAGAGTTATCTGAGAAATACACTGCTAGGTGTACCTTAGATAATCACTGGCTTTAGGCTAAAAACTCCTCATCACACTAACGCGGAGAGCCTTTACCCAGGTGAGACTGCTGCAGGTGCCAGCCCGCTGGGCCAACTCTCTGCAGCCTGGGCAGATCTAAAAGGCCAGTTCCCACCACAGAAGCCAGTTAACTTGTTCCCATTGCTGATGGAGACGACTTCTGTAAATAGGATTTGGCCCAGCAGGGAGCAAAGCGAATGGAAAAGCTTTGGTTGCCTTCAGGGGGCGTAGGAAGAGGTAAAAAGGCCGTGACAGCATGCAGAGGTTTGGAAAGTTTTCAGACCACAAAATATGCCCCATACGAGTACCCCACATTCCCCATCCCAAAGCTGCAACACGCTGGGGCCAACGCCAGCACCCTTAATGGGCACAAAGGTGCCACCCTCAAAATTGTGGAAGAGCTTCGTGCCCTCTGTGGTAGCGCTGCAGGAAGAGTCATTTGCAGAATGACACCTACCACCATTACAGCCTTTGCAGGGAAAAAGAGAGGCGCTTACTAAAATTGCTTCAATTTCTGAGCGTCACCCCCATAATTAGCTACGACCCCGCACTAACAGTGTTATGAGGCACTGTGAAAGAAATGATGGGGAGGCATTTTTAGCCAGCCCCTCAAATTTTAAGAAAATAATTGCTTAAGCCTCATAAATAATAGTTTTTTCAGTTGATGAATCATTTTGACTCATTTTAGGTTTCAAGTAATATTTAATAGTGCCACACAGTAAAGTAATTGCGGAATTAAGAATTCATTCGTCACTCATGTATGTTCTCATTTGAATTAGATCAAGTTAAAATTATTGTTTCTATTTAGAAGAATAATTTCAACGACAGTCAACGTGTTCATCATTTCACCAAGAGTACAGAAAAGTCTTCTAATATTAAAAGATTGTAACCAAATCCTGTCTCCCCCCTACTTTTTCACACACACAAAACCATGCAAGCATACTGTCTCCCTCTCCAAGTGTGTAAAGCTTTGTTCTTACGGCCAAGAAAACATAGCACTCAAATAACCTTTCACATAACACTTGAGTAACCTTTCACACTGAACTTAAAGTCTCTTTCTCCAAGTAAAAATCACACTTTTGAGGTCAGTCCAGACATGCCGAATGCAGGATTTGAGACTGAAAAGAAAAATGTCCGAGATAATGAAAAATGTTCTTCTCTCTCCAGGGAGTTTTACAAAATTATTTTTATGATCAGAAATAATTTACTGATGGGAAATGAGATGCCAGTAACAAGGAAATTCAACATTCGTCCCAATAATTTGTCCTGTGAATTGCTTGCAAATCCCAAAGCACTTGATCCCAAAGCCATAACCCAGAGCGATGAGGTGCAGGAAACCCTGTGTCCGTGTCAGAGATGAGGATGTGAGTTCCAGAGACCCTAACCACAGTCTGAAATCCTCTCCCATCGGCTCCCTTCTTCATCTTCTCCTTCATGAAGAGACAATCCCTCTCCCTGCCCGAAGGGGCAAAGGAGTGAGGGGTGGATTTCTGCAGCCTGGTAGAACATCATCTGCAGGCAGATGGGAAAACAAGACTCAACCAAAGGGGATCAAGAAAGCCGAAGGGAGCACAAGAGAAAAACCAAACAAGGCCTGACATTGGGGTTTTTCCCGTGAAATGTTAATCAGGACCTAATGAAGGTTCTTTAAAGCAGCTGATGTTTTACTGTCGCATGAGAGTTAGGATATGGCTGAACCGATGACAGTCAATGCTCCTTTCATGTGGTGGAGAAGGAAATGCTGGTGTATTTTCAGGCAATGATGAGGCCAGAAGATCTTTCAGAGTCTGTCCTGGCAGCCATGAGGAATGAAAAGCAAGGATCCCACCAAGACACGGGATCAGCCTGGTCAGTCCACTCATAAGAGTAGGGGTCTGGAAGGGAAAAAAAGCTACTAAAAAAAGAGGGAAAGGGCTCAAGATTGATGAGGTGGGCAGTAGCTCATATTTACATATCTGGGGCCTCCTTGACAGCAGAAAAAATAAGTTAACCCAAAAAATAGAAATCTAATCTACATTCACTTCCCAACTTGTCAAAAGCCCTCAGTGTAAAGCAGACGCACTTGGCTGCACAGAGGTGTTCCACGGAGGGACCCCAACCAATAAATCTGTTTGATTTCCTGTTATGAGAAGCAGACAAAGAGATATGGGCAGGGATGGGCAGAGCTGTCTGCACAAGGGAAGAGCCTGTGCTTTCACCCCAAAGTCAAACCCACCCTCTCCGAGGTTAGGAAAAGTTCAGTTCACTTTGGGGATTTTTTAGCATTATTTCTCATTTTTGCGTGTTCCCGTGGGAGCTGGAAGTAGATGGGACAAAGCACTTCTTTCCTGCTGGCAACAAGCAGCCCTGAAAGTGTCACACGAAAGTTTGTTCTTGAGACATTTCCAGTCCAAGGGTGTGATCTTGCAACCCCTCCAGATGTAAATAATGCAGTGACATTTTTAATGGCTTTGCTGTGGGTGAGAATTGCTGGGCATTACTCTACAAGGGCTTTCACACCACCACTTCTTCCTTGCTTTCTTAGCCCCTTCATCCAGTGCACATTACACACAAACAGAAAAGGAAAGCGAAGTTTTGAGATCAAAAAGACATATTTTTTTTTCCAAAACCCCAGGGAGAACCTGCACAATGGTAACAATATTGCAGAGCAGCAGCTGTTTGATAAGGTTCCTCTCAGGAGGTGACATCAGAAGTCAAATGCTATACTGCCCACAGCACGCAGGCGAACAGCCTGATCCCGCAGTCCCTGACCAACAGATGCTTCATGGCACAGATCTTCCAGAGGCACAGCAGGTCCACAAAAACATTTGAAAGCAACTAGGATGGATGTGGTAGCACTTCAATGTATTTTCTGAAACACCACAACTAACACCCATCTTTCTGCGAATCTATACTTTCAGTACAGCTGCCAATTTCCCTACAGCTCCAGCAGCCTCACTAAATCATCCCGTAGTGATCACAGCAAAAAGGTTCAAAACCTTTGACGGAAACAGGACCATGACCATGGATATAAATTTGCTCATTTGCCTTTTGTTTTTTTTTTCCCCTTCAGAGAGACCCAAAATCTATGAAAAGGAAACTGATTTTGATAAGATTGAGCGGGTGGAGTTAAGAAGCAAACACAAAATCCAGTGCACTGTAAGCGGGAATCCTGACCCGAAGATTGAGTGGAAGTGGCAGCCCTGCAGCCTCACAGACACAGTGTAAGTGGACATTCCTACAGAGGAATTTTGCAACACTGCAAAATGATTGGATAGTTTAAATTCAGTTTTAATTTCCAATACATCTTAGTTATCTGAGTTAAAAATCACAAGCAGTGATTCCCCACCTAAAGGTCTCAAGGGTTATGAACCCAGCAGAAATCTAGTTGTCTTTGATCAAAGAGTTACAAGCACCTTCTGTATTATCAGGATCGTGTCAAATAAGTTTAAAGTGATTAAAGATCAGGCTTGAATTTTCTTTAACTTGACCAGCAAAGTCCCTCTGACTTACCAAGCTATCTTCTTACACCTCTTGGGTGCAGCCTACATGGTTGACAGAAAAAACAGATAGGTGTAGAGGTAACCCACTTTTTGCTCCTGTATGAGCAACTGTCAGACAAACCTGCTAAAGGCTTGGCTTTGTTTAGTTGCCATATGGAATTTGTGCCACTTCCTAAGGGATGTCTTCACTAGTGCACACTGAACATAGGCTCCTGTGGCAGCATCTGCGTTGCAGAAGCTGGAAAAGGTAGGCAAATCTTCACGCCTTACCAAGGGCCTTTCTTAGCTGAAGTCTGGAGGCAGCCTGGGGTGCGAAGACACAGAGGGAAGTCACTAGGTCAAAACTGTCAGAGAGGAATGAGGCAAGTTAAAACACAAGATGCCTTTCAAGATTCGCCTTATACAAGTGGACGTTTTCTTTGCTCCTGCTGTTATATGAGCAGGGTGGTCTATAAAGAGAGGTCTTGGCTGAGGTCTGAATGCTCCCCCTGGTAGCCCCAGGGAACATACAGGAGCCACATATAACATTTCTGACTGTGCTTCAACTCTTCCCTGCAATGAGAGAGATGAAGTCAGGTTTTCCATCCCTAAAAAAAATGAAGGCAGGTCTAGGAAGCAAGAGAGAAAATTGCTGGGTGGTTCCTTATTTTCTCACCATTTCAATGCTTTTCCAAAGGCTGTGAATGACCAGCCACAAGACAGGGTAAATCACTAGGAGAAGCTCCTTTCCCAGGTTCTCTGCTGCAGCAGTTAGAGTGATGTTGGGTCACCTAGTCTTAGGTTGGGTCTAAAAAGTAACCTTGTGTCCCTCCACAAGGGCAGTAGCTTGTTACCTCATTTAGGTACTTACACTGCTCCTGCAGGAATAAAGCAGCAGAGATTTGTAGGCTTAGGTAGGGCTGTTGGCATCGCAGGTCAGCAGAAGGCACACAAGCTGTGGCTTTGGAGGTGTTCAACAAGAGCAGAATGGAAACACCATAAGGAAACAGGTTATGCATTCCGTAGGAAAGCCACAAAAATGACCTGAAATCTTTTCCAGACCTTTCTGTCCAGGGAGAGAGAATTGGTCATGAATGCCAAATTAAGCCAGATTCAAACCAGTGACCTGGTGGCAAAAGACCTGATGTAACCCTTGTTCCAGCTCTCTGACTCTCTGATCTTATCAATTTAAATACAATTGCAGAGTGGCGTCTACCTCTTCTGGCCTCCAGGGCAGCCTTATCTTTTTCCAGCAGAAGCTGTAGGAGGATTCCTGTGGGAAATGACACAGACCCCATTTCCGTCTGTTGTCTCACTTCCTCTCTCTCTCTCTTTCTCTCCCCCCTCCTCACTAGTGCACTTTGAATCCCAAAACACTATCATTGTTCCTTATAGCTGTGATGTGATTTGCTTCCTTTAAGTTTTTTCCCTTCATCCTGAAGACAGAATTGTGCCCTGCAGGAAGTCACTCAAGACATCTTCTAATTAGGCTCTTTTGAGAGCCATAAACCCTCCCTTGACCCAGGGTGTTACCCATGAGTCTTGTGTGGATTTGGCAAAGGCACAGCTGATTTATGGATTAGTTTTCTGCAGTATCAGCCCTTGGTCGTCACCTATAGAAGTCCATATTCATTTTAACTCCTGTGATCCTGATGTGCTACGGTGGGCTGCGAATTGCGTTGCCTCTGCTGAGGCAGAGGAGGCAATAAGGACACGTTCCTGTCATGCTTTGTGATGACTTGTGCGAGGTGCAATTGCAGCTAGTTGTGGAACTGAACTGACTTCACTAACCTGCCGGCACGGAGTCAGTTTGTCACAGCCAGCTGTGCTGGACTGGACCTAAACTGGCAACTTTAAAATGAAAGGCTTCCTCGGGTCTCACAGCAGGCAGCCCCCTCCGCCAGGACGCCTGGAGCTCCAGCCTTGCTGAAGCCTTTGCGCTCCTAAGCACGAGAAGGTCTGTGTCTCTGCTCGTTTATGCAAGGGTTGGAGTTGCTGTCATCAGAAAAGCCTTTTGCTGTGGATGGTGCAGATATACCTTTCCGCATGATGTGCTACATAGACTGCTCTTTGCCCATAACTCAAAAATGAGGATTGCTAACTGACTGAGATATGGCTATCTTCTGGGGAATGTGCAATATGAAAGGAGCCTTCTCCTAGTTAGCCCAGTATTTATCCATTCTGCTCCCTCAGCCTGCACTTCATGTCGGAAAGCTGAACAGATAGATGGACACGCTCAGCAACATTCACCTCCCCATGGTTTCAAATGACTGGCATTTTGAATTTTGAAATGCACCGCAAGTGCTAAAAGAGCACTTCTAAAAGCCACAACTCAGTATAACTCGTATTAGCCAGACTGAACTCAGGTGATTTAATTAGTTGTCCAGTGTTTTCTATTTTCAATCTTCAGAAAGTTTGGGGGGGTTCCTTGCTGGTCATATTCTGATCTTTGTCTACCTCTGTCAAGGTGCTTCATAAATAATTTTACAATGTAGCGATGAAGGAATACAGTAGTTTCACAAAGAGGCAACAATCTCCAGCAGCAATAACTTTCAGGAGTTTTTGAGACCTACGACTATTGCCTAAGCATGCCATTCTCTCTCTGTAATAATGCCTCCCTGGGTTATCTGCAATGAGTCGGGTTCTTGAACACCACCTTTGCTTCTCTACTTCCAGATGCAACCCCGATGGGCAAAAAATTGTGGTTCAGGAGAATATGTTCATAGGCAACAAGATCAGAAGCATTGAAACCACGAAGCACGAGGATAAAAGAAAGGTATGTGTCTGATGAAAACCTGAGCAATGATGTCATGGAATAGCAGTGGGCTCTATGGAGGGGATGCTGTGCTCACACGGAGATCTCTCCCCATAGTTCCCAAGCCGCAGCGGGTCGTTAGCATGCTTTGAATTCCACAGCCCTGGGATCATTTTCTGATCTCTGCTGTTTATAAATACTGGGATTTTGGCAATGATGTCACATACCCTGTTTAAAGCTCTCCAAAGACTTTTGGGTCAAAAACCTCTCTGTCTCCCTTATTCTTGAGAAAGCGTAAGACTGGTTCGGTGCAAGAGGGGTCCTGTGAAGCGCCTACAACTGATAAGAACTCTAAGTTCATTAAAATGCTTAGCACTTAGAGACCACTCTTCCTGCCCAACCTTGCCTGCTCTCCCAGTAGGAGCAGTTAAACAGATGGGTAATATAAGTGGCCTATGGTGGCCACAGACAGCTGGCCTGATTTTCAGTGTGCAAGTGCCTGCAGTACCTGCGTGTTTCAGCTGGAGTTCTCAACATTTCTTTACCCATCTGGGTTGCCAGCCATGTTACCGAGCCAGTGAAGGTGGGAAGACCTCCTTCCTTCTACAATTCCCCATCTGCTTCTGGCTGACACACCGGAAGGCTGTGCTGTCATCCAGAGAGACCTGGACAGGCTGGGGAGTTGGGCAGAGAATAACATTATGAAATTCCTTAAGGGCAAGTGTCGGGTGCTGCCCCTGGGGAGGAATAACCCCCTGCACCAGGACAGGTTGGGGCTGACCTGCTGGAGAGCAGCTCTGAGGAAAGGGACCTGGGAGTCCTGGTGGGCAACAGGATGCCCATGAGCCAGCGATGGGCCCTTGTGTCCAAGAAGGCCAGTGGCATNTTGGACTGGATGATCTCCAGAGGGCCCTGCCAATGCTATGGTTCTATGATTCCCCTCTAACCAGCACCGGGAGCACACTTCCTGCGTGACCTGCAAACATTCCAGCTCTATTAAATGCCTCCCAGGTACCTGTGGTGATGCTGAGTGATGCTCTTTACACACATCCGTGCTAATCCTTGAGGAATTGCTGCAGCTGTTCTGCTGTAGGCTCATAGCCATGCCTTGGAGAAGATGCTGTGGTCTGGCTCAGACAGTTGTTTTACCCCTGGTGGACTTACAGAGGTTTGTGGCTTTAGGAGTGGGTTTGCAGCTACAGGTTTCAAGGTGGATGTTCTGGATAGTTTAGTGTCTAATCCTGCAAGGTGCTGAATGCTGCACTTTGTATCCTGGTATACCTTTAAGCATATGATAATTCTTGGGCTACTCCCATGCTTAACGTTAAGCGCAAAACTAAAGTGCTCTTCTGGACTGGGTCCAGACTAAATCAGCATCTGGCAGGATCAGTGCCTTAGCCATCTGCTCTTTCTCATGGAGACTTTACAGTTCTAAACGTAATCTAAACCAGAGCTCTGAAAACATGGAGGCTGGGCTGGGAAGGAGAAATCAGTGTTCACATTTCATTCCTGAGTTTTCCCCTTGCCAGAGGATATTTATAAATCAGATTTATTTAGATGGCATAGTGCCCCTTAAGCTCTATTTTTAACATATTCTCTATGAATTTTAGATCTTGGGTAAAAGCAGCTATCTACAAAGTGCTAATTACTTGTAAAAGACGGTGACATGTACCTACAAAGTTTTTTCCTTTTCTAAGAGTTTCTGGTTGCTGCATGGACTGACAAGAGTTTTGTGGCTCTCATGGCTACTGTTTCTCTCCGTATATACAGTCTACCTAAATATATGATCTGGTGTCCAAGAGCTCACTTTGTCTGATAATCAGTCTTAAAGTTATGTTAGTCCTTCTTTACAATAATTTTACAATTTGTAATATATTCATTATTTCAATCTCCTGCTGATCCACTGGTTCAGAACACATTCCAAGGTGTTTCCTAATGATTTTTATGTCCTGATTAAGATTTATTCAAATTAATAAAACTAGATTTTATGAATCTCAGGTTTCAGCACTTTGTCTCCCTGCTTACATTAGCAGACAATTCCTCTCCTTCCCCCTTTCTGAAGTCCAAGGCTATCGGTGTTAAGTGGAGTCTTAAGATAATAGACTATAATTCAAAAAAAGACACTGATGAAAACTCATAGCCTTCAGACTTTTCCTTGTGTTTTATCAGTCGTTATTCCCACCAGAAATGGAATAGACAGGAAACAGCCCAATCCATTCCCACCATGTCCTAGCAAGTAATTCATCTGCATTGACTAGCCAGATGAAATAATAAAGATGTTGGAGTCTGAGCGTGGCTTTTATTGCCTGTGTTATGAAGCTGGGATTAGCTGAGATTGGTTATTTTTCCTGTGTGATTTGAGCCTGTTCAATGATCGCTGGAGTCTCAGAGCAGAAGGTGGAATTTACCCAGTCTCTAAGATTTCTCAGCATCCCAGAAGTTCACCCTTGAAGAACTGTAGCAATACATGCTGGTTCAGTGATATATGAAAAAATGCATTAACTGCTAAGAATATGGGAACAAACCCCAGAAATTACCAGATCCAGAATCTTGCTCAAAAGCTAGCTTGAACGACAGCAAGTCAGGATTTTTCCAACACACCACTGATACTTGACATGACCTTTGATCACATCAAGATCATTAGGCATCTATTTGACAAAAGCAGCATGTAAAATTCAGGTCTCATGTCATCCTGGTCATAATGATTATTCCATTATTATTCCACAGAGAGAGAAGTGAATTTCAGCCCCTTCTGTCTTCTAAAGGCTGAGTCTCATTCCTAAAGAAAAGCATGTGCTTATCATTAACGTTACGATGTACTTCACTGGAGTTTTGGTCAAATAGTGGCTGAGGCAAATGCATCGTGCTAGTTTAATTTTCCTGGTGGTTTGGAGTCAATATTGAATATTTCACTTTGTGATTTAATCTGAAGACTGCTTTTTTGCCCCAGGTGAAACTCCCATGATTGCATTAATGGCCTGAATTTACTCCCCAAGGTGCAAGGAGCTAGGTCGCTACTTTATTCTCTTTCCTGTTAGTAAACTGAACATACTCTGAGATTGGGAGAATAGGACAGAGCAGAAAAGAACAGCAAGGTCCACGCATACCTCAGTCCTCATTGGGGATTCTTTTCATCTCTTTTCTCCCTTTCATGTATATAGGAGAGAGTGGCCTGGCCATGTGGGCGTTTCTACAATGAAACTCATACAACTCTTTGGGTGGTGAAATTCATAACCACTCAAGAAAATTGACCCCCAAATGCCAGGTTTAAACATCCTGAAGGAACAAAAAGACTATGTTAGGGTGGCGGGATGCATTTGGTGAAAAGTATGTGAGCAACTCAGTAGAGCTGTTTAAATCTGTCACCCTGTGTGGGTGCCCATTTCAGTGAGCTCCCAGAAGCCTTGTCACGTTAGTCTCTGGCAGGGGAAGGGGAACAGTCACGCCACTGGGTTTTTGAGCAAAACATCCACTCTCTGGGAGACCAGCCCAAATGTTTCAGGCACTAGTCAAGCAGAGGAGCACGTGGACTACTACGCCGTCCTTGACAGGTCTTCTGAGAGAGCCTGGCTAGCAGCAGGGAGATAAGAAATGGCCCTCTGTCTTCCCTGCCCTCTTAAATTCATTAGCTGCAATCACTGGGTGCAAGGAAGAAGCATGGGGGTGGTAATTGCTCATGAGTAGCCAGCACCTACCCACCCACCCTAGAGCCAGAGAGTGATCAGTCCACCCATACCAGAAATGTGTACCAGTTCCTCCAGAGGCACCTCCAGCCTCCAGTTATCCCCAGTTTCCTGCCCTGTCCAGCACTTTTCCTGACCACACGGTACTACCACCAGCTCTGCCACACTCTGTGGGGACGGCAACGATTGCTCTCATTTTACAGGGAGAGAAGGGGCCACTGACAGAGATGAGAGCAAACCCTAGAAGTTCTGAGTCAACTCACAGACTTCTCTTATCACTTGTCCTCAGTCCATCCTTTAGCATGTTTTGAATGAATGAACTAAGATTATGGATCTGAATTGTCAGGCTATAAAAATAAGTGTTATTCTGTGCCATTCAAGTAGATGGATTGGGAGCTAGCTGAATATTTCCTTTGTGAGGTCTCTGGTGAAGTTTCTATAATTTCATCTCTCTCTAGCCACCTCCACCCCAGCTCTGCCAGAGTTAGACAGCTGAGAAGTTTTCCACCCACTTTTTCTAACTCCTCATCCTCGCCCACATCCAGCTAACGAAGTGAAAGAGAGAAGAACTGTTAACTAAAGCTGTTGGAGGGAGGGATTAGACAAAGGAAAGAGAAATCAAGGAATAACTTGATAGATTAATTCATGCTGGCTCCAGCTTAAAAAAAGGTCTCGCTGCTCTGTCCTTACTACAAGATGTCTTAAAACACTCATGGTATATGGCTGTGGAATGTTATTTGGCTGCTTCTAAAATAGCTTGTTTTTATCAGCTCGGGAACATGACAGTGCAAGACATACGGACTTTATTGAACTATTCCATTATGGGTTTTCCCAGCAGCAATGTCTATTTACTTGTCATAGTTGTTCTTCAGAGATCAGTCATTTTATTTCTTTTCTTACTGAGCTTTAAACTTAGCTTATTCTTTTATTGTAATTATTTATTAGCTAATAATCCCTTCTTTGGGCTCTCAGTATTGGGTGGCCTTTAGGTTAAGTAATAGGAAATGGAGCTCTTTACTTCCAAATTCAACACAGGCAATGAAAACTAGTCCGAAGGATGTTTGGTGTTTGGTATGCAGGGAACTCACAGGATCTCAGGCCAGCTCCCACTAGGAAGATGTCTAGACGTTACATGCCAATAATTTGTTATTAATTACCATTGGTTCCAGCACAGTCTGCACAGAAGCTAAGGACTGAACAGCCACTTGTGGCTGGAGGACATTGGCAAGGGTTAACGTGTCATTTACTCTGAGCTGCTCTTAACTAGGACATCCAGTGGAAGGGAAACTATTGTTATTTAGGCTTAGCAGAAAGTAGGGTGCTCTGTCTGGCAGCAGAGTTTTCTGAGCAGAAGGCAAGAGAAACAGCTTTGATGTGAGCCCTGCTTTGAGTCAGAGGTCAGCCAGGAGACCACCAGTGGTCCCATCCTGCGAAGGTCCTTCTGTGATTTCATGAGTCTAGATGTGGCAAATGCCAACATGCCTTGAACTTTTCTATCCTGGCTCTGATTCCAGGAATGGAAAATACTTTGCCAGGTGCATGGGCTAAGCACACAAAGTAGATTATCCCCTTAGAATTTTTTCCACTCTATACTAAAGGTCCCCAAATGCTGGGACTGTGCCACTCCACTGAGAGAAAAGTCTGCTAACTGTTTTCACTGTTTTCACTGTTAATAATGTGAAAAGATTCCTGTGTTTGGTTGCTCGAGTTCAAATCATTTTCTCATTCAACTTCATTTTGCAGACTTTGCTTGAAACAGCACTGAAAGTGTAGGGATGGTATTTAGAAGAACACAATCCTTATCCCTACCTGGCACGGTGACCAAGTACAAACAAATTTCAAATTTTCAAGTTTGTTCAACTTGGGTCACCTACAGTAATAGGTGATGAACAACTGCCGAAACATCAGCATTGTGGGGTTTAACATCTGGGTTAACAGGGGTTACTTTTCAATGGGATCTCCTTGATTGGTTTCTATGGGATACCTTTGATCTACCGATACTTCGAAAAGCAGACACCACTGGCTTCCTAAATGTTTCTTTCAGGCTCCTTTTGGTAAAAGACAATATGTGGTCGTATAGAGGGAAAGAGGATTTGGATGCCCCTTGGTACAGTATGTTAGTGTTCCAAAGCATCACTATGTCGAGGACTAGAACAGGATTAGGTTAGTTTGGCAACTGAGAACTTATATTTAAGATGCTGGAAAGATAATTGGATTCCCAATCTCAGGGATTTAACCAGGAGCACACAGCTAGAGTGAAAAGCTGATGCGTAATGATTTCAAGGGATTCATCTTATTACAAGAAAATCACTCAAAATCCTTCATTTCCGGCTCTGAAATCACATATATTTCCCTGCTGATTGCTGGGGGTTTAAAAGTCACATTTTGGAGGATGCTGGGACGTGGTAGTTCTAAGACACGACAGTAAAGTGCATTCTCTCTTGTGCTCAGGTGTGTAGCAAACTCGTATCCAAGTGCATAA
Organism: Rhinoptilus africanus; assembly: GCA_013400135.1. NCBI lineage: Eukaryota > Metazoa > Chordata > Aves > Charadriiformes > Glareolidae > Rhinoptilus > Rhinoptilus africanus. Next base: position 375,495 of record VXBO01009241.1, read on the forward strand.
CAATGAATTTGAGCATACATACAAAAGAATTTCTTTCTTTCTTTTCCTCACTGAATTTTTCCCAAGAATTTGTCCCCAGATTGTTTCCCACCATCATTTTAACATCTTTTTCACTTTCACATCTAGACACAATTGAGATTAGATAAGATGAGGTCTCGGTATAGCTATTTGCTGGGGTTTTTTCCCCACCTCCATGTCAGACTTTTCTGAAGTTACGCAGTTAGAGTTGGTAGCATCTGTGTGCTCATGAGCGTATGTGTGCATTTACCTCTGGGCCACCAAATGCAGCTTGAGGCATTGCATCAGTTTTTAGAAGAGTCACAGTGTTACCCCTAACACTTTGGACATATTCCAAAATGGATTTACAATTTTAACTGGCTCTACAGTGTTATCCTCGACTTCCCATCTAGAGCTGTCATTTAGCAAGACTAATAGCTGGTAAATAGCTGTCCAAATTTATCCCCTTCTGTCCTCAGCACGTTCATTTATATTGGCTTTTTCTGTTCCCAAATATAAAAGTCTAAGATCCAGTAATCATGAGAAGAAAGATCTTGGTCCTGATTCAGCAGTAAATCAAAAGGCAGTGTCTACTGCTTAAAGCTGGGAGTAGTGCTGGGAACACGTGCCTGTTACTAACCTGTGGCGTTAGGCCCCTCTGCTACAGGAATAGAAAAGGGAGGAGGAGCAGGCTGCTTCTCTGGGGGATTTTATATCCAAGTTAGAGCTCTTTTCACATCATAAATAGATCAGAACTGCACAGCTCTTTTTTGGTGGACACCAGAGGGAGCTGGGATTGCTGGTCTCCTGTTTTCACCCCTAAATTTGGTTTGTTCCTATTCTTGGCTAATTTCTGTGTTCGATGCCCATGTAAAGCAGACACTTTTCCACTTACCCATTATTCTGCTGAAAATGTTCCCCATTAGAATGTAAAATGTGCATGAGATCAAAACCTTTGAAACTCATTTCCCTACAGGATTTAAAGTGCCAAAGCTCAGAAAATCTTAAATAACTCTCTGAAAATACATCCCGCACAGCTACAGACACATTCATAGTGCAGCTTTATGAGGAGTAAAAGAATGTCTTGTATGAGTTTAGTTTAGGATATTAAAAAGAAAGTCCAGAGATGCTTTTGTGCACTTCAAAGCGCTCTCTGGAGATAAGGACAAAAGGCCAGAGGGTGTTATAAGTTTTGATTCTCAAAGTCCTTAGAGAGGATGGCAAAGAAAGTGATATTTGTTCCAAATGTGAGGGCTCAGAGTTCCTCAGGTGAATGGCTGCAGGGGAAGCAAAGTAATCTGGCAGGAACATCTCTGTCTTGGTGGGTTAGACCCTGCTTTCTTGCTAGCAGCCCAAAGAAACAATTAAAGCCATGACCTGTGGATAGTCCTCCATGAACGTGTGATGCTGCACCACGAAAGGGACAGGGGAGTGCCGTATGGCTGGCTCCCCATTAAGAAGGCCCTATGCAGAAGCAAGGGATTAGGATGTTTAAGGAACACGAGTTTTAAGGATGTGTTTGAGTTCAGCCCCATGAGTCACTGAACTACTTCCTTTTTCTACATGGGGAATCTCAGGACAAGTGTTTCTTCCTTCTCCTTCATGATCCTCCTTTTCTTTCTGCATTTGCCAAGTGTCTTAGCACGGGCAGCTTCTCCAGAGCTTCCTTACTTACTGCACAAGTCCTGGGAATGCTCTGAGGAAGGGTTATGGCATCGAGGGGCTTCCAAGCACAATTGCTAAGAGTGAGCTGGGGCCCAAAGGGGCCACATCCCTCCCACTCTTTTCTGGGGTTATAGCAAAGCAAAGCACAATCCTGCAATATTCTTTATACCACGTCCATAGAAACGACCTGCTTCCCATGCAAATATAGGTGTCCTGCTACCCACAGAATCCATACCTGAAAAGCAGGAAAGAAAATAGGTGGATGTGGGGCTTCATTTCCAGTCTCCTAGATGAATCTTCCAGGTCCTTCACTTTAGCTTTTTGCTGATGTTGTCACACAAAGGCCTTGGCAGCGTGTCAAAGGGGAACCCTGCTTTTCACAGGGGAGACAGGAAGAAAAGAAGGGGAAGGTTTAGGAATGAGGAGGGAAGAGAATTAACTGGGCTGAGGTGATGTGAGATGAAAGATCAAAAACCTAATAGAAGCACTTCTCTGTGAGCTTCACCCATTACTAGAAACTCCTTTGCTAACTTTGATAACAGTTAGCAAAGGATCCATAAGTATATGGATAACATATACTTACCACTACTCTCAGGCCTCTCTGATAAGCCTACGTTACACTCAAAGCCTTTACTTTTTCTCTCTTTTCCTGGCAGATTGTGAGCACACTGACTATGGAAAACAGCAGTGCCTCAGGAATCTACTACTGTGTGGCTTCAAACAAGATTGGTGAAGAAGAGAGGAGCATTGAGTTCTACGTCTCAGGTAAAACAACACAAGAGATACTACGCAAAAACTAGATGCTGATGATCTGTTTTACCTTAGAGTTTTATATGGCTGGTGAGGGCTCGTTAAAACTTCTGGGGATCCCCACACATTGTGTTTTCAGAGCGCTCCCAATCACAGTCCCAGGCTCCTCACCGCATACATGCAAGGTTGGGTCCTGCGTCAGTGCACAGCTGAGTTTGACACATCCAGCATCAGAGCCGATGCCCCTTTTGCCCTTTTCAAGCTGCAGATTCAGGCCCTCAGTCGAGCTGCCTGCGTCTTAAAGCAACGCTCGTGACATTTGAGCTCTGTCCTCATGAAACCTCCAGCAAAAGCTAAGTTCTTTGTAGTCTTCCAAAGGCCTGAAGCCTCTCCCAGACTCAGGAGAAGGGTTGGTCTCCAATTAAGCCAGCAGACATAGCAAAGGTGAGCAAGGCCAATATTCAGACCTAATGCAGGGCTGATATCTCTGGGAGTTGTTGTGACACTGGATCCCTGCCTGAGCAATTAGCCTTTCCAGTGCCCTTTAAGGAGGGAGGAGGTGGACAGGCTATTTCTCCAAAGAACACAAATCCAAACAAATATCTGCTTAACCTTTCAACACAGAAATTCTTTAGTAGTGAGATCAAGACCTACATAATGCTTTTAGGAGAGATGGGAGTTTAAAAAAAGAGAAGAGTCCAGGGACAGCCTTGTTCAAGTGCTTAACCAGAACAAACTGAATCATTTCTGTGCTCACTTTCTGGATGAGTGGATGTTGGCTGGTAGAATTTGCATCAAAATAACCATTTTTAGAACAAAGAGTGCAGAAGTGTCCTGGAAGGTAAATGTCTGATTCTCACTACTTGGCTTCTTCCCCATGAAGCAAGTTCTGAGGGCAAAGCTCGCTGGTGGCAGGGCTCTGCACTCCTCTGCCGTGCTTCATCCCATGTTGTTTGACTCCATTGCTCTAAGGTAATTCAGCACATTTCAAATCGGGCTAACCAAAAAAATGCTCACTAAACATTGTCACCAGAACAATGTTACACAGAAGTGCTAATACAAAAACTGTCATCCAACGATAACGAAGCTGGTGCCATATGGAGGAAAGATTTCACCTCCATTTACAGCTCCCCTGTACCACCCCAACACCTTATGGAGGCAGAAGAGGGCTCAAGCCTCCAAAAGATATTTTCCAAAGCCCTAACTCTTACTTAATTAGGAAAAAGCCCTTCAAGGTGCAATGTTGGGAGACAGAGCTCAGACATAAGAGGTTCTCGAGATGTTTGAGAAACCTGGTCTAATGGGAAGTGTCCCTGCCCAGGGCAGGGGGGTTGGAACTAGCTGATTTTTAGGGTCCCTTCCAACCCACACCATTCTACGATTCTATGTCCAAGGCAGGCTGAAGACTAGCTATTAATTTTAGTCTTCACCACTTGCAAGTGTTGAGTCTTCACTGGGGTTTGTTTCTGCTCTGAAACCTGCCAGGTGTTATGTTTGGATGGGTTACTCAAAGCCGCGTGTTCCCGAGCTATTCACAGTGCTCTGTAACACTTGGTGACTAAAACCAATGCTGCAGCAACTAAACAGCAACACGCATAAGGTCAGATTCAGAGGGTTACATCAATCTGTGCACCTTTCACAACTATTTATTTTAATAATAAAGTCATGTAGCAGTTTTTCCCCCACACAGTGAGATAATATTTCAGATTTTTTCTTTTAGGATCAATCTAGCAATGTTTTGAGACACAAATGTTTGAATCATGCAATTTTAATTACGAAGGAAATGAATCACTGGACGAAATTACTGACAGCAGTTATGGTGGAAACATTTCCACCAAAACAGACCAGGAGGTGACGAGGGCTTGGCAAGACAGATATCTTCTTGCCCGCGAAAAAAGGACTCTGAGTCTGTGCCATTCTGGGGAAGAGGCAGATGCTGAACAACTGACTTTTTTTAAGTGCTGTGTTCAAAAATAGCAGTGTTTATGGATTCGAAAGAAATGAAATCTTTCTAAATGTGTCCATCATGATCCTAAAGTAGGTCATGTTGTAGTGGTAAAATAGCAGCAGGATGACCTGCTGCTGGGTTTCTTTACATGACGGTCCTCTGCTGAGTAATACGTATTACTCCAACAAGTGGCCAGGCTGCAGTAAGAGCCGCTGCTGAAAAAGACCACTGTCTTCTACTGGCTGCACTTGGAGGAGGCTTCGCAACTGCCGCTCACCAGGTTACTCTCACCAGGACTTGCCTTAGTCTCCATGTTGGAGGACATTCAGGGACAGTTTGTGAGGGACCAAACAGGGCAAGTCCAAAAGCATGAGGCTCTAAGCAGGCCACTTTACAATTGCTAGGCTGATTAATTTTATGCAGATTGAACCTAAAAGCTGAGATAAAGGCTGAGTTAGAGTCTGAGAGCACACAAGCGATGTGTGGGCCTTTAGGCACATCTAGCAAATGTGTTCTGTTCTCTGCAAAGCAGCTGCTAGTCGTGGGACTCCACAATTAATTCAGCAATTTGTTGGTTTTAAAGACTTGATCTCCCATTATCTCCTAGTGACAAACAAGCTGGTGGATCCTGAGATGCTTTCAAACATTTTGGCTGAATTGAGCTTAATTTCTGCTAAGAAATCTGAAGATGCTACAGAGGCTAAACTCTCCTCTTCCCTCCAAAACCTGTTTCGCTAGGTCAAGGTTGAACTATTTTGTCAGGACATGGCAGAGTGTTACATGGAAACTTCATCAGGTGGTGTCCGGGCTGCATCTCCTGTCTGGGGACCTGCCTTACTGCAGTCTGGTGCTTTCACCACCACCACATTTATTTCAGAAAAATGTATTTTTCCCAATGGAATAATGTCAACAGCCATTTTGTTCTTCCACTGCAGAGCCCCCACAAAAACTCCCACGGACACTAGAAATAGCACTGGTATCTATTTTTAAATCATTTCTTTGCCAGCAGAACTCATTTCAGGGAAGGGTCAACAGGGTTTGGAGATCATGCTGGAACCAAACCATATAAGGTGTCCAATGAGATGAGAAATCCTATCATTCACTGACAGCCCTGAAGCCTGAGCTCTCTCTGCAGATGTCCTGACTGTCAGTGTCCCACTGAAGCTCACCTAAAGCTCGTCACGGCAGCAGAAACTCCCGTAGCAATACGGTACCAGCGTTATCCACTGTGCCCTAGCATAGCTCTTACTGCAGTATCTCTAGTTTGGGTAAATCCTTTTTACCATTTCTTGCTGAACCCAAATCTGCCTCCTGCCTATCTTGCCTACCACAGTTTTGACCCCAGTGTTCCCATTTAGGTTAGATGAGTATTTTGTCATGGGATGAGGCAATGTGGGCGAGCCATCAGATGCTCCGAACTGCCTTGTGTCATTGCCCACCACTGGTTATGCACCAAGGGACACTCGAGGCAGACTGCAACCTTCCTAGTGCAGCGAAAAGCTGACCTGAGGTCTCCTGGAGGTGTTCTCTGCCACGAACAAGTATTATTTACCTTCTAATCTCTGGTCTGCACCTTGGAAAGGGCAACTATATATTACTGTAAGTCCACAGTAAATCAAATTCTAGCCTTTGTACGATTGTACTACATACAACAAAATGGGATCCCACCCATATGAAACCTCTGAATGTTTTTGGACTATAAATGAATTATGATAAGAATAATAAATAATAACAAAAGCTCTTTTTCAAGGGCTTATCTGATTGCAAAAACAACCCAGAAAAATGGAGTTAAAGATTTCTACCAGAAAGAAAATACTGTATTTCAAACATGAGATAAAAATCGGCTAGCAGATACTGGAACAATGTATGAACTGGGCCGTTCTGCAACTGCTTGCCACTCTCAATTTGCTTATTCCTGACATGTTTACAGGATTTATTAAAAGCTCTGCGCTGTTTCAGATGGTAGGGCTCACCCTTCCTTTTTCTCACCCTCCCCACATGCATATGCCTGATGGCAACCCCCTCACCCTGACAGGCACAGGGATGGAATTTGGGAAAGAGCAGAAGTTTTGAATTACACAGATTATTGTGCAAAGCACAGGAAATTAAAACCAATTAATTCCTTGTAAATACAAATGGAGCCAGACTTTCTTTTGATTTATGCTGACTTTTTACCTTCCCCCAATGGCTCATTTCCCTATTTTGCCATGGAATCCCGCACAGTCAAGAGTGAAATTCGCAGCTACTACACTGTAATACAATACAAAAGACAAATGTTTGGTGACTGCTGATAAAAGAGAAAAGGCCCCATGGTGCATTCTTTTAGCCAACTTATTATGAGTCTTATAAAACACTGTATCTGTTCGGAGAGAGGAAGTTAATCACTGCTCAGGTTCAAGATTGTGTAAGCAAAGTAGTCTAAGAGATGAACTGACTTATAATGTGCTCTCAAGGCTGCAGTTATTCCCCAGATAATCCAGGTAGGAGGAGAAAAGAGAGAGAGCAAGAGAGACTTTTTTCTCTCTCTTTTTCCTTCCACTGTAATGAAAATCAATGAATATTCTATTGGAGCTGAAAGAGCTTCTTGAAGGGCTAACAAGATGGAAGAGAATAGCACAGGTTCCAGCTAAAAATATTCAAAATGCTAAATAAAAAATGTCAGTAGAGGAAATTATAAGAAAAACAAGCCAGGCCTCTGCTCCCAGAATGTTAAGTTGGTAGAAAAAAACCCTGCACTGGTGAAGTCCAGCAGCAAGGTGAAACTATCAAGCTTGGGCTATTCAGGGCTTGGAATTTAACACATGAAATTAATTGGGAATTTGCACCAAAACGTCGGAGATCCCTAGGCACTCCACCCCATGCTGTCACTGCTATACACAAGCCATTCCCTTCTCCCAAGAGATGTGGTATTTCTTTCCCCTGGGGTGGGCTTTCTCACAAAAAAATGGGGCTGCAAGTTGTAAGAAGAAATTCTCTCGAAGGAAAGGCTTCCCGAGAGGCCGAGGCAAGGGTGAACGGGGCTGCCAGCCCAACCGCTTCAGGCCAAGGTTGAGCTTACCTTGCAGATTTGCAGGGGTTCACTGTGTTTCACCCCAGGTAATGTGATCAAATTCCTACCTTATCACTTTGCCTGGAATCCCTTTTTACTTTCACTGAGAGCCGGCACTTAAGATCATGGGATAAGTCAGGGTGGAGGGGATCTCAGATCTCCCAGACCATTGAGCTTACTGGGTCTAACCAAAGATCCATCTAGCTTAGTACTCTCACTCTTGTCAGAACAAAGGGCAAATGCTCTAGAGGAAAAACTCAGAAAAAGGCAAATAAAGAGGGTGCTTTTCCCTTTTTCCTTATGTTTGTCAGATTCAGGAGAGGTGCTGCTCATGCCACATCCCACTGTTTTCACTGGACCTTAATTCTTCCTGTTTAGAGAAGTTCTGCTGCCCTCAGACTTTCCCCCTTTTTGATAAGCATCATCTTGACATGTTGGAACCACAGGACATCAGATATGAAGAACAGATACATTACACAAGTCAGTTTGAGCATACAGCGAGCGCTAAGCAAGAAAGAGAACAACTGAGCCTAACAAAACACTGCATAAAGTAAACCAAAGTTTCATGAAAAGGAAAGAAAAGAAAAATAATAATTTCCACAGCTGTGGCCTGAGGGTGTCTCTTCTCTTTTTGGATCTTCTGTAAAACATTTCTGGTGCCAGTCTTTAAAAACCATGAAGCAAAGTTTATTGGTTCTATTCCAGATGACTTGTGAAGAAGACTTTTAATGATATCTCAAAGTTCCTTCAGGGCTCTGTATTTTGTACGATATATGGTTTATTATAAGCCAGATTGGTTATTTCGACAGCCTTGCTATTTGTGCTCAACTATAGCTTCAGCAGAACTTTTTGCAAGAGTTTGCAGTGTGAGCCCCTGGCCAGATTCCAGCTCCCATGTGGAATTTGTCAGATTGCAAGTGCAACTCATACTTGCTCCCCTTTAACTTCTGTCCTTCTTAAAGTACCATCCATTTCATCCTACCTTGAAAAAGCATCTTACTAACAGCTTGGTACTGAAGCAATAATCTATCAGATTTATTGCGAACAGCGTTCACGTTCAGAAGGTAATCCAGAGCAAGTCCTCCTGAAGTGTCCCATCCTCTGGTAAAATTTATAAGGGGTTCCTCATAACTCTCAGCTGCTTGAAAATCCTGACCCAGCAGGCAGAAGAATAATTCCAGGTCACTCTGGTTATCAATGCGCTTTCATTCAAGTCTGTTGGATGAGATAGATCAGTGAAACTAACAGAATAAAAAGGGAAAAGAGTATCTTTCAGACACAGTTTAATTGTAGGTCTCTGGCGGCTAATGCAGTAGTAGGAATGTGTCTGTAGGCCAGGCTCTGGCAACCTACTCAGAAACATTTTTTCTTGTCTTCAAATGGATTCAGTTCGCCACTTCAGGAAAATTGATTTTTTTTCTGGAGTGAAAAGTTACTAAAAATATAGCAAGAAACAGCTTATGCTTTTGTGGATAGATTGGACTCATGCCTTAAAGTATTTCTCTGCTAAATAGAAAGGCCTCAAGGACTCTTACACCATTAGATCAGTTAATCCATTCAGTGATCTAGTAAATATCCACCAAGGCACATGTGACGAAAATAAATATCGGCATAGTTGAAATAAGAGAGAATTGGGAAGATTGTGTTACTTCTGAGAAATGGGAATAGGTCTCTATTCTTGTGCAATTATACTTTCAAGCACTCATTGCAGATAGAAAGAGAAGAGCTCATGAACACATTTGTCTACCTGGACAGGAATCTCTCTTGATTAAACTCTCTTAGTCCATTAACTGCTTCTATTTATAAACTTTCAATTCATTACCTGAAAATTGAATGATTAGAATACTGAGGACCAGACTACCACAGGTCAGCACTGGGTCGTGAGAGGTACTTTCTACTTACCTAATTCACAACCGCCAGTGCCTGTTTGCGCATGCAAATGTGGATATCATTAAAATTAGCTCATTCCATTACGGCTGGCCTTTGAAATTTGACCATCAAGTTGCCACCAGGCAGCCAAAGATGATCTCAGTTGAGATTTCATTGTAAACATGTTTTCTTTTCCTCCTAGATGTGCCATTTGGGTTGCAAACAGACCCCCAAGTCACAACCATTGTGGGGAACGATGCCCGGCTGACCTGCCGGGCCTCCAAGTACATCTACAGCCACCTGGCCTGGTACTACCCCTCCTCAGAGGCGGCTCGAAGTAACTCGCTCATCAAGAAAACTGACAACTATTCCATTTCTTTGACACTGGTCATTACTAACGTCACGAAGGAACAAAGTGGGCTCTACAAGTGCAGAGCCCAGAACCAGCACAACAGCACTGACACGCTGGAACAGCAGACTTGGCTCCTCGTCAAAGGTAGGTCCCGAAACAGCAGCGGGACGTGCTGCAGGAGCAGCGCGTTGCTGCAGGAGCAGAAATGCTGGGCATTTACTGCTCCCTTGGAAGCTTCTCAAAGCAGAAGATGCCCAGCTTTTCTTAAGGATTCCCCTAGTATAGACTTTGTGCTCTGGTTTGGGGTGTTTCTGCATTACTGTATGTGGACTGACACCTATTACTCATCCAGCACCTGCTGGGTTTGTATAAATTATTTGCCCTACACACAAAGGTGATTTCATTTGTGTTTTATCTTCCTAACTTCATACTGGGTGCAGATATAGTTTTGATTGAGGAGAAAAGGCATCACCCGCATCACCCACCATGTTACTAACAGCACAACTCTATCACTTGGGACCGTCACCCCGGATCTCTATGACTTTGGTAGAAGACTTGACCCACTTACAGCTGCCAGGATGATACAGATATCTAAATAGACTTAGACACAGCAGACGTAATCACAGATGTCACTGGCCAAGTGTATAACCGAGTGACATGTAACATTTTTCTGCATAACTGGGATGTACTTTGTTGTAATAACAGAATTTTCTTACTTATATCCAGCCCCCCAGCTCTTTTATTTTCATAAAAATAGTAACACTACATGTGTTATGGCTATGTGACTACAAAGGGCAGGACGCTTCTTCTGGTAGAAACTCCCTAAAAATTAGTGAAGTTTCTTCTGCTTCATTGTGAATAAAGTCAGTGGTGGACCCTAAGCATTCTCAGGAGAAAAAGTGCTGCTGGAATGGGTGAATTCATCAGCTTCCTTCCAATGGTGAAGAAAAACCCAAAGCACAGAAATGGAGTAGAATTGAAATAAACAGCAGCAAAGCAGGGTGCAGAAGACGAAGTCCTTCAGAAGCTGAATTAGACAATGGTTTTCAAACTGGCTTCTCCACTTACGTTAACGGCTAATGAGACACTGAAGGCTTCCATAAGCCCTTGTCACTTAGGTGAAAACCAGGCCTGCAGTGCTAGCTTCAGCCCCGGTTAAGTGAAGGAGCACATTTCCCACACAATCTCCTACCCCATAGCCAAGACCCCTCTGGGAGCCCCGTCCCGCTCCACAAGGCACTCACACAGGGAGAACATCCCCCCCCAGCCCCAGCTGTGGCTGGCACAGCTCTGCTACCTGAGTGGGAGGTGATTTATTTTAAGGAATGGCATGAGCACCTGCCTCTTCCTCAAGTGCGGAGGAAGGGAAGGAATCTCACCCCGGTATTACAGAGTGCTGGCGGTTTGGCTTGTCCCCACAGCCGGCACCGGAGACACCTGTCAGCATCATCTGCCACAGAGGCACTGGGCTTTCTCTGCACTCTGCATTCAGGCAATTCACTTTTCTCTCCCCTGGCAGATATTTTTATTCGTTTAGTCAAATTTCCACCTACACAGACACCTACACAAGGTGGCTATGGGAAAAACACAGCTAAACTGGGAATATATCCATGGAGAACTGGAACCTTAATCAAATTCTTCTTAGAATTACTGGGGTCTGGTTTTTGTCTGGCACACAGAGAGGCAATTCTGGAGAACACACGTGGAAATGCCCCTCCGAACCAGCCCTCCTTCCCCTGGACAAACAAGGCCTTTTAAATGTACTAACCCCCATCAGCTACTGCCCTTATTGCAGGGTTTATGTATTCTTTATGCCATGCTTGTGATTTTATTCACTCTTTCCTGTACCTTCTATAAATGAACATAAAGTGGAGGTTAACATGCTTTGTAGTAAGTAGATAACTGCACTCATGACAGAGAACATAAAATCTTTAGAACTGTTTCCTCTTTGCCTCCTCCTTTCTTTTTTTGTATTCACTCTCCATTTGCTCTACCCACTCGCTGTCCTGTTTTCTTCAGAGGATGAGAAACTCAGGGAGGTACAAGCTGAAGCCGAATTTGAGCTTAGTCAGTTTGAAAATAAGCCAAATGAACTCACCCTCTCCTCTCATAATCTTTTGGGGGATTTTTGCTGCCACTCATCAACCCCATCTTTGCCACTTCCAGCCCAGAGAGGCCATGCAGGTGGCAAAGGAGAGAAGATGGCAGAGCCGAGGCAGGGGCCTTCTGAAATCTTACTGTATACTGTGTTCTTTGTGACTGTAGCAAAGGCAGCACCATATGTGATACAAAACCTCACGGATCTGGAGGTTAACATCAGCGGCAAGATCATTCTGGAGTGCAAAGTCAGTGGAACGCCAGAACCTCAGATTACGTGGCGGAAGAATGGCTACCCCATTTCAGCAGCATCAGGTGAGTGCATTTGCTCCTCGAGGGGCTGCGGTATCGTACACAACACAGGATAACGGACTTGCAGGTTCACCACAAACACAGGACCTACAACTCCACAGCTGCTGCGAGCATGGCTGAGTCAGGATGGTACACACAAACCCAGAAAAAAACCCCAAAACCCAAATATATCAGACCACTGCAGTAGGCTCCAACTTGGACTTTGAGGTCAAAGCTGCCAGCCAGTTGCCACCCAGTGCCTGCTTCAGCAGCTCGCCTTCCGCGTGTGGCAGTGTTCGTGCCTGCAGAGTCAGCCAGAGAGTCTGCATACACTAGCATAGCATTAGTACATGCAGGAGTACAGTGTGCGGCTGTCCACCCTGCTTGGGCGAGACGACGGCTTGTGTACAAAACAGAGACAGAGTGTACCTGCTTGTCAGGTGGCTCTGAAAACGCAGGCCTGGACCGTTAGATATCCCTGGGGCCTGATGAGAATATACTGCAGCAAATTGTGGGAAGCCACCTCCCAGCCAGGTCGAGGGCATGCCACGGCATATCCTGTCTTTGTCTCCCACCAGACAGCAATGAGAGCGTGCTCTCACTCAGCTGGTACAGAGCAGCAGAGGAACGGTGCTACCATGGGCAGGGAGCACAGGCTCCCTTACCTGAGCCTGAAATTCCTTCTCAGCTCTCTGTCCTGAGATCTCCAATAAATCCTGGAGAATCTCACGTCAGTAGCTGGTCCTATGACTTTAATTTTGCATCTTGGACTAGGTAGGAAATCTAGGATCATCCATAATTCAGATCAGACTGTTCTGAAACTCTTTATAGCTACTGAAATTTTATAAATAATTCTAGAGGGACAAGCATGTAACTCATCCAACCAATGGAAACATAAATAAAATATCTGGAAAAAAACACCTCAGGGTAAATATTTCAGCACAGTGCATGGCAAGTTACGTGCAGTACTCTTGTTAACAACAACAGGATTCATAGGCAGAACACCCAGAAACTCAAAATGTCCTTCCCTTTTGGATTCAAAGCCTGACCTCTTTCCCTATTTCTGACCCAAAGATATCCTTAATGAAACGGATGAGCTCTCAATTTTGTGCCACATATCAGAAAAAAAATAAATGTGGAAAATTAATTGGGAAAATTAAATGTACAAGACCCTCACACAGGTCATATTTAGGCAACCTCCCTCTTCCCATTCTACCTTTAGCCCCTGGCTGCCTGTGAATCCAGGACTGCTCCACGCAGTGATTTTTCCAGGCGTGTGCATAGCCTGATTTCCATGTTCTACGTGTTGGAACTCCCACCACTTCCTCACATCACTCACATCAACTGTCTCCAATAAATCCACTAAGTTGCCTTTTTTTCAGTGTATCTTATTGCCATCAGAAAACCTCTCTTCCCATCACTTCACTTACTTCCACAGAAGTTTTCTCTGTCTGCTCATAATAAATTAACATTTGCTGTTGGTTAAATGATCCCCAAGCAATTTACACAGGTATTGAAGAAAAATAAAAATGTCAGGGAAAGTTTGTTGCCAGACCACAATGAGGAGCGTGTTATTAAAATGCCTCCTAACAACGTGTACCAGGCCTGCATGGGAGCGGACTTTCAGTTCTGTCTGCTAAAAGCATTTGTATGCAGGTAGGTTATTGTGATAATGTTAACCAAAATCCCTTACAACAGGAATTTCCATGGAAAATAATACCCTGATCATTGAGCGAGTGAAAAAAGATGATGAAGGGCTCTATGAGTGCAAGGCATCCAACGACATGGGCCAAGACAGCACATCAGCCTTCATTAAAATACAAGGTGAGTTCCAAGCAAGGGAATTTGTGTTGGACTGATGACTACTGTTCAGTCATGAACTTTGGTTACATTTCAAAGTTGGTTGTACATTTAACCTTCAGGTTCAGAGGAGAAATCCAACATTGAAGTTATCATTTTGGTCTGCACTGGCCTAGCCGCTACCCTCTTCTGGCTTCTTCTGACCCTATTCATTCGGAAACTGAGAAAGGTAAGAGAGCTTCCATATTGCACAAAGGCTCTGGGACGGGGCCCAGTTTATGTGTAGCGTCGGAGTTTAGAGCCAAGTGTTCAGGACAGATGGTAGAAAAAACTGTGAAAAATGTTCCTATAAAATTTCAGTCCAAGATTTCTGCTGATAGTCTTGTGACTTCTCAAGAGATCACTTGCACTTGTGAGACTTCTACCCACTTCCATGGTACCATCAAATCAGGGTCCTCCCTCTTTGTGAGTCAAACTGGCTTGCAAGCTTAAGAAACTGGAAAAAATCCTAAATCTCCTAAAACCAGGGCTTGATTTCAGCCCTTATCCAATGAGATTTCTCTGAAACATAGATATTAAAGGGGGCCCTGTTTTAAGAAAGATTCTAGGATGTTTGCTCTAGAAATGAGCTCAAACCACACAGCTTATCTCGTCTCCAAGTCTTGCTATTCTTTCCCCTCCCTTTTGTGACTCAAAAGAGTAAAGTTTCAGAAAAGTTACAGAGAATTTAGGTCTGTTTTTCCTAAAACAGACAGCAAACAGAAAGGTAACCACAGCTCTCTGCTCTGAAGCTCCACAAACTACAGCCCCAGTGCTGATCCTCAAGAGTTGAGCAAAATTTCCCCTCCTACTGCAAGTGATTAAATTCCTGTTTTCCTCCTTGGCTTCAGTATAACAGAGCTGTGTACAACAGTGGATTTCCTATTAGATTTTACTCCCGTGCAAGTCTGCTCACAGGACCCACCAAATCACAATTTCTCACTTAGGAGCATTAGAAGTAGCAGCTTTCACCAGCTTTCAAGCAATTTTAAATTGTAATAAGCAACAGCCATGAAGTGGATAACTACGGAGAATCAAGACTGCAAAACAAAACACGACGAAAATGCCAAAACGCTCCATAGTGCACCAGGAAATGCAACTCGTGGAGTTCCCATAGGAAAGCACTGATTTCCTTTAAGAGATACAGGTAGATGACAGTGATAGATTTTGTGTCCTCAGAGTGTTTACCAACATTAATCAGTGATTCTTCCCAACACCCATGAGTGGCAGGCATACCTAAACATTTATTTCTCAGATACATAAAAAAAAGCGAGGCAGGAAGCCGAAGTGGTGCATTCATGGTTGAGAATATATTTCAGAGCTAAGTCTGGAATTCAGGGAACTCCCCAGCCAGCACTCGGTCTCACAGACGACAGCCCTCTCCCATTAGAACTGCAGGGTAAATACTGTGAATAATTTCTCCACACCCTGTTTTTAGCCTGATGCAACAGATATTAAAACAGGATACCTGTCTATTATAATGGATCCAGAGGAAATGCCTCTTGACGAGCAGTGTGACCGTCTTCCCTATGACAGCAGTAAATGGGAGTTCCCAAGAGACAGACTGCGGCTGGGTGAGTGGTTTCAGTATTATTACTGTAAAGAATCATCATTTCTAATGCTCCTCAGTTTCAGTGGATCTGTTGTATAACCCAAGAAGCAGCCTATCATTCAGTGCCAGAACCGGCAGTGAGTCACGGAATTCAGGATCATCCTTAATGGGGGTGAAACAAGGGGTTTGGTAAGAAAAGCAAAGGTGGTGTCTCTCTCGAAATAGCTACCACCTCTTTTTCTTTCTTGCAGAAGTGAAGCCAAACTTTTGACAGGGAAGAAGGGTACCTCCAGGTACAGTCCCTGCCAAAAGGATGGTTTCACATCCATAGAGGAACAGGGAAAAAGAAGTCAATCTGAAAGGTGACAGTCTCTCAGTGAATTTCATTTTGAAGAAATCTATCAATTCATCAAATAATCAATTCCTTATCAGTCACTTGAACTTGGCTTTGAGCTGTAAAGAGCTATTATGAAAAAATTAAGAGCATACTCGGTAATACAGGCAGAAAAATTCAATGAAAGGGAAAATAAAGAAATATTATAACCTTAAGTTCCACTTAATATAGCTTTTATGTCAAATAAATGTCAATAACGGAAGGGTTAAAGGGTTCTGACTGCCTGAGTGCCTTAGCTGGCTATCTCCATGACCGTGATTCAAAGAGATCAGGGTTCCACAATTCTATGTTTAACCCAAACTCTGACTTTCCTGGGCTTCAGGACAACTGTATGTAAAGTTTTTACCCTTAAGCTGAATCCAGATTTATTTATTCTACTCTGTCCTATCACATACTGTATTGCATTAAAGTCATATGGATATAAATCATACCACTTATATCCATATACTGTAAAGATGTGATACAGGCTTCTGTTGACTATCGGTCTACATCTACGTTGTGCCTGGGCACTGGAGCCTTGTATTTCTTGCATAGCTGAGAATGCACGTTTCCCTCTTATCTGATGCAGACTGTCGTAAGTCCCTTTGGCTCATTCTTGACTCTTGCTTCTCTAGGTAAAACACTGGGTCATGGTGCTTTTGGGAAGGTGGTGGAGGCGTCTGCTTTTGGCATTGATAAATCTTCAACCTGCAAAACAGTTGCCGTAAAAATGCTTAAAGGTACATATCCCTCTGAGATTCTCACAAGACTCCTCAGGGAACCTGTGGGCAATGAGGTTTCCAGTTCTCAGCTTCAAACCAGTCCCACGTTCATTGTGTTCAGAAGGGAGTGGGTTTGTCATATGGGAGTAATTAGTCGTTATACAGTGGATGTTAACGTGTAGGAAATGACAAGCGGGCTCCATGCTGTGCTGCTGATTAAGTCTTGTATTCCTAGAGGAGGAAAACAGCAGCTTCCAGGTCTGTGGGGTTAGGAGGGAAACAGA
The DNA here is from genome assembly GCA_013400135.1 of Rhinoptilus africanus. Classification (NCBI taxonomy): domain Eukaryota; kingdom Metazoa; phylum Chordata; class Aves; order Charadriiformes; family Glareolidae; genus Rhinoptilus; species Rhinoptilus africanus. The sequence continues at coordinate 392,283 of VXBO01009241.1, forward strand.
TTACAGAATGTAATTACATTAGATAGTCTGAAATTGGATCTAAGCCTTCGATCACAGCCCTTCCAGATGTAGAACAGTTCAAGGGGTTGAAAAAAAAGCCATGCCAAGGGAGTGAATTAGAGACAACTTGCTTGCAATTATTGAAATTAAGGAAAGCTTTTACCATTCAGTGGTGGGGAAGGGGGGAACTTGGAGACTACTCCTTCATATTATATTTACTTACAAAGCCTCTGCAGACAGCTTATGAATAAATGCATCAGCCAGTACATTCACTACTTGAGTTGGATGTTTTTAACTGTTCACTTAGGATTTTTTGAAAGGTAAATCGATGCTCACTGGATGGCTTTTCATAGCCCACATTGCTCTGCATTGCTGCCGCATGACACTATTAACCCCTGCAATGCCATGATACAGGAACTTCTATCACGGTATTTAGCTTCTGTTGCTAGTTGCCTCTCCTGATGCTTTGCTACTTCCCATCTCTCTGAAATTTCAAAAACATCACTTTATCATCTGTCTGGACCTCCTCCAAATCTGGTCTCCCTTCTCTGCATTAGTCAGTAAATCTTCAGATCATCTTCTCTCCTGCTGCTGTGTCTTCTGTTCCATGCCCATCTCCAGATCTTGGAAATATCCTAGAAGCCCCTGATCCAGACATATTCTGTTCTCCATCCAAAACTCACTGCCCTGGATAGCTCTGGGTTTTCACTCACCTCCATGCTGCGCTCCCCAGCTGATCCTCATGTCAACTCTACCCTGCCTACACACGTTCAACAAACTATTTTACAGTTCCTCCATCATTTTACCCATTCCTCCCCCAGCGGAGGCAGCAGCCTCTGGCTCTAACCTGTCCCTCCCCAACTAACGTGCCCGTAATTCATTACTTTCCTGAATAAAGCAGATTCTCTAGTGCGAGTCAATCCATTCAGGAAAAAAAAAGGCTCTGGAGATGTCTGAATTACTGTAACTCTAGCATTATCTGGTGTTTTCATGAAGTCGGCTGGTATCAGTTCTAGGTTGCACGTAATGTGCAACACTTCGGAGCCTGTTCCATTTAGATTTTGGCAGGTGTGTGCCCCAGCTCATGCCAGGGTAAATCAGGAGTAATACCACACGTGTACACACCCACCTACAAACGCTGTTGACTGAAGAGATCTTGGTCTTGGAATAGTTCCTTCTTTATGACACAATTTGGTGAAAGATTTGTTTCTGGAGAATTCTACAGATAAAGAGGTTACATTTGTCACACCAAATGGTCTTTTATGGAACTGTTTCTTCATATTTAAATCTTACATGATGCAAAGGCAAAAACAGAGGAAGCAGGACGCAGCCCCTTTTGTTAAAATACATCATCGAAGTTTTGGAAAGAAGGTAGAGGAAACAAGCCAGGATCTGAACAATGTTCTGGTCGGAAAGTGCCTTCCTTAGCTTTGGCAGCAAAACAGAATGGAACTACAGTAGAAGTGGCTAGCCAGTGTCTCATCAAGTGTCAAGCTCATGGTTCACACACAAATATGGCCCCCTCTGCTTTGCTGGAAAATGTATTTCTTGGGTCCATGAGATCTCTCAGGGCTGAGATTTAGTAATGCTGTCCATTCTCCAGTCCATTCTGGGACCCAGCTCACAGATGTGCGGGATTCCTCCATCACCTGTGGTGCAGAGTTGCTCAGTACTGTGGGAAAATATATTCTGAGGTATTGTAAAGGATTACTGCTGAACTGCACATCACCATTAGAGGTGGAGGAGCACGCTCTTCTGTGTGCTGTTGTTGCTTGCAGTGGTTCATTGCTACGCTTGCAAAATTCAGTCCTTGCAAAGGCTCTCTGGTATCTGATCTGGAGGGAGGGTTCTCCTGTGGGACAGTAACCCTCCATAACCCATGCTAGAGAAAGGAAGAGTCACCCGAAAGATAAAGTGTTATTCAACCTCATAAAGGTCAACAGACAATGAAACGGATGAATTATTATCTGTTTAAGAGTCTGAAAAGCAAAGATACTGCAAGTAACCTGGGTGGGTTTTGTTTCCAAGTATAAACAGGATCTTGCTGTGTCCTGTTAAAAATATCCTGTTGTGTAAAGATGATTTTTTCCTGTTTATCTTAAGCAGAATGTGCAACTACTAACGAATGCAAGGCTTTAATGTCTGAACTGAAGATCCTCATCCATATAGGACATCATCTGAACGTAGTCAACCTGCTGGGAGCCTGCACTAAAGCTGGAGGTGAGAAGCCCTTGGTATATAAGGAGCAAAGAAGAAACACTTTTCAGACACAATGGTGTTTGGGTGTACCTGTGGTGGATCCCACGGTCTCATGCCCATGCAGTTAATGAAGGCACAAACGGTTCTACCTCTCTGCTCACAGGAGCTTCTGCTACTGCAGAATACAGCCACATCTCATCAATGGTTTCTGAACATCTCCCAGCCACTGGTGCCACTTCTCTATTCTGTTTTTCTCTGTCCTCTGTAAGCTTGTTTCCAAAAGGGCTTATGGACTGAAGGGAGGCAGGATCCTTAGGTGCCCAATTCCTCCACATAGGCACTACTGATCATTTCAAAGGTTCTTCTCCCTCTTCTTCCCTGCCTTATCAGGAGGATGCACCAGGCTTAGCACTCAGCTCCTTGCAGCCTCCTCCTTTCCCAAGCACTTCACTTTTGCCTGGCAAATACCGGCATTTTTTGCCTAGTATCCAGGAAGCCCGAGGCAGTCCAAAGCTCAATGGAGCAGCAGCATGGACTTCCAAGGGGCTGAGCTGACATAACTGACTGCACATCATACAAAGAATCTGTTGCAAAGTGCAGGTTCAAACAAAGGACTCCATAAATCTTAGACCTTTGTCACTAAAACATCCCTTCCCGTACTGTCATACAAAGCATCCTTGTCTGTTACTATACTGTGCTGTAACTTCAGGGTAACAACTCTCAGAGATGCCTCTTTATTCCTTACAATGAACATTCAAAACAATACCCAAAGGATAGATTCAGGAGAGCTGAGGACAAAGAAACCAGAGTAAAATAAATGAAGGGGAAAGTGTGAGAGAGATGGTGTACACATCTGTTGTTGTCTGAGACTCTGAAGCTATCATCTTCCTGAAGAACATGTAGTTGTCCAGTCACAGGGGAAAACAAGAAAACTTCCATGAGGTAGATTTGGTAGGATGCCAGGAAAGAAATCTTCCCTCCAGCAAGATACTCCCAGTTCTTCAAGGAGCAGTCAGCAACCAGCAACCCCAGATACTGCTGTAATCTGGGAGCCATGGACAGGGAACTTGCAGGAATTGTTGTAGGACTGCAGACCCCAAAAGCTTGGACAGGAGGATGGCCAGCTTTAGCTGGAGGCTTTTTAAGATCCCGATGCGTAAGCAAGTAGCCCTTGTTTGGGACTGTGAGTAGAGGGGAAGTAACATTATGAATGCTGGTGACTCTCCTGTCAAGTCAATGAGGTGGACTGACACAAACAGGTGCCTAACACACAGCACCATTACTAAGAAGTCAACAGTTTTTAACCAAAGCCCTAATTCAGCCACAGAGTTCTAGTTGCATAGTAAGACACATCACAGTAACTGATCAAATCTTGTGATTGTCCAATTTCTGAGGAACCTTTTCTCCTGGGAGTCAGTTTCCCATTCTCCAGCCTGCTCCATCCCGACTGCCCTCCTGAGTGAAGAGGTAACCCTGGCTCTTCCCTGCTGCCTGCCTAGGAAGCCACCGATTCCTCCGGGGAGCAGGGGACGGAGCCGAGCAGTGCAGCACAGCCTTGCAGGGCACCGAGAGCCTCCCAGCAGGCGCTGGTTTGTTTACCTTTGAGCAGTGCAATGGCAGACTAAAGAAAAACAGCCTTGAGCTCTCAAGACAGACACTGGGATAAGAGTTACTATTAACATGCCAATGCAGAGTACAGGGCTTTCTCCTTCCTTGTTAGATTTTATGCAGCCATATAACGGTGTTCCTGATGAAGACTGATGCTAAGTATACACATATATTATTTTAACAATATGAAAAATAACAAATTCCACCACCTCGTCTGAGTGCCTGATGTTAAGTAGTTAGAACTAGTGCATAGTATATGCTTTACCATGAGGAAGTAAAACACGGAGAGGCCTTGCCTAGGAAGCATTTAAAAAACATGAATAAATCACTAACTGGAGCTTTAAAGCTGTACCGGAGTCTGCATTTCCTCAGGGCATCCATGAGGGACATTCGACTTCAGGTTCTTCAGAACCACGTACCCCAGAGATCTCTGTGCACTGCGGGATCCCAGCGCTGCTGCCTTTAAGCCAGAGCGCGCAGGGTGTGTGGTGGGCAGCAGAACTGCTGTCAGCTCTGGTTTGGGGCCAGTTGTGGTTTTTCAGTCACTGGTGCACTGGACTCAGGTGCTGAACATGTCCCAGCTGTAGTCAATAGGAACTGAATTCCTGAACAGCCCAAAGGTGTGTCCTCTACCTAGCAGGGCTATAGGACCGGTACAAATAAAGAGCCTGGTAGAAATATGCAACGTTGTTGTCACCAAGCTATTCGTTATTACTGCTAGAATTCACCATCTCCCTTTTAATGGGATGACCTGCTTCCAAACGGTATTTGTCACCCAGTCTCAGACAGGATGCAGCAACCAGAATCTCTAAGGTTCATTCTTCCCTCCTCAACCCCTCCGCTCTCCTTACAGCCCCGCTCTCAGTCAATATTGTACATGTCAGACAGGACCAAGGCGCAGACTGCAGGACAGGCCATACATGCATGCCTGATCCAGCCAGAGAGAAGTGCTGTGCAGAGCTGCCTCCTTCCCAATGGCCAAGTGCAGCTCTCGGCACCTTTCCTTTGAAATTCAAACTCCTAAGTCTGAGCCACGGACCTTGTAGACAGAAAAAGGTTTCTGACCATGAAAGTCTGGTTGCTTAGGATTGATAATAATAGATGTTTATATGCATTCTAGTCCCACACTTTCACCTTACCTTACATTTGATGATTACAAAAAAGAGCAATTATGCTAAAGGCAGAGAATGTAGCTTTTCCCTTTCCTAATAGCTCACACTGAAACATAAAAGCATTTTCAAGCGGATCTTAAAAATATGCATAATTGTACAAAAGCAGCAATTGCACTGAACTCTACAGCAGTCTGCACGGAAATAAAAAGGAAGAAATTGATAGGACTTTCCAGGCTTTCCAAAACTTCAGACTAAATATTTTTGTAACTTTTGATTTACCTCTGTCTATGATCCTACATACTTTTATTGCCTCTAATGGCATCTGCTCCACCCAAACCAAACAATTGTGAAGGCAGCAGAGAAAAATGAAGACTGCTCCATGCTGTGGATCTATCTACAGAGTAAACCAACTTTAATAGCATATGAGATTGTGTATTCTTATTTATCATTCTGAATTTTCCTTTGTTTATAAATAAGGAATTAATACCACTGTTACCATCTAATGGGGAAAACTAGGAACCAGTGCTGTATTCCCTTCTCTCCACATCCACTACTGATTGTGTGCTTCTGGAGTGTCACTTCTGTGTTGCTTAATTTCCTCATCTGCGTAAAAGGAATGACAGTATTTACTTCTTTTGAAGAGGATTTGTGAGGATAAGTTAGCATTATGTGCTTTGCAGCGCTTCAAAACTCATTTGACTTTCACTCTCTTTTTAGGTCCTTTAATGGTCATAGTAGAATATTGCAAATACGGAAATCTGTCCAACTATCTAAGAGGAAAACGAGGAGATTTCATTGCATACAAGGTAAAAAAATGACGGGCTTCTTGTAGTCACAAGGCAGAGAATTAACAACCACTGACCGCAAGATGGATTTTTTTCTGTATTGGCACTGAGACAGTTTGGTATTTATAGAGGCACATTATTTTCTCACCATATTTCAATTTGTATGACCAAGAAAAGGAATCCTTTTCCCCTGTGGGATCTCACTCCCATCCTCTTCTTTTCTAGCACCTACTAAAGAATTAGTTGCAAATACCAAGCACTCCAGTGCATTTGAGAGAGAGGGGATTACTGGCGAGATCCTACCCAGCACAAGGGGGGCAACAAAGTAGTAGTGAAAGACTGGCATTAACTTAACTAGACGGTGAACCCTCCCCAAGCCCAGTTTGGGGATTTTTGTTTCTAGACCCACCCTCCCAGCTACCAAAAGCAGTTCATCCCTCCATCATCTGCTCATTGCCATCTTCTCTCCCCTCCCTTCCCCTGCACCAGCCTAAAAGTCTGTGCTGGATGCAGCGAACTGGATCACCAACACGGTCTGCATTAAAATTAACCAAATGCTTTTGGTTTCCAAATGGTTATCTGCATCCACACAAACAGTTGTGTAGCACAAATCGGGGCAGGGTGTGGGGGAAGACACAGGAGGCCAGAAATCAGCACCGGGGAGAGGATGGGATTCCCTCCTCACTGTGAAAATACAGCATCGAAAGGGCTCTCTGATCTGAGCCCTGCCAGAAGCTGGAGCCTCCCCGAGATTATTTTCCTGGATTATTCCATTATTATTATTAGAGCTATTGCGTACAGGCACAAAAGTACATAAGGTACTTTGTGTAAGAGAAGGAGATTTTCCTGGTACAGTCACTCATAATTTCTTTTCTTCCCATTGTTTTCCTGAATTGGAGGGACTGGTTACGTCTTGCTCCCCAGGACAGGGTGAGATGGATGCGTTCCACTGCACCTCATGCACATACCTTCAACTGTGATTTTTAACACATAACCAGAGAAAGCAAGAGGCATAGAATGAAAATATATCTTTGGTCATCTAGCATTCTCACCCAGCCAGCTCCCAGCTAACTTTTATGGTGGAATATTGCTATCAGTAAAATGGGAGGTTCTGTATTAATAAATAGGAAACCAGGCCTCATTAGTTCTGTGATTCAGGGAACATCATGTTCAAACATGTTTTGAGCTCGTCTTCAGAGGACACTTCTCCATATGCCATTTTGTCACATATTTTGAATCCCCAGGCATTGCATAATCCAAAGCTTAAAATCAGTTTTATGCCATTTCTAGTCCCAGGAAAACTCTGACCAAGCAGAGAAAAGTCTGGATGAGTCCAACAGTGATTTGACTGAACTGATCAAGAGGCGCCTTGAGAGTGTAGCCAGCACAGGAAGCTCTGCCAGCTCAGGATTTATTGAAGATAAGAGTTACAGCGATTCAGAAGACGATGAAGAAGGTAAAAGAAAGCTACGTAATCCCAGACTTTTTATTGTAAAGATTTCTCTTACTTGGCTAGTGCCACACACAGTCACAGACTTTACAAGCCCTTTACAGCTTGACATGTTCCTGAAATCACAAATTCCTTCTCTTGCCTGTGCCTCACTCCAACTTTCTCACAAAAAGAGGTCTGCAGTAACATATGCATATAAAAGCTGCTCCTGTTGTGTAAGAGGAGTAATAGCAATATTTTACCAGAAGATTTGTGGGGCCAGTCTCTCTCCAGTCTCGTCACTTGCTCACTAGAAAAATGCTTCCTCAATTTTATCCCCAGACTTTGGTTTTTTCCCTATATCTAAATGACATGATTAATATTGGATGGAACCTTTTTAATCATCTGATCTTCTGCCTCTAGGTCAGTGGTACCTAATCCAGAGTTATAATCCTAGCAGAGATCTCATTAACAACACTCAGATGCGGGGCTGGGACCATCCGCATGCAAGTGGCACCAATCCCTAAAAGGTTTGGAGCAGTCGTGTCACACGTGTCTCACTGTGTCTGTGATCTCTCCTAGATGCTGAGGATCTGTACAAGCGGCCTCTGACTTTGGAGGATCTGATTTGCTACAGCTTCCAAGTGGCAAAAGGCATGGAGTTTCTCGCCTCCCGAAAAGTGAGCTCATTAAAACATCAGGGCTGAACTTCTTTCACAGAATCATGAGTATCTGATATGAAGAAATCCAAATATATGTTTGAGCCTGAGTAATCTGCTTTTTGCTCTTATGTTAAAGTGTCGGAGATCGCATTAGCTCTGGTGGTTAAGCAATAAGTAGCAGTGAAGGAGCTGTGCAGGAATATCCATCATGTTCTTGGCTACAAGGACTGGCATCTGTAACGTGAGAGTTTAGATAGAAGGAGGGAATACAGACTGTAAGACAATTCACGGAACTGTCTCATAAATAAATGCAGAAAAGTCGTCTTATAGAGAGGGGTCCATCCAGTATGGACAACAAAAGTACTGCTGAAAGATGAAGAGGGAGTATCCAGCCATTTATTTAGCTTGTCAGCAGTGTTGGGGACTGTCAGCAAAGTTAGTGCGTCTTTTGGATACAAAAAAAAGTATGTTTGTAGCCTGTGGAATGCTTGCTTTTCAAGTAAATTGAATGTAATACGCATAGAAAAGTATGCCCAAACCAGAGAGCTTGTCTTACCACACAGTCCGAGGGCAACAGGGACAGAAATCAGGAGCAGTTACCCCCGTCCCACACACACTCATGGAACTGCATTTGCAAGTGTAGCTGCAGCTGCTTTTTGACCTCTCCCTAATTTCTTGCAGAACAATTAACTGGATAATGGCACTCCCTCTGCCTCATCATAACTGGGAAAGTTATTTCACATAGAAAAATTTGAAAACTAACTGTAATAGTCAGCTTGTTCCCTGAGTTATTTTCTCTTTTGCATATGACAGTATATTTGCAGCAGATTCCCGCACACGTTTTCCTTCTCTAAGTTGCTTGCAGCAAGAATTCATTTATCTTTCCATTTCCAAAGAAGGTCTCACGCTTTCAACTCTGGCAGTGGCTCCTTGTCCAGACAGACTCTCTGATCTTCCTTGTCCTCATTCCTTCACAGTGCATTCATCGGGACTTGGCAGCAAGGAACATCCTTCTTTCAGAGAACAACGTGGTGAAGATCTGTGACTTTGGACTAGCCAGGGATATTTACAAAGACCCTGACTACGTACGGAAAGGAGACGTAAGTGGAAGAAACTTGAAATGCTAATGTCAAGTTTTTATTCCTTTCGGGGCAGAACAGATTAGTAACAACAGTTCTGGCAATGTGTTGTGTCTTCTGCATTCTTAGGCAAGACTTCCACTTAAATGGATGGCTCCAGAAGCGATTTTCGACAAAATTTACACGACGCAGAGTGATGTATGGTCTTTTGGAGTACTGCTATGGGAAATATTTTCTCTAGGTAAGAATGGTTTAAAACACTTTTTTCCCCTAACATATGGCTCTACTGCTAAGAAAAACTTTTAACCAAAGGTGATAATATGGTGCCATGTTTCTATTTCAGTTAGTACAAGTGCATAGTGCAGATCAGGTGTGCAATAAAGTCACTGGAGTGAAGTCAATGAGAACTCCACCTGGCAAAGTACATGAAAACAGTGAATATTGGGGAGGGCAGAACAAAACAAAATCCAAAATCATGGACCTAACATTTGTAATAACCAAAACCAAGAGAGCACAGAGATAATGCAAGCCTCTGCTGCTCCGGAGTGAAATATTTCTTTGAGAGCAATGAAGTTTTCCTGTCAAACCATATTTCCCCCTAAGCAGTCTCCTTCAGGAAACCACACAGCTCAAAGGTTGCAGAGGATTACGCTGCTGTTGACATAGTGGTCAGATGTTGCTAGTGGCAGCCCATGGAACACAAGGGAGTTTGCCCACATGACATTTTATCCCGGCTTGATTATCTTCCCCACAAAATCTAAGCAAGATTTTTCTAAGTAAGAAAAATGTATTGGCAGCAGCTGCCATCACGCTGATAGGAGAAGCAGTGCTAGACTCTGCATAAGTCGTTTTGGCAGCGAGCAGGTAGAATGCTTAACTCTTCTGGCCATATCATTTGCAAGCCACAACATTTTTGAAAGCAGGGTAATGGCATTCTTTATGTCCTGTAGATTTCACCTTACACTGCTGCTGGAAATCTCAGCCTCGCTGAGATCTGGTTACTGTCCAGCAGATAAAGCCCTGAAATTTAGACAAGCAGTTCTTACAGACAGTTGGACTTTGCCACTCTCAAATTCTCCTTGCCGAGTGGCAAGTTTTGTTTTCCTGAGGGGATTTAGGAATGTCAGCTCTGGCTTTTTAATCAGCATTCGCAGACAAAAGAAAACAAGAAGCATTGTCAACTTAAGCTGCTGAATTTTAAAGCAAACGCTGTAATCTCCTACTATCTTTGGTTCATGGATCAGTTGAAATTAATGATTGGGCTCAAGATGCCAAGTCCAGATCTGGATGCAAAGTCTGGAGCTGTCTCTATCCTAATCTTTATTTAGGGCTGGCTGCAAAACCCCAACCTGGTTTCAGTCCAAGTCTTTGATTTGGATTTTTCTCTAGTTTGTATCAGCATGCACAACAGAACATTCATACTCAAATGGTTAAAACAAGGGGCAGTTCTTGCTTTCTCCGAAGTTCAGTCCTATTTATTTATAATTTTTTTACCTTGGTGTAACACCTCCACAGCGCTGTAATAGCATCACCTGCTGCATGTGTTTTGAAATCCCACCGAAAGGCAAAGTTCCAGAAGCACAGGCAATGCCCTCGTTTGATAGATTATTCAAGAAGAGGTATTGGCATTAGGATGCAGAGACACGCTCAGAGGGGACGGTCTCTTCATTGGGCATCTCCAGGGAACCAAATGAACTGAATACTGATGAATGGCAATAACCACTGCAGAAAGCAAACTGTTGATACCATTCCCAGAGGTCCTGACAGAGTTTAACAGATGTGAACTTCAGGTCATTTTGCCTTTAATGATGGTGACTAATAAAAATTAAAATATAGTCACTGAAATTGATCTGTACTTTAACTATTTTAAAAAATAATTTATCTGGTTTCTTTTAGATAGCCTCTTTTCTTAATGAAGGTGCTTACTTAGAACAATAGACTGTCCTCTTCTGAATTCAGAAAAATTTACTAAATTACTCCAAGGGCTGCCATCCGTAGAGCAGCCTCTGCCCTCGTTATGACGTAGATCACAAACTACTTTCTTCAATCCGTGGCACAGATTCAAAAGCAGTCATTTTCTCTAAGAGGGTTTTTCATACAGATCATCCAGGCATGGCTGTGGTTTGGCACTACTCACATCTGCAGCTCACACGATAAATATTTAATTAAGGATTTGTGTCACTGATTGAACTCTCTTATATAAAAGTTTTACAGATCATTGAGAGCCAGGGGATGCAAGTTATTTGTCGTTGCTACAGGGTGTGTTTTGGCTCCCATTTACAACTGCTGCTTTTTACTGGGTCCCACAGACTTAGCACCCTCTAAAAAAAGGAAAAAATACTAATTAGTAAAACGCACAGTTTAGTTTGGACATGGGTCTTTCCAGGGTCAGAAGTTGAATGAAGCACGACAGGCTTCCTCCAGAAAGCCGGGCAGGCTGGATCCATTTTGGTGATACACAGGGAAATCGAGACTTGAGAGACTGTTAATTTTCATTTGGGTTGAGATTGCATGGAGCTTTGCATTATTTAAATGGGGTCAGCTCACCCCGTGTCAGGTAATGCCAGCAATGTTTAATACATCTTGAAATCACTTACATGGCGCATTACAGAAGGTTGGTGTCACCTGGAATTAAATGTGCACTGTTCAAAAAGCAATCAAAGATAATTATGCAAACAAGCAGTGCCTAGTAGTATAACATCAGCATCTTATTATCCTACTAAAATAACACCAAGATCAAAAGAGTGCTTCTATATCCAGTGCATGCCACATCTTTGAGCATTTTGGAAGAGATTTCCCCTAAGGAAAACGTCCTGTGTAGACCTTACACCGTATGTTTCAGGCTACATTTCTCCCAAGCTGTCTCAGCTTCCCAAATCCAAGTGATTAGGCTTATCACATAGTCCAGATGAAGTACGATGGTGAGTGGAGGTGGAAAAGGGAGAGTTCCTTGCTTTTATGATCTCAGCTGCCTCCAGCTGGTAGGAGGCCAGCACCAGCCAAAATATAAACTACCAAAAGATCTTGCAATCAAAAATTATTCTTCTTTGCCTTCCCTGTACTTGCTTTCACCAACATACTGAATTCGATATGATTAATGATGTAATCAAAGAAAGATAGCTCAGACTGTGAGATCAAGTGGAATTTTCCACCCCTCCTCACCCAATTCTTCCATGTTGCCCTCGAGGTCTCAGTGCCAACCAATGTATATCAAGAGTAATTCTTATCTGCTGTGCTCCTGAGCCAGATCCGGCCAGTGATACTCAGCAAACTGAGGGGTTTCCTTTGCACGTCAGCATGGTCAGTGTAAAACAGCCGTTCACCAATAGCGTGACTCCATTCAGCTCCTCCTAATGGAAACTGGTTGGCCGCCGTGGCACAACAATCGCATAAAGCTGTCAGAAATGAATGAAAATGGCCATGCAGCCCATCTCATCTCTAATGAGGGGTGGTGTTTTCAGTGTTGCACCCCAATATATTCCCAATCTAGGGCCAACTAGGTCAGGTGAGGCTTATGCTCACTTCTCTTGAGAGGCTGCGCCACTGTTAAACAGGTACGGGATCAACTAGGCAGATAGATTCGTGAAGCCTCAGTACCTTGTCAAGGTTTGTAAAGATAAACCTGCAGTGAGAGTTCAGGAGATGTACCCAGACAGCAGTTCAGTAGCTTGGACAAGTCAGTGCCCCCAGAGCCTGTTTCTATCCTTAGCCTTTTGGCACAGTGTAACTGTGGGAAAGTGACACCATAGTTTCTATCCATCTCTTTATTCAGAGAGAGCCTGAGAGCTGACAGAAGCCTGCTTTGAGATCTTTGACGAATGAGTGATGCCATGGGAACTGAACATTAGCAGGTTATTACGATCATAATGACAGGCCAAGACAAAACTTGGAAGGAAAACATAAAGCAGAAATAAAGCTCCAGAATATTTCCAATCCTCCTAAATCCAGGAAAAACTCTTAATTCTGTGATCTGATACTGGCACATTAACGCAACTCAGATCTGCTGTGGCGAAGCGTCCCTGAGCTTTGAATGTCATTGGAGCCCTTTTGCTGTGTGGAGATGTCCCCTTAGGAAGTTGCCAGGATATTTGCTCCCCAGTGCATAGTTTTGCAGATTGAGCAGTCAAATTTAGGGAGTGGAATAATTCTGGGAACAGCCATATTTGGCACCACTGTCACTGCTTTTATCCAAAAGATTTCTCCTGGGCTTGTTGTGCCCCCAAGTGCACAGCACAGGATGGTGTTCCCAAATGGGGAAAAGAAGTAAGCAGGGATGTTATAGATAGTAAATCATACAGAGATTCCTCAAGGGCTGGATACAGATCCAGATTCCATTCAATCTCCTATGTTAAGACTTCATTAAATTTTCTTCCAAATTCACCATCCAGCTTCTAGGATGCCAAAAAGTAAAAGACAAGGGGTGCACTGTGTGTGAAGCCTTTGCTCAGAAGGAAGGGAGAAAAGCTTACCCATCTTCTAGGTCTGTCTACAGGAAGTTCAGTAACCTTTCAAGCTTCATTGTGGACATCTCTTGAATTTTACCTATGAGGTCTGGATTACTCAGATGCCAGAGCACTTTCTCAAATTACATATTTGTTCCCCTTGTTTACGGTGCATCATAAAGTGCAGGTGGCATACAACAGAGATCACCACCTCTGAAAAGCCCCCACTCCCTCATCAGTTGAGGAGAAGAGCGCATACATCGATATATACTAGTCATTCCTCTGAAGATAACCATTTACACAGAAAAGTGAAATAAGTCTCACTCCTTCATTTGGATGACTAGGCCAACTTTTGTATAACTACATAGAATACTAACAGTCCCTTTACAGACATTTACCTCTCAAAAGCAATCACAAAAGCAATACACATGTACTGTCCTCCCAGGTTTCACACTAACAATTGAGTAGCCTTCAATGTAAGCAGCACTGAACACACACTCCAAAAAGAAAACAAGGCACAAAATTTGGAAAGTCATTTTGCAAAGATTTTTCACCTGTAGGACTGCATAATATACATACAAAAGTACACTGGTGAACCAGGAGAGGAGGACTGCAGTTCCACACCCGAGGCTGAACTGGAAGGCTCTCACAGCCCTCTGCAGGAACCAGACGCCTACAGCTGTCTCTGCACTTGCTCGCAGAGGCCAGCGCCTCTAAGGCCGTGAACAATGAGCAGCGCTGCACGACTTCATGTGTATTTAATTTAACTGAGGGCAGGATACTAGCAGACTAACAGTTTGGAAAACTGTATGTAGCCAGTTGAATAAGATGGAACTTTTGTACCACTGACCAAGAGATCATTTAAAGTCTCAAACTAATAAAACTTATTTCTCTTCTGCCATATTTTATGGGGTGGTCCTGGCTATATTATGAATGCAGAGGAGATGGCATGACTGAAATCTCTAAAGAGGAAGAGTAAGTCTATAACAGGTTTCCAAACAAAACATGTAGACAGCAAGTGATTGCAACCCCTTCTTTTGCTGCCAGACTCTAGGTAATCTTGAATATTCAGCAGAAATCACTGATATGTGTATAATTCACTGCCCTGGGAAATAGGGATTGTGCCATTCTGCAGCCTCCTCTTTATTTCTCCCATCAGGTGCCTCACCATACCCCGGAGTGCAGATAGATGAGGACTTTTGCCGACGGCTCAAAGAAGGAACCCGGATGAGATCTCCAGAGTACTCTACTCCAGAAGTGTAAGAGCACCAGGTTTTGTATTGCGGGCTGACACATGCCATTTAAGTATTACAAAAGAGATTGTGTTTAAGTGTCGAGGGAGAAGGAGACCTCATCAGACGACAGCTATGTGTTTTGTGTTTTGTTTTCAGCAAACGTAGTTGTGCATATCTTGTGTGCCCTGATACCACAGACAAATGCTAAAGACAGGCCAAGTCAGCTTGACGTTTGCCAACAAGATTAACAGGTCTCCCCATGTCAGTTGTAGTTTGTGAATCTCAGTTCAGGAGACTACTGTGGCTGCCTTGATTTCCAGTTCTCTGACAGAAACCAGGTGTCCATTACTATGACTTATTTCAGCAATATGAGTGGGGCCCAGCAGTCAAACTTTAACTTAGGTGAAAATAAAAAGCCTACAGGCTCAGCTGAGACAGGAAGATAGAAGGAAAATGCATCCTACATGGAAACTAGAACAGAATTCCAGCACATGGAGATTTGACCCTGTCTAAATACAAAGCTATCCAACAACGACCAAAACAAGCAGCAGCAGAAACAAACAATTTGGAAGCAAAGTCCCTATCCTTTTTCTTTCTTAATACCTGTGTTCTTCCCTAGCTACCAGACAATGCTGGACTGTTGGCACGGAGTACCCACAGAGAGACCTACTTTCACTGAGCTTGTGGAGCGCTTAGGAGACCTTCTTCAAGCCAACGTACAGCAGGTACGGCAATGCAAACATTTCTTCAACAAACGTGGGCACACAGATGTATACGTATGTGGATATGTGTATACATGCACACAGGTAACGACTATGTCGAGCAGTAAGATTAGATTTGACTTCATAACAGAGGTGACAAGGAAAATGGCTACTGGGATGAGTAAAGAAAATGTTAACTATTCAAAAGAGATTATATTTCAAAACTAGACGTTTGTCCATCCACAATAAGCAGAAACTTACATTAATTAAAAAAAGGCTCAGCTGCCCCTTAGAGGAACAATAGCGCTTTATCTCACAAACAATTTTAATTAGATTCCAACATAGTAAACTGCCAGTAGTTGGTCTGAACCTTCTCTCTCATTTTCTCAGCTTACGTTCCTCAGTGCTCTTAGGAGCTTTAAAATGATGCAGTTTAAAGCTCAGAAAGTCAATTACATAATTATTAATTTCATAATAGTTAAATCAGTTGTTTTCTTCTTCAGTAGAAACAATCAGACCAGTTATGTAACTGTTAATTTAATTTAAGAAGATATGAAACCCTCTCCTCCAGCTCCTTCCTGCTTGTAAACAAATTTAGGGAAGCTAAGTTGAAGAGGGCCCAGTTTGCAATATGAAGAGCTTGTGAGTTTTATCCTATAACCAAAGTAAATTAAGGAGACATAAAAATCATGATAAGGGAATAGGGCACTTAACTGCTTCTCAAAATTAAAGAAAAAAAATAATCAAGCAAAGGTAAATTTGGACAAATAGTTTTAGGTCATTTCAGAAGATTACTGCAGGGGTGTAATGACAATGCAGAGGTTATTAAGACGTGTACTGAATTCCATTAAACTTGCAGCATCAATTTCTTGTAAGGACAAGAAAGAAAATTCTTTAGGGCTTCCATTGGAAGGACCAGCTCTTCCTCAGCTGCAACTCCTTATGCTGAACATGAGTAAAATGTCTATACATAGGCAATATTCATTTACCTATTCCTATTGGCCGTAGGGGTTTTGTGGCTTCATGCCGCACCCTCCCTTCTCCCAAACACATGGCTTAAACTTGGGTTTAGGTGTCCTTGAGACTGGTTCCTTGGGATTCACAACGAGGCCAGTGCAATGATCATATAGGGGGCTGCTTTCCTGAAGTGAAAATCGGTGAAATTCCGTTCAAATTCACTGAGGCAGAAGAGACATGCATCTGGAACATGGTAATCATCACAAAGAAATTGCTGCAAACTCATCAAAGATGCTGCTGTTAAAGTCACCGAAGCTCGCTACTTTTAAACTGGATGCACATATATTGACACCCTCAATACAACCATCGCGTTGCCGTACCATATGGGAGGGACTTGGAGAGGTTTTGTAATCGCTATAAAGACCAGTGAAGCAATAGCTCAGGCTGAGATGCCTGGAAGAGAAAACACACCAATTGCAGATGAGTACTGGAACATTAGGGACCATTTCCAGCCATTCTGCGTCATAGGTTTCCCCAAGCGTACTGTTTTCCTCATACAAAGCCTCGTGCACAGTAAATGCTGGATAAAGCTCGACATTCTAACTTCCGCAGGTTGTGAAGAACGTCATAATCACTTTGAAGAAGCACCATAAAGTTAAAATAAAATCTACTCCTTTCTCAGTGTAAAGCTCTGTAAAATACAACAACCTTTTACAACTGAGGTGCAGCACAAAATGAACTTTACTAGCTTTGTGTTCTTTTATGTTATTAATTACATAGGACGGGAAAGACTATATTCCACTGAACATCACCTTGCGTCCTGATGGAGAATCCAATGCCAAAACTTGCCCTGTGGAAGAAAACTTGAACAACTGTGCTAATCGCTGGAGCGCAGTGGAAACTGGGTAAGAAAAATACATTCAGGGGGTGGAAGGGAAAGAAAGATTTGATATAGCTGGGCGCTGTTTGTTGTCCTCTCTCAATATGGAGCTGGACAGACAAATTTCTCAGGGTATTGTATATTAGCTACAAGAGATGAAAAAAGAAAACTGGTCCAGGAAACTGAGCTGTGTCAGGGATGTTAATTGAGCTACCAACTGGTGCAGCATGTGCTCGGGTTTTATGCTGACCCCTCAACTTTTTGGGTTTCAGTAACAACAGCAAGAAGCGGCCACTGAGTGTGAAGACATTTGATGAGGTGCCAGTGGAAAAGGAGAAAGTGATGCATGAGGTAAGTGAGGTGATTGCATCCTTCTCCTCCGGGTTCACAGATCACTTGTCACCAGCACCAGAAACAGTTATTAGAGCTTTTGAAATCTGTTTGGTAAGAAAAAGCTTTAAATCAAGCTGAAGATTTGGCCCTAGCGTCATACACATAGGTCTGTGTGACAACAAAGAGGGACCTACATTTATCTTAACAAAAAATTTAAAGAGAAGCTTATGCATAATCATCCTGGCTTTGATCAGGCTAAGGAGATTTATATTACATATTTCAATAAGTTTTTTCCACCATAAGAGAATGGCAGCTCGTTGAAATGGAGCCTTTTGAAGGAAATGTGTCCAGGACACATTCTGGCTGGCTGAGACAGCCAATAACTTGGTGGTGGTGAGGGCGTTCAGCTCTGGATAGACAAGACCAAGATTCAAGTTCCTGCTCTACTTGATTCACACAAAGGGCTCCAACCCTGGATTTTCCTCACCCTAAATGAACATATTTATTGTGAGTTTAATGGCACTGCAGGGTGTAAGGGTGTTGAAAGGTTTCGTTTTCACTCCCGTGGAAAACAAAAGCTTATTTTGTTAGAGAGTGATGGTTCTGCTTGTTGGCTTCCTCTGAAACTACAGGTTCCAATGGTGAAGGGCTTTGGGGTTTTCTCTATTTTTTCTTCTTTATTAAAAAAAACAAAAAAACCCCCACCCAACTGATGAATCTCCTCTATGGTTCCGGTACTCACTGGCTGCAGTGCCATATGCAGTCCACACCACCTGCCTCAGTGACAGATTCTGTGCCACTACGGAGGGAGCTTTGTAACACATCCGTGTTTGGAGCAGATCGAAGTTTAGGCAGGAAACCTTCTAGCAGAGGAAGAGGGCAAGGGTCACGTGGCTAGGGGCAGCAAAAGAAAAGAAAGATGCGTACAGTTTTATAGAAAGAAGCCAGTCTGTCTCCTCCGCGAGTCAGGGAACCATCCCCTGTGCACAGCCAACATCCCTCACCGCAGCTCTCTTGGGAAGGGCCAGGTCTCTGGCTACAACTAGTCCTGGACACATTTCACATCCTTGACAAATACAGTGTATTTCGCATCTGTTTTCTCGTTAGCACAAACTAAGGCCCATTATCCCCTAGTATTTTGCCAGATGTAATTTCTGTGCCTTTATCAGTGCATCTTAGGGATTAGGAGGCTCAGAATTTTCTCTGCCTCCTGCATCTTTCCTCTTGCAGGATAAAAATCTGTCCCTCTGAATCACACAAAGGCATTTACTAGATAGATCCGGTATCAGTAAGAGATTACTGCTGCCAGCAAGAGCATTACTTTCCTAAATGTTCCCTGTTCATGGCATTTTAAAGTCCTTACGTGAAGGGGGGAAAGTTTCAAAAAAAACTAATGATACATTAACAGATCTGAAATAAATGTGATATTTCAATGAGGATGCTTTAAAGCAAAATTATGGTGTGGTCTACTTTCAGACAAAGTAAGTGCACTTGGGTGACTAAAATTATCTTACCGCTCAAGACATTAATACTGATTAGGTCATTACTTCCAATAGTTGCCCAGGATCTCTGAAAGTGCTCTACCACACCTTCCTGCAATTGTGCTGCTTATCTGTAGTCTCTGGTGATATTCTTTTAACAATTCTTCTATAAGCAAAACGCAAAGCAGCACACAGATAAATTGTTTCTAGACCACATATTTTAAGGAGAAATAGTTAAGATAAAAACCAAAGAGAAAAGCTGGTTTCTACTGAGGTTTTGACAGACCTAATTAATTTAGGATTTTACTTTATACTTTGAACATCAGCTTCTAGACTGATCTTGCTAACAATTGATATATTACCAAAGCATTTACAAAAAGGCTTTTGCTTTTCATTTATTGTTTGCTGTGATTATTTTTTCTCTTTCCATCAGTTTGACTGGTAAAATAAGATCAACCAGAGTTTCACTTCCCATGTTGAAGTCTTTGCTTTCTTGGTTTTGACAGACAGACAGACAGACGTGCAACTCTCCAGCATCGCAAAATAGTTCAAATGCAAAGGAACCCCACAGAATATTTTTTAAATTACTTAAAACAAGGACTGTGCATATCTGTGAACTTATGTAGCACTTAGCACAACAGCAGCTTGATCCTAATTGCAACCCTGAACTCAACTTCAAGTGCAACGAAATCACAACCTCAACTTTAAAACGAATCAAGCCAGTTTTGTTGGACAGCTCATGAAAAATCCATAACCAAAGTACAATGAGCCTTTTAGGCTACAGATCTTTGCAAAGCACCTGGATTTGCCAAAATGATACTGAACTTCCACTTAACATTTCAATGTTTCTAATAGTGTATTTCTAGTAGGTATTTAGGGTACTTTCTCTCTGAGAAGCCTAGCCAGTATTATTGGATATATTCCTTATGAATTTCTGTCTTTTCATATTCCAGCTATCCTACCTAGATGGTATCCATATGTCATGCTTAATATCAATTTCAAGTTTGAAAATGTCAAATTATTTTTTGATATGTTCCTTTTAAGGGTGCTCTTTCAAAATACAGCTCAAAAACTTTATCATTACAAAACCAAGGCAAATGTTCTCAGGCTAAGTAGCAGCACTATTGGGAACAGCTGGATAAAAACTGATAGTGTTGGCCCTGATAAGAGAATATTCTGAAGAATGGGCTTAACTTCACACATCAACTGGACATATCTACGTGTTAAGCACTTTACTAAATAGAACACAATTGAGAGTTTGGGTGCATTTGCCCCCCCAGGTTGTTGGTTGGAATCCTGTGATTATACAGAACAGCTGGGAGCTCCTGCACTAGTTCCAGTACACAAGTATCAGTATGTGACACTACAATATAACACCTCCAGAGGGTCACCTTGGCAGTCTCTCCCTGAGACCTGCATAGACAGGGGTCCCCAACCTCTACAGGCCACAGTGAAGGAGGAGAAGTTACATTCTCCTGCCCTTGCTTTGTCTGCTCTATAGCTGGAGACAGTTTTATAAGGTGAAATTCTATCAACTTGCCTAAAAGAATTATCATCTCAAAGTAAGATAGCTGGGATTTGGCATTCTAACTAGCTCCTTCGCTTTTCTTCTCTACTGAGTTTAACAGCAGTTTAGTCTGACTCTTCTCTTCTCCACACTCTCCCCACGGAGGCCGTTTCTAATTTAAAAGTGCTGTCATGATCATTTAACACTCTGCTGACGTTCTCTTCCTTTTGCTACTCAGGAGTCGGACAGCGGGATGGTGTTGACGTCAGATGAGATAAAAAGCCCAAAGAGGCTGGAAATCCGTTCTTGGCCTTATGGGATCATGGCTCTGGCGTAAGTGCTTTTTGATATTTCTTTTTCAGACAGTTTCCCATTCAGAAAAACACTTGCGAAATTTTAAATTTTGTTTCTGATTCCAAAAGGAAAACTGTTAGGCTATCTAAAGAAGCTAGAAGGAGAAGCAACTCTGGATTTCAGTCCTATAACTGAAAGACCATGGTTAATGTATTTTAAGATGAAGAAAGTTATAATGTAAACTTTGTTTCCAGAAGGAAGTTGAACATAAAACAAGAGTTGCCAGTCTCTGAAAGGAACACTGCACTGTTGCATTTAAGTTACAGGAAGGTTAATTAACATGAAAAGCCTTGATTCATGTGATAAAAATGAAAAATCATTTCATCAGCTTTGAGCACATAATGTCTCGTCAATCAATTTAATCTTCTTCCAAAATGCTAAGTTGCCATGTGATTCTGAATCACATTTAAAAAATGAAGTAATTGCTCTCTAGTGAAGCTGGTGTCTCCTGTTCATGATCTGATCCCCCGGGGCAGAATATGCTGCACGTGGCAAGTGATGGGAGTAAAAGAGCTGAGAATATACAGATCTACTCCAGCTGATTCTTGACTGCCTCTCCAGTGTTCTCTTTTACTGGTGGAACAAACTTTGAAGAACTTGATTTATTCATCCAGAAAATAACATTTATATTTACACCAGTGTCTAACAAAGCTATGTTTAATTTTGGACATACAGAAGGACTGGCACGTTTAAGAAGGCACATATAGTAAAGAACAGTATAAGCACTGCAAAGCACTTACCAGAACCATGATTTCTATATTTGCTTTGTCACAGCTATGAAGACAGTCCTACAGAGAAATCCCTTAATCCTACCCATGAATTATATTGCTCATTACCCTATGAACTGTGTTGGTCATATTTGGTTTACAAATAGAGGCTGTGCCAGTGTTTGCTATATGTTTATCCATTCATTGTAAAGACAATCACAGAAGAATAAAAACAGGTATTTTGCTTTCAGTCATCAGTTAGCTCAGAGTTCTTTATAGTTCTGTCACAATCAGGCACAGGCAGAGAGTTAACCTGGTAGGGAAATTGCTCTTCTCCACTTTCCTAGAAAAGTATAACAACAATAGTAATCCATTTTACTGATTCAAATGTCTACTTGTAGAATTTCAAAGAATAACTACCCAAAATATTAAGAAAGAAACAGTTCTGTAGCAAGGAATTCTGTGTCTATTCAGTTAATTAAGCTAATTAGACTTCTACCCAATTGCCTGGAGTTTCCTCTGTATTAAACTCAATGATCTTTCCCACTAGAGCAATTGCTAGTTCCACATCGTCACCTTTTTTTTCATATTAAAGAGAAATGATAGATGAGAAAAAACTAGTGCAATTCCTGCATGGTATGGGAGAGCTCACACGAGAGTGTATAATCAGAACCCAACAGTATTTCAGAGGCGCTGACTCCCTCACTCAGAGAGAAAAGGAAGACAGAAGGAGCTTGTCTTGACTTTTCAGACCTTAAACCCATAAATTCCTAGATGCTTCAAGGCAGGAGAGAAGAAAGAGGAAAAGGTTACACAAGGAAGGCTGGAGAGCCTTGCAGCACTAACTAGGAGCATTTCAATGTTACAGATTCTCCTGGATATGAGTGCGACTTCAGGAATAATGTTGTTCAGCAATATTTCCTCTGTAGTACTGTCCCAGCATTGACCCTGTTGGGGGATTAGCAGAGATCTAGATATGGTTCCGTGGTTTTATCCTGTGCACACGCTGAGAGGATTTCTGCACAGCACAGTGCATTGCTATGGAGACCAAATGGCATCAGCTCTAAAAAAAGGAACTTAAATGTCAGGAACTGCATTACTCTGATGCTTTACCTGGGCTGATTTACCTCTCTCTTCTGCATGATGTCATGTTGACACAAATCCAACACATACACACACAGCCTCCCTGATAGGATTTATCCTTCTAAAGATTTCTGTCAATCACCTCTGACTGCTGTTTCCCCTACTGCATTTGCCACGTTTGGACAAATAGTTGGCAGCAGAAGGTTCTCTCTCTCCCCGTTCCAGGCTTTCCACTGAAAATCAGAAAAATCAACATACAGATAGATTTAGAAACACAAAAATTCCATAACAGCTTGTTCTTTCAAGATTTCCAGGAAAGCTTTCTGAACTGCTATCAGGCCCACCGGGAGTAAAGGTGAAGTAACGCGGCTCTGCTGGGTTCGGTGAATCTCTGCCTGACCCACACCAACTGGGGCTCTCCCCATTTACAGTCAACACTTCCATAGGGATTCCATTCATCGTGAGATACCTGATACTTTCTGTGCCAGCCAGACTGCAAAAGACCATCTTATCAGAGGTCTGCTATAAAAGCAAATCCTGCAGCAAGCTGTGTTTGTTGTCTCCTTATTCCCAGGACCTCAGCTACCATTGAATGGACAGAGATGTGTTTTTTCTTGGCCACATCCTTCACTGAGTGGTTGAGGTCCAGCTGAGAAAGCTATTTTGTCAGCTTCCTTTTTTGTTAGTCTTGCAGACTATCATTGGCACAAATAACATTTTTTACATAGTCACAGAGCATCCTGATGCCCTCTCGTTTGAGGACATGAAACCCCTTGGCGCTCCTGCACTGCGAACTTGAAAAACAAGCCTCAAAAGCATATAGAATAGTCTAGGAGAGGTCAGAAGAGAGTGTTGGTTTAATAGGGGAGATAAAGTCGCCCTTGTTAATTGTGTATCTCTCTCTATCAAAAACATTTACCCTGGATCCTTTTCAAACAGTCTTTCTTTTCTAAAACAAAACTGTTCAAAGGCTTAGTGTGTTTTCTAAACCAGGGTGGCTGCATTTACTATTTTTGCCAAAATCTTGCTGTTTATTTATCTCGCATTTATTTCTCTGTCAAGTTTAAAATTTGGCAACACTAGACACCATGGAGTGTCAGTGTCAAGAGTTTATTGAAGATGAATCTGATACTCTGGGCCTGGGACCACTGTTGGACTGGACTAACCATTTCTGAGCTCTAAGCATTTCATACTGCTAAAGTATAAAGACACAACAGAAGCTGTAGCGAGAGATGGGAAGACTGACTGGGATAATGACACTGGAGTTAGCATTCACGGAAGCGCATTCAACATAGAGGAGATTTAATGATGGGATGACTCTGGTGTCAAGTTTCATCTCATAATATTAACAGTTCACTGCCAAGCACTGCTTTAAAATTCTCCCAGAGACTCTATAATCAAGTTATTGTTTAAAATTACAATAGGTTTGCTATCTGCTCAGTTGTCCTCCCTCCATCCCTTTCCCTTCTCTCCCCCACCCCAACCCAATTATCCTCAGTCACTCTGAAATTACTTATCTGGGTCTGTCCAAGTCCCATGACACCACTGATCCGCTCTGGGCCCTGGGTGCTGCATCCAGATCCCATCACTGAGGGCTCTGCCTTTGCCAAAGCCAAACTGAGCCTAAGGCAAGTCAATAACACTGAAACAAACTGGTTTTGCGCAGGAACATCAGGCATTCGTGTCCAAATGCAAGATGCCCAACAAAAATACAACCTGGCTGACTGGGCTCAAATCCTTTTGCACTATCTCAGAAAGACGAGGTGTGGAAATGTTTGCTCCATAGCAGAACTTAAAAGATTTTTCTTCTGTGATGAGCGTGCCGAGATAGCAGATGTACTTACTGTTGCGTCCGGCAGCTCCTTGCAGTATGACCTGACTTGAGCCCTCCAAAATAAAAGTAACTTTGAAGGAGTGGCTATGTGGGAGTTATGTATGCCGCTTTTTCCTAGGATTATGCTATATGCTTACAGTGGCAAGGACTAAAAGGAGAGCTGTGAAAGGCTGCACTCCCCAGCGTGGTTCTGACTGCGGCGCTTCTCATCTCACTGCATTTCAAGTGCTGGAGTCGGTCTCAGGGCCAGCTGCCCAACTTTGCCACACATGCAAGGGGACACATACTCATTGAGTGGGTGACTTTGGCCTGTTAAAACTTTACTCTAGCTGTACTTTGTGTTCAGAAGTATTTCAAAACAATGTATTCTTGATCCCCTTGAGTTCTCTGTGCCAGCAGGCTACTGATGCACTGACACCGCCAGAGGGGAACCCAGGATTAAATTCGTACCGCACAGCACCCCCTCTAAATTGTATTAAAGCAAACAATGAACCAGTCACAACTATCAGAAGAAAAAATAACCCTTTTCTTCTTTCTTTGCAGAAAAATTTTAAAAAAGCTAATCACACCGTGCCTCATTAAACACCTATGAGAGCTGTTTTAAAGCCCTGAAGTCCCTACATGTTATTAAGAGATGCAGTCATGAGACAAACAGCTCTACTTGGCAACGCTCAGCCCAATTTCTCATCTTTCCCCAAACACAGCTTCTGAGCCAGGCCAGGATTTCTACGTGGACACAATAGTCTACTAGTTTTTCCTATTGAGGGCAAGATGCTCAGGCATTTTATTGCAAAGCAGTTAAGCGCTGCTCCACAGCATGGAATGGGAATAAGTGCTACACTTGGTACCGGAGTCCATCACTGGACAGCGTGATTTTCTTACAGTCCTCTCTTTCTCCGTGCTCCTCCTCAAGTCATTGACCCTGAGATTTAGGCTTAACAGAAATTGGCTGCCTCTCACTTAAATAAACAGCTCCAGTAGTGGTTTCCAAGCTCTTTGATGATTTCAGTATTTTTCTACCTCTAATCAAAATCTGTTTCATATGGTAGGATGAAAAAGTCTCATTAGGTCATTTAGGCCTTCTAGCTATTATAAGCTTATCCTCCATGGTATCTTCTAAACAACTTTGACACCTCTCCAGAAAACTGAAAAGATTGTGAAAGATTACTTAATATTCAGGCTAACTTTTCCTTCATCTAGTTTAATTCCTAGACTTTTCAGCTTCATCTATACCAGGAAATCTGACATAGCACAGTAAAATCGTGAACTGCTAATGGCTCTTATCACCCCAAATACTACACCAAAATTCACTTGTCCAAGCTTGTGTCTGGGCCACGAGACCTACTAACTATATTGTGTCCCTGCACAGCCACACTACACACGCATGCTACAGCAAAGAGCCCAAGCTCTGTGCTAATCAGGCTGCTTGATACAGTCCTACTTACAGACCTGGCAGGCTCCCAGTTATCAACACTAGGTCCACACCAGTAGGTTCCTCCACCTCATTTGCTTTTACATCTGACAGAATCGACACCAGCACCAGGCTCAGGGACACTACAAAAATACAGCCTGAAGTGTAGCAGGATTTGCTGATAATTATGAGTGTCACTCTTAGTTGATTTGCTGTTACTGACTTCCATTCTTTTAATCTTCTAGTATGGGTTCCTCCAGTGCTTCCATCAATATCGTACTTGCCCTCATAAATGTCCCTCACTTGTAGGTATTCTGTAAGAGGAGTCCAGCGCTGTGCCTTGGCCAACTTTAGTCTCAGCCCATGAAACAAGGCTGAAGCCAGCTCATCCCATCCTTGAAAACACATTTCCCCAAACAGCTCTCCACAGAAACGTGCACATTATGAAAAAGGGTCCTTTAGGTTACAAACTCTGTTTGAGGACAGGAAATGTCAGTGCCTGTCTGGATTCTCATCTCTACCCTTATCCTGCCCCAAACGGTACATATTCTTGCAAGGACAAACAAGTTTTCAGGTTGGTCATTGTGTACAACGTGACCAGCTTGGGTCTGTGAGCAAATGTGTTTCAGCTGAATGCCACAGTATTCACGCGTCAAATCGTCAGTGTTGTGCCGTGGTGAGAATACTAACAGTCAAGTGAGACTGGGCTGAGACATTCACAGTTATGAACAGATTTATCAAAACTGAACATCTCTTTTATCGCTTCCTGCAGCTGCAGCATTCAGAAGTCAGGCAGAGGCAAAATCAGCAAGGAGATACCTTTTGGGGCAGTCTAATGCCCCAAAGCATTGAAGCACTGAACCAAGTAATGGCTAGCTTTTAATGAAATTATTTAATTACATAACCATTATTAACTTCTGTAGCTGCATAATTGTGTGATTAATCAACTCTAATGCCTTCAGTCAGAAAATGTTTATCGGTGGGGCTCAGGGAGAATCTGTCTGTCTTATCCAGGGTAGTACAATTGGCTCAGAGCATGAAGGGGCTTTTGCTTTCCTCTGCAGCATCGAGTACTGACCACCACCAGAGGCGAGACTGACGTCTGACTCAGTGTGGCAGTTTCTATGTAGCAGATGAGATTTCAAGGACGGACAAAAAAGGGATGCTGCAGTCTCGCTTCCCAATATACAGTCCAAGCATATGTACATTTCTCTGTCTCATGAACAGCGTAGATTGAAGTGTCAGTAATATAGAGCATTAAAGGGAAAAAGGCAAAGACCCTTGGATAGCTTTAATTTAGGAAATGCCTTTAGATGAAAGGAATAGTTTTGAAAGTTAATTGCATTTTGGTCTGCCATAAGACAGCTAATGACAAAACTTCCTTCTGACCTAACTCATCAGCTTTCTGTCTTTGGAGCAAATATTAGAAGTCAGCATTTAAGAGTCCTTCTTCAAACACCAGCCTGATTTCAGCGATAGGCAGCGTTATTCCCAGATATCCAGTCTCCTGACCTCCAGGGACAGAAACCTAACAAGAACACTGTCTGTGAGTCTACATGGGTCTGAAAATTTCCCATTGTGTGGCCAAACTAAACCCTAATAACATTTCTTTTCCTCTAGCACTCTGAGATATGTAGGCTGAGGGCCAAGTTAAACAGATACTTTCGAGCTTCTCTCTGTCTCCACTGACAACTTTAATACCTGGCAAATTAGAAGCCAGAGCATCCATGTAATTGTCTGACATGAGTCAATAGAACTGAGCAACAAAAAGAAAAATACATAAATAAAGAGTGAAGCAAAGTTGTGGTTCCCTTCCTCATACCAGGGCAGAATTTATCTACAGAGAGAGTGTGTGTGTGTGTGTATAGAAAGGCACAGTCACCAAATTTATAGTATACAAAAGAAGTTTCCACTCACATTATTCTCTGGACAAAGAGGAAAAACTTAGATTATGAAAGCAGAGTGTGCTACATTTTTGTTGCAATTCTCAGGGTTACTATTTATTTTAGAATTTCTGCTTTGCCACTCAACAGGTTTGGTTTCAATGCCCTGTGCAGGTCTAAAAGCCCAGTAACATCAGCTTTAATCTATAACCTCAGCCTTTGCATTTTAGAATCCACAAAACACAAGTTCATTCTAGACATGCAAAACATGGAGGGCTGGTTCTTACAACACAGGGGTCCTGGGTTCACTTCCCAGAGACGAAGCTGGAGATGCAAACATGCTATGGAAAGCCACCACAGCCCGCTAAAGTCAAGCCAAGTACAAAGCAGCCGGTCTCTCCTTGCAGGTGATTAGAGCTGTGGCTGTTTGTTATGTCTGAACATAGCCGAATATCTCAGCTCCTGGCTTAGAATGATGGGCTTCATGGGTACACAGGGTTTCACCTACTCCACACACTCCCCCAGGAAGAGAACTACAGGGATAGATAATTTACAGCTGGACCCTAAAGGCTGTTCAGCGTGGCTGTGGACAGATCATAAACCAGTGCTCTGCTCTAGCCAACGCACTGCACACTCGTGACCTTTCCAGAATTAGCAGAAATTTTAAGTGATGATACTGACGCTAGTTCTGTCAGCCAGACTGAGAATATCTGCAGCTTCTGGGAAAACTGAAGCTTTTGACAGGTTCCAGATTCAGAGGCAAGATAACACAACTTCTAAAGTCACAGTAGCATAATCTAGCAAGACATATTTACCCTTTCATAGTTGAAAGGAGCTGGGCCTACTGTATATTACAATTCTGTCACGCCAAGAATCAACTTGCTCTTAGGCCTGCAGCGGTTCTCTCTGCTGTACCATCACAAACACATGACAACACACTCAGCTGGTGTCTTGGATCTGATACTTTTCCTATTCATGATTTTTGTTCCCCTTCCTCCAGTTACTGTGTCTATCTCTCAGCTCTCGCTTTGTTTCCCGGAGCAGAAACTGGCTTTGCTTTCTTTCTAAAGCACTACACTGAATCCATGATCAACTGTTGGGGACTGCAAGCACTGCAGCAGTACAAATAAAATTGTATAATTTATTACACTTATTATGTGATGAACTGTTGTTTTTTCAGAATTTTTTTAGGATTATTAGAACTTGAAACACACATGAAATATACACACAAAGCGCTTAAGCACTGCCTGAATTTAAATTCTCCCAGGCACATTCATAAGTCATTCTGAACCGAGACATGAGCTATGCCATAATCAGTCTGTGAGTGAGGCTCAGCCCAAAGAGACACATGTTAAAGGGTACCTAAACAAAGCAGAGAAGTTTAAAAGCCATTCTCACCTTGGGATCCTTTTGAGAACCAACCCTGAATTATCCAGACCTCTTCCAATGAATTCCTCAGATAGAAGAAAGAGGCTTAATAAAACATTATTTTTAAGGCAGCCTGTGACAGAAAGTACCTTTTTTTTTTCTCCACAACACGTGCTGTTCCTCAAGGTCACCTTGTTATACAAATCCTCTCCAGGGTTCTCCTACTTTTAACACTGAGGTTGCTCCGTGTGATCTAAGTTGCTTCTCTCCCACCACCTTCATCACCTATAATGAGAGAAGACAGCAGAAAATGAAAGCTGGCTCTCTCTAATAGCATCAGTCACAGGCCAGCAGTTGTAATGTTGAAAAGCGCTGCCCTTCACTACTGTACTTCTCAGTAATTTTAAAGGTCTAGAGAAAATAAGAGAGATTTTGCCCTACACTACAAGTGTGTGTTCAACACTCTCTTGCTTTCAGTATCATTTTAAATTAGAGTCTGTCATAGATTATCTGTTATTTCATCTTTTATTATACTTAAAGAAAAGTCATAGCCTTCAGTTCTGCTTTCAGAAAAGTCAGATTTTTACTGACCTGTGTCAGAACAATGAGAGAGAACATTATTGTATGTATAGGACGGGTGCATTTGTAACTAAGACATATATAGTTCACTGAAATGCAGTAAGCTGAAAAGACAGAGCAACCAGACTCTTGGATTTACTCCTAAATCTACTCTTAAAACACCAAGTTATTTGAAATACCTAATTCACTTCCCTTATCTGATCTGTAAAATGTCACTGTCTTAGAGGATGCTGCAAAGGTAAATTGAAATGTTTTATATATTTACTTTTTTAAAAATAACGTTGACCATTAATTACACATAGATACAAAGTCTTACAGCGACAGGATCAATATATTATGTTTGTTCTCAACAGGCGGAGAGCTGTTAGCAAGAGCAAAGAATCCATACTATCCGACCACGAGCGCGAGGCTGTCAAATACCAGCCAGCAGTACAGGTAGAAGAGGACACCATGGACTTCACACTGGAAGATTCTGTTCTCCTTCCTATGGATCCCAACCTGGAATGCCACAGCCCACCTCCAGATTACAACTCCGTCATTCACTACTCGGCCCCTCCAGTGTAATCGTCCCAGCCTGACACAGGGCACCCTGCACCCCTCAGCTCTGCTAGATCCTGACCTGCCTCCACGCCTGGAGAAAGAGGCTGGGTAAAAACAGAAGGGAGATCTGACAGGACAATGGTCCATATGTTTCTTCTGGCACATCTCTGATGTGAATAGAAACATTTTAAGAGCATCTTCTTTACTATCTTTAAAGGCCTATTGCAACACATGCAGTAAATTTAAATTGTATCAGAATCATAAATAGGAGCTGTAACCCAGAACCGCTTCCGCTCCTTCCTCCCCTGGCTGGGACCGGTCACTGGCATTTGCAGATTTACAAGTTCCTTCATTCACATTTTACTCCATAAGAGTCATATCAAGCCAGGCGTGAAAACAAGATTTATTCCACTGGTCCTGCACACATCCTGCAGGGATTCTTTAGTACAATGCTGTAAGGGATCAGTTGAAACCAACAGCCATACACACTAACCTTTTGGTTTTGGAGAAAATCCAACATTGAAACACCATTCTTAACTTAGGATCTCACCTTCGGTAAATATTTCTGAAATATTTTGAAATCCAAAATATTTTGGTTACAATTTGTGATTTACTAATTTCCACTGCCTATAGGATACACTCCTAAAAAGGATATGGCACAGGGAAAGCAGATATTATTCACGTATCAAGAGGCAGGTCGCTCTTTGGGGCCACCAGGGCATACAATGTGGTTACATCTGTTTCCCTGTGTTTTCTCCTTGTTCAAAGAGTAATTTATTTAGCTTACATGCAATAGGGAGCCTGGATGGAGATGCATCTGTAATAACTGCAAGGAAAAATCACTGTCTTAAGTAAGAAACTTCTTAAGCATAGACAGAATTTCCCAGCGCAGGTGCATGTGTTTGGGTGAATGTGCATAAAATAATCATTAAGAACATGAGAGTTACATAGAAATGCACATACACCCTTGAGGCACCAGAAGGGTAGCAGCATTTTTATGTTTCCTTTATGTACACGGGCTATTTACTAAAAAGAAACAAGAAAAAAAGCATTTCCTTTGGATTCTGTGGCAGATGCCCAACAGTTGGACCCTGGGAATAGCAGCCCATGCTAAACTATAACCATATGTGACACATACTTGTATCTGACTGTCCTGCCAAGGTAAATGTTGGTATGATATGCAATGCCCCTGCATCTAAACCCTCCACAGTAATTCAAAGGGTTGGGGTTTTTTGCAGCTTAATCACGCAGGGCTGAATGGATCACAAGTTCTCACATTTGAGAAATTCAAAGCGTGTTGCCCCCAGCCCAAAAGCTGCACGTGGCAGGGACCATTGGCCTGCAAATATGTATACCCAGGTCCCATGCATACCCCACCCATACTCACAACTTCAAAAATAAGCACATAATGCTTGTCATTTAATGTGCTGTGTAACAATCAATCGGATTTGACTTCAGAAATCTAGGAAGAAAAAAATTATCTAGGTTGCAAGTACAAAAAGCAAGGATGAGAAAGATGTTCATTGACACCCAAGGCTGTAATCGCCCAAGTTATAAGCCCAGATCTGTAAATGACTCGCTCTCTGTGCAGTTTCTTCCAAGGTCTGCACAACCCCTTCCCCTCCTTCTTAGGCTTGACACTGATTCAACTTCTTCAGAGAAAAAGAATTTTTCTTCACAATTACAAACGAAAGGAAGAAAAAAAAAATCCAACACCTGCAAAACAATGACATTACCTTGGCAAAGCCAGCCTGAACACCCTCGCAGCAGCGAAGAAAATGTTCCTGGATGATGGGTTACACTTGGTCACATTGAAGTAAACACAAACAAGCCTCAGGTATTATCAAAGGGGGAAACAAATCTCCAAACCCCGTACCATGGTAACTGTGAACGCTAAAGCATCTGAAGTATGGGCTCCTGGGAACTGCACTTCTCCTCCTTGACTTCAGATTCCATGTATTAAGGAAAACACTCGCAGTAACTCACGAGCCCTTTGCTCATAGCAGACCTGGTAGAAAGCTGTGGTCTGTAGTTGCTTTATGGTCATTTTTGCACTTCTTTGTATTTTAGTACCTATGTATTAAATAGAGCTGGGCATATAACAGAAGAAACTACTGGGAAAAAATTCATCTGACGAGCCCCAGAAAGCTCATTGGAGCAGTTTTTCATCAAACAGTAAATTAACTATGTATAGCTCTGATCAAATAACCAGTCACTTCTTTTGGGAATAATTTATTCAGATGGCAAAAGGAAAAAAAGGCTTAGGCAGTTTGTCTGGCTGCTCTGCTGTTAATGGCATCATTATGTCTTGTTCTGTAGGGTAAGAAAACGGCAGTGTTTAAAAACCCTTCGCTTATAAACTTAAAAATAGGTATATATAGGAAAAAAAAACCCTGCAAGCACGCTCTGTTTTGAAAAAGAATGGGAAACGCTGCTGTGTGACTGTGTGCTTCCAAGAGAGCCCAGTACATCATCTTTCCACCTGATCAAGGATGAACTGCAGAGGTTTCTCCGAGAGAAGAGGAACACGAGGCGGGTTTCCCGAGCAGGACCCAAGCGGACACTGACGGACGCTGGCAGCCAGGTACCCTTCTGGCCCTCAGGAACGTCTGTCAGCCTTTCTGCATTCCAAGAGATGATGTGGAAACAGAACGCAGGCTCAAGTGCTTAAAAGACATTTTAAAACACCGGTGGCAATGACAGTCCCCTGGACGCTGGGGGCTCCTCTGCACTGGCAAAATCAACACCCGTCTTGAGCCGTATCCACGGCCATTTCTTCAGAGAGCACAGACACCCTCCAAACCCACGATACCGGCCTTCGAGTGTTCTGGAAATGGCAAGTGACTGATGTTTGGGCAGCTGTGTTTCCAATGTTTATTTTGAGTGGAAGATTTTTTCCTCCTTATAGTAAATGTAACAAGCAAAAGTATTGCCTGAAAAGTATTATTGAACATATGTCTTCTATTTTATTTACTAATATTTTGTTTGTCCTTTTCTGTCCTCCCTTAATTTAATTATTGTTCTTTTCTTACAGTGTTGTATATAGTTTACCCAGTAGAAACAAATATAGCGATTCATTTATATGGTAAAATTTGTAACATTTTAGTCAAAAGAGACAGAGATACCCAGACATAATAGAGTTAAGTATCATTACTAAACATTTCACTAATGCTTGCAGGCCAGGCTCCTGTTTACAGTGCCCTACTAGTGCCATGTCATAGCAGTTCCCCTCTTGGCTGCAAGTATCTCTGGCTCTCACTTCTTCTCTGTGTTATTTAGTTTCAGTTGGGAAACAGGGATCTGGAGGAATCTGGCAGGTTTATCTCATTCCTGGAAGCAGCTGATGGTAAAGGGGAGGAATTTCCACTGCCTCCCTTTTAATTGAACGCTGGTGTATTGGCTAGAAGATCAGAAGGGGCCAAACTGATTAAATGATGTGATGTTTATTATTTTTTCAGACTTCTCAGGGATTCTTACTCAACTTCTGTCAGCCACCTGCTTTATCTAACCTGACTGAGCTCAATAGTATCTGGCATTAACACATAACTTTGTTTGCTTTAATGGTGCTTACTCCTACTGGTTTTGTCCTCTTGTAACCCCAGAGAATCAGAGCTAAGGGAACTCAGAGCCCGCCACAGAAACATGTCTTCTCTCCAGCAACCACTGGTTGCCACACGGGTGTCCCAGCGTAAGTGCCTTCACCTGCATGTTAGCATTCAGGCTGGTGTTTTCAAACAGTCTGGTTTCCTATCTCCTCTTTACTTTTCATCTATTTCTTGATATTTGTTCTTTGGATTGCTTTTCTCTACCTTTTGAATAAGATCAGGTCTAGGATTCATTTCGCCCTGCTATTTCCTGTATTTTCTGTGCTTGCAGAGCCTGAACTAGATAATCTAAAGCAAGCTTTTGTCACATTACAGTTTTTTCCAATATAGGCGAGGAAAATTAGTTTATATTGGTTTGTCTGGAAGCCTCTCTGTTTCCTTCCCTGAATGAGAGAAGCTTCAAAAGCTACTGATTTTTCAATATTGGTATCTGAAGCCAAACAAAGATTGGTGACTATCTATGTGAATCCCATCTTTCTCCTAGTCCTGTCTCAAGCAATGAGCCCTTCTCTTCGGTTCTTCCAAGTTATCCTCAGAAGGCGGGGTCCCCAATCAGCATGTTGGGCCCACGCCTTCTACTCAGGATATTAAGGAAGGTCAGGTAAAAACCTAGAGTCTGAGTAACAGTTTCAAACAAATCCACTGAGATTTGAACCCACTGAACGCTGGAGATGTATACGCTTAGGCCTGCCTGCAGGCATAAGCTGCTCTGCTTACGGCATCCCACTAACACAAACCCTCCTCTGCAGTTACTCTGCTGGGCAAGAGTGGTGGGGCACTTCCCTCTTTGGATTTTCATTCTTGTATTCTGTAGGAATGTTAGTCGGCATGTCAGCCTGTAACCGGCCAGTCAACAGTTTATGACTTATCTTCTCAATAATCCTTCACATTGAGCGCTGGCACCGCCTTGTCATGTCCCATCTTACTTTACGAATTTGATCTGGCCCTTCTCCAGCTGTAAGGGTATGGTTCTGGGTCAATGGTCTCTAGCTCCCACCAACAACAACCGGACAACACCGGGAAATGTCTGCAGGGAAACACCACTAGCAAATAGCTACATAACAAGATAAAGCATTATCAGGTTTTCCTGAACACAGGAGTTAACCAGGATCAGTATCATACTCAGATGATAATATAATTTTTTCTTATCATAAAGTGAATAGAAAAATACAGAAGGTAGCAATAATTCTTTTGCCGCTCCCTGAAAATAGCAGTGGCCAAACCCTGGGATCCATTTCCTGTTTTTAGAGTGTGTCACAAAAAAACAGAAAGAATTTTGCCAAAAGTAATGATACCAGCACCAGCTTACGCAAGTAAAATTCATTGAGGACTCCTGGATTTGACCCTCTCAAGAGTCAGTCATTGTACAGGATGTAAGCGTTAAGCCCAAGCACTGGCTTATTTGTTTGACATGTGGGGTTTTTTCATACAGTGTTAACATAGAAAAGCAAACGTGCTGGACTGGGTCATTTGGGACCCCAGGCAAACCCGATGCCATAAGGGCCGTGGTTACGGGGAGACTGGTGTGGTTTGCACTGAGCAGCATACCATTGTCCTGCCTAAGAATCCTGTGCCACAAGAGCCAGCACATCCTTATTATTCAATTCTTTTTTCCTTAGACCTTCAGTTGTCAAAGCAGCTAATGAAAACTGGGAAAAGCCAGTAACTAGGGACTTAAAGAAAATAAACTAAGTGCCATGTAATACTCAAAACACTAAGGACTGTTTGTCTGCCCTGTTCCTGTCTGTCTGAAGAACGTATGCACTGAAAACAACGCTTTCTTATGTAGTCAAAAATTGTACTGTATCTATTAACCAAAAAAATAAAAAGATTCTATATTTATACAGCCCAGGGCTCCTTTGTGTCATCTCTTGGCTTGAAAAGTGTTGTCCTTGAAGCAGAATATAAATAATGCAACAGTTTTGAGAGATTTTTTTTACAAGGTATAGATCTGATACTGATTTCTACAGGGGGTTCAAAGCTTAGGACACAAACCTGCCATACTGTCATTGCTCAGAGGGATCTAACCACCACATCTGCTTAAAAGAGTCACAGATCTCAGAAAATGCTGGCCCAATTTGCTGGAGAAATACACAAATCAAGCTGCCACCAAGAACAGGCCATGAAGCACAGACACTGCTGTCTTGTTAAATTTAAAATAAAATTTTAAGAAATGGGGCTGAAACAGAAGATAGAATTGGAATTCTGCATTCTTAAATAAGACCTATGTTCACCAAAGCATTAAGTACAGAAGTCTGTGAAGATAATTTGCAGGCCATGGTAGCGTTTGGGGGTTGTTCAGATTCAAAATTCCAGAAATTGCATTTCATTTAGCTTACCACAGTGTTCTGATGAGAACACAAATAAGTATTTCCCAATACGCAGCCACGACGATGTTATTGAATTCTCACTTGAGCAAACTGCAGTGCTGAAATACAGAGTATTTTACAGTTAAGGTCTAACTAAGTCCCTAAGTCTGAGGGAAAAAAAAAAATCTCCCAACAATAGTCAGGTTCAGCTGGCACACTGCGTGCCTTACCAGCTGGCTCATCTTTCTGAAATACTATTTCCCATCCCTCTTTCCATTTTGGTGGCACAGCAGGTAACTACCGGCAAAAAAAAAAAAAGAAATCTTTGCAGATTTTTACAGACTGACAAATACTAGTTTCTACTTATGTCTTAAAATAAATACTGTTATTAGGGGAAAAAAAAAAAGGTGTGTTAGAGTTTCAGAGCCATTCTGCCATTAGCACAGTCTTAAAGTTATTGGTCTGTGTATTTTGTTAGTCAGATTAAGAACTATGAAGCACTCAAGTCACTTCAAACATTTTAGTTTCTCTTCATTCCCTGTTCCAAACAGTCCTAGAAATAAGTGTCTAAATTATACATGTCATTTGAAATGCAGCAATCTCCTTTCATCCACATAATGAGCAAGAACGGTCTTCTCTGTAAACTCTAAAATGTTTTAGTTATATAGGCATGAGTCATCCCACGCCAGGCAACACAGAGCCCCCTTCCCAGGAAGCCTAATGTATTAAATGGTGGAAGGCAAATACACAAAATTAACTCTGATTTGCTTTTAGCACAAAATGTGAATTATTAATCACACACAGTTTGAGTTACACTTGTGGAAGGTACTCTGTTATGTCATGCCTTGGAAAAGAATTTTGGGGAAAGAAGTACAATTGCAGGAATGAAGAACTGTAAGCTTTTCTCTTAGATCTTGACCAGGGGACATAACTTCTCTGTCCCTTACTTTTGGCATATATGACGTAAACGATTTTTGTTTTTACAGCAGCAGCGTGTAGAGATGCAAGACCGAAAACCTGCAGTCTGAAGTATTGAAACTTGGTGGTTTGAGGTGATAAAAATCCAAGAAGAAAATAGGGACTAGCAAGAGAAAGATTTAGGAGTAAGGTAAATGGTTTTGTGGTGGTCACATTAGAAAGCTGAGAAGAGAATCCAGCTGATTTCCAGGCAGGTCCTTTTTCCTTACTCCCACAATGAGACTTAATTTATAAGGGCCTGTAAAGTGTAAAGGCTTTTAAAGAGTGGAAAATACTGTTAATTTTATATGCTTTGTACACAGTGAGGCCCAGGAGCAGTATATAATAATTTTGTCTCAACACCCGTGAGGTAGCCCACGACTTTCAGAGGCTCTGGGAACACATTTTATGGCTGGCTGTTGCCTGGTTGAGGTGCCTCGCTGACTGCCCTCTGCTGACTCTACTGCAATGAACTTGCCCTGCACAAAGAGCAGATGAAGCCCTACAAGGGCCATAAACACAACCATTACTTTTAACAGTACTCAAGTCAGTTATGATGCGTTGCAATTGTTCTAACACCCTGATGAGTTAGTATTCATTAAAACTTAGAGAGGAGAAAATACTCTGTTTAAACTACTTCCTTCTGCAGGGTCTCCAGAAACAGAATGCAGGAAATCTTAGTCCTGGTGGTTCACTTCATCTTTCCTCACCCACACTGACGCACAAAGTGAGACCTGTCCCTTCCCCTCACTGCAGTCTGTGAGTACTTACTCCATGTCAGCACAAGCATCAAGGGCAGAGTAACGTGGCTTCTAAATATTCCTATTCCATATTTCTTTAAGTGGCCTTTAGAATAGGGCTGTTGCTCCCAGGAAGTAATAGCACTGAATGGTATTTCAAAATATAAGCTATCAGAATATCAAACACCAAATGTCAAGGTAATGAAATTAATGCAGAGAGCCTCCCATATTTTTCCCATGCATTTGTCACTGATGATACTTAGTCTGAATATGTGATCTACACAGAATCCCTTGGGTCTCAATCTAGCCTATTCTTCGCTGAGAAGAAATAATACCCAGTAAAGAAGAAATCTTTCCGCTGTGGTTTAAGCTGTGCACCTTCTACGTCCAGAGATTTTTCTTCAGAGTGTGGGTTGACTGCAGAGGACATAAAGAGGTGGGGTTAGTCTGTTGGCTCTTCACTGGCCAGTGAGCATACATAAGTAGCTTCAGTTGAAATGAGAACTTACAACCTGCTGCAAAAAATAAGTAATGCACATAACCCAACACATGCAAACGCAACTGTTTGTCTTTCTTTAATGGCAGATGATTAAAGCGTGATTCTACTTGTTCTAGAAAGGGTAGCAAGATATGTCTACTGGGTGCTCTTGTCTGAATCCATGGTAATGCTACTAAAGGATTAAATCTATCACTTGCATACTTTCTAGGGCAAATTGTAGCTGCACAGGTGGTTTACTCAGGGTAGGATTTTACACTTCCAAATGAAGAAAAAAAAACAAAAAAACCGTATTTCAAATATTAAGAGTGACATTAGGAACTTCATGAAATTCAACAAGGACAAAACCTGCGCTTGGGAAGGACTAAACCCTCGAAATAATACCTGCTGGGGACTGACTGTCTGGGGAACAGCTCTGCTGAAAGGGCCCCGTGGGTCTTGATAGACATAAGCTGAAGAGGAGCCAGCCCTGTGCCCTGGCAGCGAGGAAGGGCAGCAGCACCCTGGGCTGCGTTAATGGAAGCACGGCCAGGCGAAGCAGTTATCCCTCTCTACTGCGCACTCATTAGACCTCATCTGGAATACTGCATCCCCCACCCACACAAACAAGATGCTGATAACTGGACTGGGTTCAGCAGAGGGCCACCAAGATGGTCAGAGCACTTGCTCTGCGAGTCTGAGGGAGCTTGGCCTGTCCAACCTGGAGAGACAGCTTCAGGGGGACCTAAAAGCCGTCCCCACATGCCTATGATGAGGCTGTCAAGGAGGAGCCAGATGGTACAGTGGTACATGGCAGAATGAAGAGAAATGAGAGACAACTGAAACAAGACAGGTGCAGATATGGACATAGAGAGGAACCTTCTTCTCCACAACAATAGTCCAGAAGGGAGCAGGTTGTCCAGAGAAGCCCAGACCTTGCTCTGTGCAGGAGGGTTGACTGCAGACCTCCTGAGGTCCTTTCCAACCTGCATTATCCTACAATCAAGTCTGACTCATTGTTTCATTCTCTGCATGTAGATTGTATTTGTTTACGCAGCCAAATTCGCAGCATAGAACCCCATGCCACACAGGTCTAGCCTCTCAAAATATTTGTGAGTAGCTAGCGATTAAGTTAGTGATTCTCCTCGAGCCTCAGCAGACCTCTGGGAGTCACATGTAAAGGGGCATCTGCTAATAGTTAATGACTTTTTTGTCTGCATCAAAACAAAAGATGTGGCAACACTGATCTCACATACAGAAGTGAAACAAATGTCATTCTTCTTGTATAAAATAAGCCTAAATTGGCTACTCTAATAAAACTTACAGGTAATTTTATCTTATGGCTTCATATATACACACATACCTTTTGTTTTTTGTTAATGCTACTCCACTTGTCAGATAACAAATAGTGCACAGCGTTCTCTCATACCACAATTTATCCATTTAACACACCTAATTAGTGATACAAGTCATTAGCTAATCATGTCCACTATATTAATTGTGGATTGTCCATTTCCCTGAACTTCTTTCAGGGTCACATTCTTACCATAATCCTCTGGATGGGCAAGTCTCCAAAAATCAAATCAAATTTCTAAAATCATTATAGAAAGTTTTAAAAAACCCAAGACAACAGTCTTCTCTTTTGCAAATGAAGCAGGAAATTTATTTCCTGCAGGTCATATGGGGGAAAGAGGAGCATGCATCTGTCAATAATACGCTGTTCCTTGACTGACTCAGATAAGAGCATTCCTCCTTTTTCCACAGAATTTTCTTTTCACAATTGTTACTCTGAAAACTTTGTAATTCAGAGTTCTTCTCTTTTGTCTTTCTTTCTTTCACTGTAACATCGCTAAAGAAAAATACAAGTCTGACAGCAGGTACGATCAAAGAGACCAAGAGCATAATGAAGTCCTTGTTCTCACGCTGAACTAAGAAGAGTTAGTCCTGCAACTCCCATATGTGGGCCTGTGCCTTCTGCCCTTCCAGGCTGCTGTGGGTGAGCAATACTGGCATGACTTTTTAAAGCCAGGACTGCACACTTGGTGTTCCTCGGGGTCAACCTGGGCATCTTCGGACACTCCACTTGGACTAGCAGTTGTTTACTTTTAAGCTGGACCATTGTCACAGTGAATTCCTCAAAAACCCAAAGGTTAATTTGCTTTTCATAACTATGCATTTAAAAAATAATAATAAAAAAAGAACTTTATTCTTTCCTAGGAGAGTTTTGACCTTTTATTCACGTATATTTTTCAAATCCTGTCTTCCACTGTTTACGCCCCAAGCTAGAATGTCACAAGCCATCTTCGCATGGAGCAGAACCACAAAGACAAGCAGGGGCAAGGCAAGGAGAGCAGGTGGAAAGGGGTGAGAATCAGGAATGTGGTGGATGAAGGTAATGGGCTTCCTTAATCATCTCCACTAAAATGTCTGGGATGTACAGAATTACTTTCCTTTTTTTCCCCAAAGCTTCTGAAACAAGCCACAAACCACCCTCATGACACAACGTTGAGAGAGATGTAACGTGATTTTACAACCCCATGAAAGGAGGATAGGATGGCAGATTGAAGCCAAAACATTATCTCCCCAAGCACTAAAATAGCTAGATCAAAATCTGGACATCACAAGTGACTTCTTGTCTATCTGATGGTTTGTTTCTGAGCTCAATCAATAATTCCTCCTGTTGTCATGATGACTCAAATAGATCAGGTCACTGCACTGACACCTATTGACTCAGCATCCCTCCACTGCTGAATGATATTTTTGTCTGTGCTGATGCATCACTGCCTTGCCTTGATGTTAATCTTTTTGTGAGATCCCAGATGCCTTCAGGATTTGGTAATAAATGGGACATGTCAACAGATTGCAAAGAAAAACTGAAGTCATCTTCATTCCTACCCTTTGCACCATTGTTTCCTTCCAGAAAGGAAAAGCTAAGAATTGAGAAGAAAATACGTGCTCTTCTTCAAATGATGCTAAGGACAGGTTTGGAGCTGGCCATGATGCATTGCTTCTCTCTGTTTTGCGAGTTAAGTACCAGCTTCTTACTGGTGCCCAATCCTGCACAGGCGCACCAAACTTCCTTAAGGGAATTTCCACTCAAACACTGAGACACGCCGATTTTGCAGTTCTCTACTCTGCATCTCTCATAGCCTACAAACATTTCGGTCAAGGCAGGAAAGAATATCCTCAGTTGATAAAGACAGAAACCTAGATTCCAGATGTACCCAAGAACAAGTTTTACTTATTCGAAGTACAGATGGAAATTTTCTCCAGACTTGAACAAAGCACAGCTCTTTAAGCAAAAATGCAATGTGATACTGCCCTAAACCATGCTAAGTAGTTCCCTCCTCCTAACATTATCCCAACAGTGGTACAATTAACAATAATATTTACCTAAGACTTCAGTTACTATTTAGGTGCCAGGGAGTTTTTCATTTAAATAAGACTAATTCCCATCCTTTTTTCTGTTTTAACCCCATTCAGTAAAAAGTGATATTACTAATAGGCTTAAATATTAACTACTAACGGAGTATTCATAAGTAAAAAGAGAAATGGAACAGAGCATGCAAACTTTGTTCATACTGCCTTATCCCAATCTGAAACAATGGGAAGAGGGAAAGTAAGTACTCATGGTAGCTTGAAAATCTATGCAAAGGCAGAACATTGGTACTGTGACACTCAAATTTTGCTCATATCAAGGATTTCATTAATTCCCCCAACACCTAACAGACCGAGCTGCACCGACAGCTGGATTAGTGCATAGTCAGACCACTTGATTCTCTCAGATATAGTCCACAATTTGCCCTTCAGAAAATTCATTCTGTTTCTATTTCCATGCAAAGTGCTCAGCAACAGTACCACAGAGGAAGGGATATCATCTAAAGTGAAAAACAAACATCTCACAACTATTTCCTCAGCTGAGTCTTCCCTTCCATTTTGGTCATCTCTTTCCAATAGCAGAGCCTTCAAATTAAACTGATGGCAGAAGTTTCTCGGCGCTTGCCAAGGACAGTGAAAGGGACTTTATAGAGTGGTTGAGAAGAGAGTACACATAAACAGCACCAGAGCAATGTTCCTGTTGGGCTGTGGGAAAGCAAGAACCCAGCAACTAAACTACAGAAACAAATAAACAAAACAAAACAAACCCCCACATTCATGTGAACATACTTAAAGCAAGTGGTGACTAAACTTTTCAGCTTGTGGAGATCTCTATGGAAAATTCTGTAGTAGCCTTGTGCATGTATGTGAGTGTACAGCACAACAGATGTTCAGGGGACATTGTACAGAACCAGAACACTACAGAGTATTCAATATCAAGACAACATTAACAAGATGAGAATGTTCAGTCTGTCATACATCAGGAAATAAGTGGCCTATCATCACCAGCCTTGAAATTTTCTCAAGAGACCCTGTTCCATTTTCAGTCTGAGTCCTCCCATGCCCATCTCCACAAGCCTGAGGGTGGTCAG
The DNA here is from genome assembly GCA_013400135.1 of Rhinoptilus africanus. Taxonomy (NCBI): domain Eukaryota; kingdom Metazoa; phylum Chordata; class Aves; order Charadriiformes; family Glareolidae; genus Rhinoptilus; species Rhinoptilus africanus. The sequence goes on from VXBO01009241.1 coordinate 435,007, forward strand.
TGAAATCCCTACCAAGGGGTACTTGCTGGTGCATCATTATGTATAGTGGTTTGTCACAGACCACATAGAGTTTCTATAGCATTTTGTGGTTCTTTTTTTAAAACAACATTTAAACACTTGGCAGCATTCTCAGGCATGTGCCAATTCAGACAGTGCAAGAAGACGCATAAGGGAAGATTAGAGAGTCCTTTACAAGGTAATGACTATTTTCTGTTTTCCAACATACAAAAAATATTCTTGTCTTGATAATGATTGTTATGTAGAACATTGTTTTCCTAAAAAGTGAAATATACCACCACAGCATGCCACTACCAAGACAAAACAACAAAGAAAGGTTTAACTGAGATTTATAAAGCTCTGATAGGGATGGCCCCTGTTATCCCCCACAGCAAACAGCACCCCTGTTATGTAGCGTAACACTTAATAACAAAGAAGCTTAAACTCCATCTCTGTCTGTCTGTATTTTGTAAATTCAAATAATGGAAGACCAAGGACCTGATGGCAAGTACCTGATCAGCACCCATTCAGTAGATCTCTACTTCCAAAAAGTGAATACAAAACTAACCCTGCAGGTATTTTTGTCTTTGAAACTGCCAGCATAAACATGGACATTGCAGGCTGAGGCCAGCATGTAAATCAGTTCCTAGATCTTCTTGCAAGTGTTGTTACTGGTTCTGGGGAGGTTGCCACTTTCTCTAAAGTATATGGCAAAGATCACAACTGGAGGAAGACTACAGACATTGAAAGGAAGAATACCATTAGACTATTTCATTACTTTAGTTCCCTGCCACATATTTGGGGGTTTAGGAAATTCAAACCAAATGACTATGTAGGGAGCACACTTGATTTGCTTTAAAGGCAGACAAAGGCTGCAAATCATTTTGTAAGCACAGTAAAAATGATGTCAAAATATGTAAAAAATGTCCAGCAAAGGACAGCATAAATCCCAAGACAGATTCAAGGCTCCGTCTTTGTTTTTTGAAGGCTCTTCAATGGGAGTCCGAAATCTGGGAAGAAATACCGCATCGGCTGCATTCCATGGGAGTGTATTTGCTGGTGTTTATATTCCCACACTTGAGATATCATCTCACCATTCCCAGTTACTCCATTTGGGCTGTTGCTCTGGAGGGATCAGGCATATTTTTTGTTATTACTAATAGCTAAAAGATTCTCTCCTGATCTGTGCTGATATTTCAAGAAAGTAAACTATGTTTAGTACATAAGCTGTATTCACAACATCAACAAAACCCAAACAAACACCAAACAAACAAACAAAATCACCCAGGCACAGAAAAATTTAGGAGCTCAGGGAAGTCCTGGACCAAGGACAGTCCACCCATGGCACAGGCAGCCTTTGGAAGAAGTACACACCAAACTTTCAAAAAACTGACACTTCTGATGTGCAAGGACGTTCAAATGCCTGAGGGCTGTCACAAAACAATGAACCACCAAAAAAACATTTAGTATAAAAGAGTGTCAAGTTGGAGAGACAGAAGGGGAAATCCCACTTGAGCAGTGCTCCGCTTCCAAAGCAAGACGAGCAGGACCAAGAGCCATAGCAGAGCCCAGCCAGGTCCTCATCTGCCTCCGCTGTTTGTCTGAGGCCACAATGGGCCATTAACAGGCTTCTAGCAAATCTCAGGCATTTTTGCAGCTGGTTAATTCTTTTAACCATCATCAAGATGTCATTATGAAGCCATACCAGAATGAAATTATGAAAATGGTATTGCAAGAAGACAATCGGAATCGGGTTGGCAAACGCAAGTCTTATACCTAGAAAGTAAAAGCTCCAAAGTAGAACTTTTGGCATGGGATGATGGAGCCATGAAGGAAAGTGTTCTTTTTGCAGCATGGTTATATACTTATGAGCATATATATTCCAGATAAAGAAAAACTCCCATAAAAGAAAGAACTCCTTAGTACTGCAGTTTTATCTTAAAATCTAAGTCCCAAAAAGTGACATGAAGGCTCATATGAAATACTTCTAGTACAAAATTGAAAGAAAAACATTTCCCAGACAACTAAAAAGTTTGTCACAGATGCCTACAAAGAACGCTTGTTAGGACTCTTTCAGTGAGGGATGAAAGGGATTGCAAAGATAGACAATGAAATTTTAACACAGCTTCAATATTTACATTTACTGGTGAATATAACTTGCTCACAGCAAGATTGAAAATGCAATAATGACACTTCATATTTCAATATTTTTGTTTGCCACACAAATAAAAATGTGTATATGTTTGCAAAACCATTTCAATTTATCATCACTGCTTCGTGTGTCTTACAGAGCTGAGAAAATGCATAGAAACTATGAAAATTAGTAAAACATAAAGTTTGATCAATTCAAAGAAGACGCTACTCATAAAGATGAGGCACTCATCTCCACTGGACAGAAAATAGTTCTTTACTAGAAAAGTTTCTTGTTATGGATTTATTAAATAGCTAAGACTTTTGTAGTTATTTAGATGAAAGAGTTTGTGGATGGGATAGTTTGGTTTTAGTTGTGTTAGTTGATGTCTGTAAGAGAAAAAGTTCTTTAAAAAAGACTTGTGGAAGGCAAATGAGTATGTGCTGAACTTTTTGAGAAGAGGATGTTAAAATCTTTAAGTGTTCAGGATTGAAAAGCCATAAAAAGAACTGAATAACTGACTTGTCTTGGAAAAAAAAGTGCAAGGTTTCATCTCAACCACTTCAATACACATCTAAAGGGAAAGATAGTCCCTTTATATACACTTCAGTTGAACTATCTGCTTCCTGACAAGACAGACTCAAAGATCTGCCACACAATAGCTTGGACCACTTCATTTAAAACAGCTGAGAAATTATACTAACAGAGATGTAAACTATGAGAAATGCTGAAATACAATTCCCTTTCTCTTAGGCTCATTTGAGTGTTGATGTATAGAATTTAAGGCATTAAAGAAGCCTGTGATCTTGTCTTACTCCCCTTCCCCACAGCTTCTGCCACAGATGTTGACAATTACTCCCCGGATTTACAGTTGAAACTAAAGATGTTAATTCAGGCTGGGGTAAATTCACTCTACTCTGTATATAACATTACTGATCCAGGACATGCCAACATTCTGGAAGTTCCTCCCTTAAAACAGATTTTCCTCGGATCTATTACCTTGCTTTTTAGCTTTTGAACAGATTTTGGTCATTTATAAACACATCGCTGACTGATCTTTACAACAAGGCCATGGCAAAGATGAGTCCAAGAGCCAACTACAGTGTAAAAGAATACTTCAAAACTCCACTAAACTTGATTAAATACCCTGATTAGAATTATTTGTAATAATTATCTATAATTAAATATAATTACATGTTATATAATTAATTGTAATTACGTTGATAATTAATTATATTGAAGAACTATATGTCACTGTAGTTTTAGACATTTTCCTAGTAATACTCGTTCCAGGAATGGAGTAGCATGGGACGTTCATCCCATTTCACTTCTACTTCTATTCTTTTAGGCAAAGATTGTTGAATACTTCTATAACTAGGAAACAACATAAAACTGACCACCTCTGCAAAACATTACAAATTGATTCTCAAGTGAATACCTCTTTCACATTCCTACACAGGGAGCTGCAGATTTTGCTGTAGCTGGATTTCATTCACCTCCCTGCTTGTGAGTCCCTGACAGTGTGACCAGGGTGTGCTCAATAGGGATTTGGAGAAAACAGCCGTGATTTCAACAGTTGGTTTGATTGAACCAGGCCTAAACACCTTTCATTGCTGCTAAGTCACTACTCAAATGGAAAATCAAAGAGAAACGAGGCAGTCCCGTGAAGAGGTAGCATGTTTACTGGCACAGCACTGTCACTCCCAGCAGACCCTATGACAAGTGGTTTTATTCAGAATTCCTATATCACCTTGGTTCATTTCGGTGCACCTATGTAAGCTGCTGCGCCTATAGGAATGTTTGCCCAGGCTGATTCTCAATGTATTATTCAAAAACAAATAAAAATGCCACATACTTGAGGAATAAAAGGAAACACAGTATCACTGTTACTGCCGTAAGAAAAAGGAGAGATGGAACATCATAAATATCCATAAGCAGGAGTGCCAAAATTCATCCCGTCTACAACACGGAAAACCAAAGAAGAAATTTACCCTGCAACAAATAATCATTCCTAGTTTTCACACTATTAACAAAAGATGCTGGAAGTTTGACCAGTGCTGCACCGTATGCCTGTTGTCCAAACACAGGTAATGAGGCTCAGAAATATGTACCACACTGTAAAAGTTTAGGGCTTTAATTTAAGGAGCTTTCAGTAATCTGTGATATATCAAGAGTAAGAACCTACTTTCAGATCTCGCACTGTGAGTGACACAGGCCACAAAGAAGGAGCTGATCCAAAGCTTTCAGGGAGATTTATTTAAAGGGCAATAAATACTGTTTAAGATTGCAAGACGGTGCAGTTGACACTGCAGCCTGGAAAGCGCAACCTCAGCCTCGCATTGTGGGACTGCACAGAACAAGGATCTTGGCAGATGCCACAGGATCCGTGGTTCACTGACAGCTCTCAATTCCCTGATCCCAGATGTGAAAGTATTGGCAGAAACAGCTGAGAAGCAGCACGTATCATTGATTCCGCATTAAGATGCTGCAACATCCTCCAGGATACAACCCAGTCAATGCTAAGGTTGATTTCAATCTCCCTCCAAGCAGCCCCACAAATTGATGTCTGTGCATCCAGCACAACCGCCAAGGAAACCAGAAAGCGATACAGCCTACTGTGGGAACATGCTGACATTGTGCCAAAAGTCAATACAGAAGTGGCTGTTGAAAGTTTCAGTGATTTATGAGGTGGAAAAGGATGATCAGGATGCAAGAAGAGAATTTTCTTTTTCCTACTTCATGTGCACGGGGCACTGTACAAAACAAGGCACGGCACCAGGTTGGTTCACAGGCCTGAAGTGCGATGCCCCTGAAAGGAACAACGCCAGTGACACCAGACAGAGGAGCAGTGACTGCCAACACAACAGCAGTCACTGCCAACTCAGCCACAGCTTACGCGCAAGAGCAAACGCAAGAACCAGACAGGATTCTGGGGGAGAAACTGTAGGGCTTAGGGCTTGGGGGTTTCTGAGTTTATTGAGGCTGGAGGGTACAAAGAACTCTTTTTTTTTTTTTTTTTTTTTTTCCCCCCCAACACAACTCTAGAGAAAGCACCATTTGACTGTGCTTTGTTCCCAAGGCACTGATGAATCCAAAAAGATTAACTTTTTCCATATCCTTTCCATAAAAGAACTGGCACATCTCAACTCCCCAGTGCCTGAGCTTCTCACACTGATGCTGCAGAAATCACTGGTGACATCAGCACATGTTAGATGTTCATTTATCCATCAGACACTGGACAAGGCCAATTCTGTTACCAATCAACTATAACAAAGTTTTATGCAAAATGCAAACTTTGCCATCAAAGCATTAAGCAATCGGCTTGGCACTCTGACTACTCTAAAAAGCCAAGAGGGATGGGTAGAAGAAACTGGAGGTAAGACTGCACTAGGGTAAAAGAGTGAACAAAACCCTAATTAGCCTATAGATGGGACAACACATATTCTAAAAGTGGCAACCTATCTTAAAACTATTTACTTCTTTGAAGCATTTGGAAATAGGAAGAACCTGAGTAAAAATTTGCAGTATTTTGTTAATTATGTCATCATTTCTGATCTTCTGCTGAAATGCCAGGTGTCTTAGAATACCACCCACAGCACATAAATATCAAACCAAAAATATTTTTATAAAGTGGTCAGCCGAGTTCTCTATAAAACTTTGACAAAAAAGCACTCATCAGTTCAAGATCACAGTCAGAATGGGGAAAGGAAGGCAAAAAGAGCTGTAATCCACCTTTGCATTGTCCATCAATTCAGGCAAAACTATCACTTCTGATTTACTTGGGAGCCAGCAGCCTTAGCGCTGCTGCAACTTCCCTCTGAACACGGAGGCCAGCAGTAGATAATCCCCAAGAAGAGCTTGCACGAAGCAAGCGATGCATCCTGGCCTTTCTCCATACACCTAAAGCAACAGTAGGTGTTGTGACGAGTCAGTGCCGTGGGGCTCCCGGTTATTATAAGGGTCTTTGAGCAATGGAAAAAATACCTTTTATTCATAAATTCAGAAGGCTGGTGGACAGTGAGCAAAAACGTGTGAGAGGGAATTCCATTCTTCTTCACTTCCAGAGTTGAGAGACTCAAAAGCACACCGTCCTTGCTTGCAATCTCATTGCTGGCAATGCTTTTGTTAGGGTGCCTAGAGGCTTTTGTGCCCGCAACAGCAGTATGTCATTTTAGTATCAACTCCTGCCCTTGGAAATTATTAAAATCCTGCACATCTTTTGAATGAGAAATTAAACGTGTTCTCCAGCAAACACTAAAACTCCTCATGTTGCTGGAAGCTATGTTAAAACAAGGATGTTAAAATAAAATTCCTATTAAAAAAAATTGAATTGAACTTTTCAATAGAATTAGATTTTCTTGAAATTTTATTAGCTGGCAGGTTCATAAACTACAGCAGAAACAAAGGAGGGAAATCAAATCATTCTATTTGAGCTATAAAGAGGTAGCAAAGGGGAACAAAAAAAAGCACTTTTTTGAAATATTAAGTCTACCAATGATAATTTTATCTCTTTCAGACAGTAAATGGCTCCTACAGATTTGTTAAGGTTATAAACTCAAAATGGAGAACAAAATGAGCTCTCCACTAAACTTCAAACAGCACTCCGAGCCACATTCCCATAGCAATAGGGGAGGGGATTAAAGAGCACCCCCAAACCATCAATACCCAAGTGGCATTTGCTTTTATCAAGACTCACAGCAACACACAGAACAGCAGTGTGTTCTCAGCAAACTTCATTGTTACTGACGAGGACTAAGAAGGAAAGACAGGTATTCAGCTTCTGCTGAGGAACCACAGGGGGCCATTGCTTTGCACGCTCCTTACCTAAACATCATAACTCATCTCATCCAATTAACTCCACATGGCCAATTGCTGCACCTGCATATTCTAAGGTCTGTAACACACCAAGTCCGTCTAGATGATCTAATGGTCCCTCCTGGCCTTGTAGATCTACAAATGAGCAAGTAGGCCTCGAGTTACTTCAAAGAACTTCCTTCTGCCCCTTGCAGGATTAAATCATAAGGGATTATTTTCCCTTCCCTCCGCCTGAATTTCTAGTTAAAACCATTTTCTTCACCTGCTCTCCTCAAACAACTGCCATTTAGTAATTCAAGCCACATTGCACTCTAGAAGAGGCTGCATTCCACAGCAGGGCACGCTACCCTTTTCTCTATAAGGAATTTTGTAGAGAAGAGTGCTTCAGCCTGAAAAGCACTGGAAAAATACATTGTTTTGAAAGACTTAACTGAAACTGCTCTTGAAGGGCAATACTTGATTCACTGTCACCTTCATTCCACGTACTTCTAATACCTACAAGATCACAGGTTAGAAACACTTTGAATTGCTGCTTAGCAAATGAATCCATTTGACTGAAACCTTATAACAATATACTAAATATATACAGCTACTTCTGGTACATCAGCTTGGTTATGTGTCTCCTAGCAGAGACTCATATAAATGCAGAGACTCATCAAAATAATACAAACAACAGCTTTGCCTTTGGGAATTGGTTGTCATAAACAAAGAGAAATTAAACAGTCTCAGGTCAGACAGTCCTTTCACCAGGGCACAGGATCCAAACCTGACCAAAAAAAGCTCTGCATCCCTCAATAACCAAGAGCATCTCCTAATCAGTGTTTTAAAGATTTTGAAACTAAGTGAGAAGCTTCTAGTAAAAGCTACAAATTATGAAAGCGTGTAACTGGCCATTCAGCAAGGTTTACATCCTCTATCTATAGCCCTATATGATACAGATAACATCATAAGCTCCTTATGGTCCCACCACTAATAATACCATTAACACTAATAGAGACTTTCACTACCCACCTGAGCAGAAAAGCCTTCCAGAACAGTCTGACCACCTTTGAAGAGTAATTCTAAGCCACCCCCTCCTTTTCATAGATGCTGTGAAAGGTAATTACTCTGCATTAGCTGCACCTGCAGCTGTAAAGGAGCTCGGCTGGGGAAAGGAAAAGGGCAAGAAGAGACACAGATCCATGGCTTGTTGCTGGTTATACTGAGCAAGGCTGTTCTGGGGATTGCATTTCCACTGCTCCCGGAGTAAACTGCTGCCTCACCACACCATTTTTGAAAGGCAAATACATTTATAATTTCAAATAATGACAAAACTGCATAAGATCTCTAAGAGAAAGGGTTTCTTTGAAGTAACCTCTTAAAGGAGGGAACAGAACATTGTTGTGCTGGAAGCTAAGGGTCAGACTGTCCTAACTACCAACATTTGTGCATATTCAGCAGTGACTCATGAAATTATGAGGAGAGCTGGTGACCTGCAGGAATTTAGAGAGAACTGAACATTTGTGTGGATAATTAGAAGATCCACATTTAGAAGGGGTCAAAGAAATATAATATTAAAAGAGACACAGATCATCCTTGGGATTCAAAGTCAGAATACATGAAAGAAACTTTCCCAAAAGTTGCTTATGACATTTTCATACTCTCTGCAGCTTTTTGCACCTTTCTCTGAAACCTTTGGTACACCAAAATGCTGGATACTGAAGGGAGCAGCAACCGGGCATGAGATGGTACCCTGTGTTCTCAGGTAACAAGTGATTTCAAAAATGTTCATTGTGAAATGAGAACTAAGAGTTCCTCGTCCGTATGTACTGATTGGGAAGAAATAACTTTCTCAGAAGCAACCAAGAGTGCTCCACTCTGTAAAGTATCTGTAAAGCATGTAATAATCCAGATGCATTCCTGGCCCCACTGATCTGTAACACTGAAAGTGTATTTTCAGAAGTCCAGCATTATGCACTCGATCTTCCCTCTTACTGCACAGAGATACACACAACTCCCTAAGCGTGCTGCCTCAAAGGCACTCCACTAACAGTTCTTAAAACTGGCAGCCACCTCTTCTCTTTGATCACAGAAGTAGAACACAGGGTATGATGATACGCATCCCTAATGATATGTAGCCCACCTTCTGTGATTCACTTCTTTCTTCCCTCCACTGAAATCAAGCGTACAAACGGAAGAGCTACACTGTGATGAGAAAATCTCATCTACATAGTAAAAGACTTGGCTTCACAAAGCCATTTTAATACCATCTACTCTGTGGCTTGGTTCCAAATCAGGAATATTTCTCTATTGTACAGCTCAGATTTGCTCTCAGAATATAGATGGCCAATCCAGGCAGAGTCCTGCTCTTCCAATACTTGCCTGCCTCTCCCAGAAGCTGGGGCTTCCTCGTGAGGGATTTGGCTAGGAAAAGTTGTTTTCTGCACCCAAAGGCCAGCAAAGAAGGCAGTATCGTGAGACATTTGACTATAGTAGCCATTTTGTTAGTTCTTCCGAGAAGCTGAGGATTCATTTTGGCAGCTTTCCAGGAACACTTGATGTAGTAACTACCACTATTGGGCGTGATACAACTGCCAATGTACTGGTGCTCAGACACTGCACTACAAATCATCTTCTTGATGGGCTTCAAGTTTTAATTTTTTTTCCAGGGGATAAGAAGCCACAAAGGAAATTGCCGTATCTACAGTGTCTTGTACACAGTATCTTAAGAAGGGGTCAATAAATGTCATCAGCAAATCTCTGTACCACAAATGGGAATGGGGGGGCTTTTCAGATAGTGGTCTGTTAACGCAGCACACCTAGTATGGTAATTCAGTCTCAAAAAATTCTCATACAGCCTTCATTAAAGAGTGATTCCCTGGGTTTTTTTCTGCTTCTGAAACTGACTTAAAATATCATTAAACAGAACAAATTTACTGAGCTAAAATAGAGTAAATGGACTGTCTTAAGTTTGCAAAAAGTGTAGACTTGATTTCCTCTTCCATCACTGCAAATCACAGTATAACTCAACCTGACCGTACACTCACACAAGCAAAAAAGAATCAGACCTTCATTTGAGCTTCTCTTGACCATTTGTCCAATGTGAACACTTTTTGCAAGACCAACAATATATTACCTGGTTTCAGGCATTCTAATTGACCTTGGTTGGGTTTTTTTCTGATAATTTATTCAGCAGCCATATAGTCTTCCTGTGGTTAATTAGAGAACTCACTCAAGCTTGTCTAAAGATTTTATAAATATGAACACATTATCTCTTATTGTATCTCCTCTTCCTGCCTATTAACTCACAATAACTAAACTAAACATTTCTTTTTTAAAAAAAGAAAAAAAAAGCTAGTAGGAAACTCCATGCTAAAAGGCAATAATTATTCCCAAGTTCACTCTTAAAGGAAATAATAAGATCAAATGATAAAAAAACCCCAATCAACAAGTGACAGAAAGAACATGCCTTTGAAAACAAGGTGCTCATTTTATGCCAATATAAACCTCACTGGAGGATGTGGTGTTACACCAGTATGAACATTAACCCATATCTGGAACGAAATGTAATCCCATCTTGAATAAATTAATTGACAATCACACTATACTGAGGACTTCCTTTAACTTCCCTCTTTGTATACCCAAGGCCTGGGAAAGCGGAACAGATCCTGGAAAAATGAACAGAAGTCATCTATGACTTTTTGTTGATGTGAATTTGATGCTACAATAACTCAGCTCTACTGAGAAAAAAGTTCAAGTTCAAAAAGCTTCCACACCTCAAAACAGAATAAAATAATCAAGGGAATTTTTGGTTAGGCAAAAATCTCTGCTTATCCTGCTTTGTCAGTGAGACCTCCTTCAACAACATCTAAGGAAGTGCTCTGCAAAGCAAATTAATACCTGATGGACCAAATCAATGGTGGTTAAAGCTCAACCCGGGTGCAGGGGCGATGCCATACATCTGCTATGACCCAGCACGTAACCGTGCTGACAGAAACTGAGATACTTCTGAAACAGCATGCTCCAAAAATTAGCACAGGAAAGTCTAAGGATGGCTCTTTACCAGCACATTTTATTGAAATACACTGCACGGTTTAAGGAGGTGCATGAGATGGGAAGAGGTTACTAGTTGTATTATTAAGGATAAAGATAACTAAATATTTGATCTCTAGAACACAATCACAGACAACTGGTGGCTGATTTGATAAAACAAACTCTCTGGTGAAGTAGGACCTTGTGGTTCGAAGGATTTCTTGCATGATTTTCTGAGGTGTCTAGTTCTGATCTGGCAGAGACACTTTAATGGAAGCGAGACACAGAGGTCTCATACAGCATGGCAAGTCTTATGTTCCACACAGCCTGTAACGTCCCCGCGTCATCTAACGGAGTGCTGAGTGTATACAATCTCTCAGATTAGGCCTAAATAACGTTCTGATCAATCGCATTTAAAAAAATTCCATAGACGAGTCAAATGTATTAAAGAGAAATGGCACTGAAAATTGCTACTTGCATAATTATACACTGCTTTTGCAAAATTTCCCTTGGGAATTTTACATGGAGACAGAATCTTTCATCACTTCCTCATCTAAACTGCTGAATAGTGTCATTGTGAGATTCTTTTCAAACACTGCTGTGCTCCACTTTATCATCACCACCATCATGCACTGTTGTTGCATAACCCTGTTCATCCATAGAAGACTTCACCTCACCAGTGAAGGAAGTTATTCTTCTAGGTAAAATCAGCACATTTATAACAAGACTCTATGAAAATGCATCAAACAAGAGAAAACCCACTCCTCTTCTTTATTTTTGTGTGGTATTTTATTTGTCTGATTACTATAAAGCATGAGGTTGGCTGGCAACGGGGTCAAGATTATTTTTCCCTAGTGCATAATGAAGATTTCTACAACACAAATAGTCCTGTTACTTTCTGGGAGCTTTCCTATATTACATTTAAAGTCTTGGAAAAGAAAATGAGCTTCAGACACAATATTGACAGCAAAATAACTATGTCTAAGTTTATGTTCACTATTCAGAGCCCACAAAATAAACATAGGCCTAATAATATCATTAGGAACTAGTTCCATGAGGTGGCCATTCTGGTGATGACTTCACTGAGCCACAATTCCAAGTATTTATAGCCTCCTTGGACTGTAAATTAGAAATATTAGATGAAAAAGGAAAAGGACAGGTTTGAATTACACTGGTGTGAATTTAAGTTCTACCACAGTAATCCTACTTCTCTGCTATTTTTATAATCACAAGAGCATTCTATTTCATTTTCCCCAAGGTGAATGGCACAAAAGCATATGGAATAAATGAATTTGCCTTCTTTAGGACTATTTTATCATCTTATTTTAACAGATGAATAATAGCAAATCTCTTACCTTCTGCAAAGCATATCTTTCTATCCTTTATTCTCCATTACTATGTATGTAGCCATATGCATGGTCTCATACATACAAATTTAAACAGTGAGAACAACATCTGAAAAACCAAAGAGAAAAAAAAATGCAGTGAGTTATACAAAAATAGTCCTAATTACAAAGGCAAACAGCAACATTACCATAAGGGCAACACTCACTCAAAATGTGCATTTATGTGAACTCTTTTTAATAGATATTTCCTCCCATTTTCTTTCATTTAAAAAACTGAATTTACGTTCGTTCTCTGTGTTTGCTCATAGAATAAAAAATTGTCAACATTGTCACTCATTCTGTTAGCCCTCCAGAAAATAACTGACGTCATTACTGAAATGAATGCTGACCTGTAACCAAAGGCTTGTTATTAATATGTATACCACCAAACAGCTAACAGATCATTACTGAAACAAACGCAGACAGATTCATAACATACACATGAACAGTTAAACTGGATTTGTTTCAGTGAGAAGACAATTAATGCAATTCAGAGATGTGAGGCTATATTCCAAAATCTGCCACTGGAGTCACAGTATTTACCTGACAGGGCTCTGTTAGGGCTTAAGTAATTTTGACAAGCCCCAGTCTCAGCAGTGAGAGGTAAATGTTTGTGTGATCGCATGTTTAAAGTGTACGCCTCATTTTCTCAAAAGTCCTCTGCGTGTACAGTCATCCAGAACAGCACCCAGCAGCCTTCAACCAGCAAACAGCAAGAAGAATCAGAGGCCTCGGCCCTCAACAACACAGCGATGTCCCCCCTGAGGCCTGGGTCGTGGAAGAAGCAGCCCTGCATTAGCTCCCATCTCCAGATAACAAAGCAAAATGTAAAACCTGTAATCCTGCCCAGAAGCCTTTATTTTCTCCCTGATAAGCAAGTTCTGCTTCTTCCTGCACTCAGGGCAATCACTGCATGCTGTAAACTTAATCCAGGCATACTCAAACTCATACTCAAAAGGTGGTTGAGTGCTATTTTAAAAACAGTCATCACACTTAGTGCTTCTAATGTTCAGGGCGTTAAGTAGACATATTAGCATTAAGCAAAGAAGCATTTATTAAACACAGAACCAAATGCAGTACACCCAGGATAAGACTTCGGGACTGGCAAACAAGTTTGCTGCTTTCATGAACTCCCTCTTTACTTCCCACCTGAACAGCAGGGAAGGAAATGATGGGGCCAGGCTCTTTCCAGTGGTGCCCAGGGACAGGACAAGAGGGAACGGGCACAAACTCAAGCACAGGAAGTTCCAACTAAACCTGAGGAGGAACTTCTTTCCCTTGAGGATGGCAGAGCCCTGGCCCAGGCTGCCCAGGGAGGTGGTGGAGTCTCCGTCTCTGGAGACATCCCAAACCCGCCTGGAGGCGTTCCTGTGCCCCCTGCTCTGGGTGACCCTGCTCTGGCAGGGGGTGGGACTGGGTGATCGCCAGGGGTCCCTTCCAACCCCTGCCATCCTGTGATTCTGTGAAACCAGGATTCCTCTTTGTCTTGGTCACTTCTCCAAAGCCCCCCAAGTTCTCCGGAGCTGCCCCCGTGCCCCCAATGCAGGTGTGACGCAGTGCTGCCCGCGCTGCCGAGGCGGGACTGGCTGCAGTAACGGCGATCGGTCAGAGACATCTAATGGCGAAATCAGTGAAGTGAAAGTATTTCTGCATCCATGGCAGAGCTCTCACTTGAGGACAAATAGAGGACAGCTTCAGAGGACGGATCTTTAGATCTAGGCCTTGCTTTGCGGTTTTGCGACGGCAGAGTACTGCTAACGGGTACAGCCGGTATATGGGAGCATCGCACGGGTCAAAACCAGCAAAATAAAAAGCACAGAAGCATTTTTGATAGTAGGCTTTCAGGGGTTGCAAAACCACACAGGAATGTCCTGTACCCACCAGAATGACTAGCATCCAAATGTTGGGGATAGATTTTCATGTTTGATTAAACTTACACTGTTTGCACCACCCCGTGTAGTCTCCTTAACAACTGGTACTTCAGCACCCTTTTAAAGCCATATTCCTACCCCACTAGGTCACTGCTCAGGCAAGTGATTCAAAGGTGATAATTTTATCTCTCTCCATGAGTCAGTGTGATCCAGACTTGAGATTAGTGTCTGGCAGTTCAAAAGAAAGAGCTGACAGATGATAGCCCTTCTTGATAGACAGAAATGTCTTAAATAAGCAAAGAAAAAAAAGTTGAGAAATTGGAGAAAGACAAGAGGCCTAACAGGTTATGCATTCTGCTTCCCTTACTGGTACTGATCTAGTGAAGATACCTATTTCTAAATGGAAAAAGTAAAAATAAAATTTAAAAAAAGAAAGAAAGGTAGAATTATGAATTTCAGCCTGATACAAAGCTGCCCAAGCTCGAGCGCTGTGTTTCGGTTAATTATCCCCCGTTAAAACAACTTCCCCCCACCTGATAGAGCAGCTCTGCAGCCCACTCCCCCCGCAGCTCTGAACAGCACCGGCAAACCGACACCAAAGACTTCATCACTGAAGGAGCTTTGTGTCTTTCAGAAGTTCTCTACTTTAACTGATTCTTTTAAAACTTCCATGAAAACAAGTAGGAATTAGATGAGAGGTTTAGAAATCCCTTCTTTGCATTTTTTTTTCTGAATCAGTTAGAAAGTCCAGCTCTCTTCCTTCGTGAGCATACTCCAGTGTGGTGGCTTTAGGAGGAGGAAAAACCAACAACGCAGTTTCCCCAGGGTAAAGGGCCTTGCTCTGCCTTTCTTCTATGGCATACCTGCGGTAACAGAGTGTTGTATTATCCAGGTCAGTAACCTTAGTAATTCCTTTCTATCTGTGACTCAACGTCCTTCTTCAAGATTACAGGTGCTTATGTTACTATGAACAAAAAAATTGAAAAGGCAACCTCATCCCTGAACTTTTGTTAACCTCTAGGACTTCCCTACAGAGGGGTAGAGAGGAAGGAAAGGTTTGAGCTTGTAAGAAATAATTTTTTAATTCAGAAGGTTTTTATGTTTGGGAGTCTGTTTTTTATGATAAAAGCATTATAAAAATGCCTAACTCTGGAAACAGTGATTATAGTTTATGAAAACCTGGTCACTGTGATCTGTGACCTACCTCAATACATAAGAATTGAAGAAATAATTTCTACTAGTCAATTTTAAAATATTAGATCAAAATAAAAGAAATCTGCAGCTTCAAAGAGAAACTGTAAGAGAAATGATAAATTGATGAGATTGAGAGCTGTTGGAGCTGCATCACCACTGTAAACTGTGAGGTCCAAAGTGAGCTGAATGCAAAAATTTACCCAAAATGACAAATAAATCATTTTTGAGGCCCCGAATTCACAGGGGACTTAAGTTTGTTTAGTTTGTTCGGTTTTTTTCCAGAATTGCCTTCCGAGTTGTAGAAAACTGACGTATAACGTTTTATTTTTATGTTCTGGGATGGGATTTAAAAGAGCACTCTTAAGCTAATTAATACAGTTTAATACAAACATAGTCAGAAGAATGGAAAATACATTCTAACACCTGCTAAATGTTTTTGCTAGCCAGGACAAGGAGGCAACTGCAGCTTTCTATAGTTTACAATGAGCTGCTTTATTTAAGTTTCTAAACTACTCTGTCCAGGACTTTGAAGTCCAAGTCTTGACAAAGCCTCTTAATTGAGTTCTAGGGTTTTTGAAAAAAGCATAAAGAAGTTTCTAAATTTACTTCATCAAAATGTTAGCCAGTAAAATGAAGTGTAGTTAAACTGAAATGGCCTGAAGAATATGGATAATAATCAGTACCTCTCTATAGAACAGCTGTTGCTTTCTTTGAGGTATTATTCTAGCATTTTTTTCCAGGCATGATCATCTAGCTTAGCTAAGAGCTGCATTGGTAGTATGTATGAAATGTCTTTGTATTTTGTGTCCTTGTAATAAGTTACAAGATTTTAAAATCCTAGGGAATCCAACCATGCGACACATAGAGTTGGTCTAATGGCGGTTCATTTGGTCTAATCACTGTGGAACTCTGGAGGAAATTTTTCCTCAAAGATGGAAGGACTTAAAATAGACTTTGAGCAAAGCAGAGAAACTGAAGCTGACTGAGGTAAGTATGGGCCATCTGGAATTTTGAGCTCTAATGGGCCTCAGAGGCTGGAAATTAACTTCCTCCCTCTAGAGAGGACAACGTGTATTGTAGCCTCATCCATTCCTGAGTTAGAGTGTTAAAGCTACTGCTGGAGCAGCTCTTTACTGAAGTTGCAGAAATTTCTTTTAATCTCTGGGACAAGCCAACGCAGTCTGAGATGTGTGAAATTACTTCTGCAAACAATCAGGTTTTTCTATTCCTTTCTGGAACAGTTAATTACACGAAGCCCCATTGAATACATGAAAGCTGATGCTATCTGATTTCCTCTGGGTTTAGTTTTGAACACTATAGTTTTTAGCCTGTGTTCCTTCAGACATGCCTGCCTGCTGCTCGAGCACAGCTTTTACTTTGGCGGAGAACTGAACGCTGTAATTTCCATCCAGACTTTATATTGCGCACACCTGCAGCATCCAGATGGCAGGTGCTATTTCTGTATTGAGTGTACTACTTCTGCTTCCATAGTAGATCCCAGATTTTCTGCTCTTCAAAGATAATATTTATATGAAGTACCACAAGCCATTAGAAAAAGAGTCTTTAAAACTGGTGGAGAACATGGACTTAGTGTTAGGGGCACGTACCTTAAGTCATGGAAAATGGCCAGGTACTATCTCAGCCCCTTTCCCTCCGCCTCCACCACCCCATTAGAGTTCAAAAATACTTTAACCTGTCTTTTGGAAAAGCGCAGAAACGTGTTTACAAATGCATACAAACCAGTCCACAAAACATTCGTCGGTACCTTGGTAGTTCATGAAAAATTGCAACTTGGCTGTGAGAATTGAAATTATATTCACTGGCTAGCAAAAAATTAAAAAATAAGATCTTATAATTCAGTACTGAGAAACTTTACAAATATTTTGAAAGTTTTTTGTTCGTTTGCTTTTTCTCTACAATTTGTAACTGGTATTAGAATAATTGCATTCTTTCAACAAAGCAGAGATGAAAATAAGAAAAAAATCACTTCTTTCATCAAAATACCTCAGACTATATCAATGCCTTTTGGTGAAAGTAGAGGATGATTGTCTGTGCTTAAACTCTCTGTGGCTCTGAACAAATTGGTTTCATAGATTTTGAGATGTTGAAGATTTTCTATCTGAAATTGGCCTCCTGTCATTTAACAGTGAACAAAATTAAGAATGATAGCTAAAAATTTTGTTGCTTGAGTAGGAAGGCAAGGTCTCTCGTACAGGAACTGAGTTGTATTTTGAGGATCTAGGGATTAGAGTTCAAGTAACAAGATGGCATATCCCTTACAGGTGAATATTCCAGACGGGGCTGAAGAATTGGGTAGGCATTGCTGTTTTGTCTTTTCAGTGATTAATGCTGTCTTTGTACTTTGGAATCACTGCTGCACTTACCTGTGTCTGACTTCTTCATTTAAATGCAAATGCTGCCCTTGAAAAAGAAGTTCCACTAGTATGCAATAAGTTTAGCAGTAGTTCCAGCTGCTCCCTGTTAATCAGGACAGCTTCTGTACAAAGGTGAGTGACTAGGCAGCTACTTCATCCTCTGGTGAAATCAAAATAGGTCACTCACCGTAATTCCCGAGTGTTTCCAGGCACCGAGTTCAACAAGGTCTTTGTGAATGATATAATTCATCCAGTTCTACAGCTCCCCAATTTCAAGATATATGTGTTCCTGAGAAAAGTTGCTTTATCTGGAGGCTTTTTACTATTACTCCCCTTAATGATCTGAATTACTTCCCCAGTTAAAAAGGTGTACATTTTAAATGACCTGGCAGATTTAACATCCTCCCAGTTCTTTCTTTGGCTCATTCTTTGGCTTAGATTCAGCAAGGTGCAAAAGCAGTTATTATATACTGGGTACAGGTACTGTTCTCTTCTTGGTTACGTCCACAAAAAAAGAATAGCCTTGTAACAGGGAGAAAAACTTAAATTTGCGGTATCAGTTTCTAACTATGATCCCAGAATACTTAAACTAATTGACTTGACCAGCATCACTTAGCTGCACTGTTAATTTTGTGTCCTCTTCTGTCCACATATCCTTTTATTTATCTGCAGTTCAGAGTAGTGACTGTCCTTTGCGAGTGCAAAGGGGCCCTGACCCTTCCATACAGTTCAAAATTAAATAAATGCTGCCGTATAAGGTAAAGCTTAATAAGAATCAAAAAGGTCCTCTTCTCCACTGAATACGTTTAAGATCACCATTAGAAGCTGCAGTGCCAGATAATAGATCAGATTCCTCCTTGGAGACAGGAAGCAACAGTGGTTATTTCACCTGCTTATACAATTACTACGTTTAAATCCTAAATGTCTTCTCAAAAGGCCTCAGCCTTCATGTACAAACAGATTATCAGCGTATTTATCTTGGGTCTGTTCCCTCTGTATTACTGGCCTGAGCAGGTATGGTACTTTGAATCCTGGAGGGAAAAAGGTATCCTTTATCTGATGCTGAAGAATGTGAATAGGAGAGAATAAATCAGAAGTCTAATGTTAACAGTGTAATTTTAAAAGGTAATTTAACTGTGATTTGCCAATGGCAGCTCATGGCACAAAAAGTTAATGTTGGGGTGTTTGTGCTTGGCCAGTACAATCACATGTAGTATCTTCTGTGCAAAGAGGCAATCGTTGCTTGTGGTAATTTTAACTACAGAGTGCCTTTGTTGCCTTTCTGCTTACTTTTTTAGACTCGGTAAGAGTGAATTGTTTCTGGATAACACATTCAAATTCCTTTTACATTAGCTATTTATGTGTTCATGAAATATTTATTCAAAGTGATCAGGAGAAGCTATTTCCTTATCCCTGCAAGCGCCACAAATACAGAGTTAAATCTTTAAGAAACAAGCTGTTGCTGTCACTGAATTGTTCCCTAGCTACTGGTACTCAAGCCTTCCCAGAGGCAAACTAAACCAATTCTGGAATGCTCCCAGACCCTATCAGCATCTGAAACAAACCTCCTTCTAAGATATAGTTTGTTTTCTGTGGGTTAGCTTGAGGCTCTGACATAGTAGAGACTTTAGCAATGCACTGAGTCATGCAGGGCTGTGAAAACATCTTTGGGGTGCTTTCTTTGTGCCTCATGTTGCTCAGCTGATAAGCAAGGATGATTGTTTACCAAGTCTGTGAATTGCACTCTATGAGTTTTGGATTCAAGTCTCATAAAGAGAGAGGGAAGGACAAAATAATCTTCTCAAGAGAGGACACAGAGATGAACTTCTTCAGGCTAAGCAGACTCAGTGTTTCACATTTCTCTTGCAGGGCCAGATTTGGAATAGTTGAATCCTCTCCTACCACTAAGCAACTGCACAGCACTGTGCAAATTAAAGTTCATCTGGGGCTAAGACTGCCGAGTTATTTCCAACAGCACCTGAAGACTCTTCAGGATTAGCAGGATTTGTCCTTGCATCTGAAAAAACTGAAGATATAACAGGAAAAGGGAAAGTTATTTAAAGGTTCTCTCTAGCAAAGGTTGCAGGGTTGGTCTCTTCTCCTAAGTAACACATGATAGGACAAGAGGAAATGGCCTCAAATTGCACCAGGGGAGGTTTAGGATGGATATTAGGAAAAATTTCTTCACATATTGAACGTTGGAACAGGCTGCCCAGGGAAGTGGTGGAATCAGCATCCCTGGGGGTATTTAAAAGACGGGTAGACGTGGTGCTGAGGGACATGGCTTAGTGGTGGTTTTGGCAGTGTTAGGTTGATGGTTGTATTTGATGATCTTAAGGGTCCCTTCCGACCTAGATGATTCTATGATTCTACAGTTTCCTCCTGCATGGCATCCAGCTGGCCCACCTGCATGGCAGCCCTAGAGGTGGTAGATGACGTGCGCTGCAGCAGCTTTCTCTGCCTGACCTGCCAAGAAGGGAACTGCTCCACCCTCCACTGCGCGGCTGCCTTTTGCTAACAGCAACCTCCAGAAACCCAGGGAGGACAAAATTAGACACAGCAGTTTAGATAACCGGGGGAGATATCGCAGTCTTTTCCTTTGTTCATTCAGCATCACTAGTGCAGCAGGCCAGCTCCTGAAGCACTATATTTAGTTCAAGTTAACATCATTTAGTCACACCTGTGGATGCATTTTACCTACGTGGTATGTTTGAGAGTCAGATAAGCTTTGCCTCCACACCCTTCATTTTGTATTTGTAAACAGTTCTCTTGGTTCAGCTTCATTCCTTATTCAGCTATAAAGGAATGATAGAGGATTTCAAGCTGAAGAGTGAAACAGGAGTTTAAAAAAAATTCCTGCAGCCCCTTATTTCTTCCTCCCTCATCCAGGAGCCCTAACTGTCTTCCGCAGCTGTTTGGAGCAGCACAGGCTCAGCGCAGCAGCGACCAAGTCACAAGCAAGGGTGGCTGTTTACCCTGTGTACAATAAGCCAGTGGTTTTGAGGCTCGGTCTTCACATCACAGTACAGCTGCCTGGTCTTCTGTCCCGGGAAAGGCTGACTTTAAGTCCTTTAACTTCAGGGCTTCATTTCTTACTTAAACACAGAAAAAAGTAAACAAGTGATCCTCACTACAAACAGCCTTTTCTCCTAACCTGTCTTGTAAGGTCTCTGCCTTGCTGCAGTGCCAGTGTGGGTAACCACTTGCTTCCTGGAGACTTTGATTTGGAGTTTTCCTGGCATCTCTCTCAGTTTGAGCAGCCTGTTGGCTTTTGAATTGCCTGGTTAGTCTCAACCAGGAGGGGAGGCAGGGCCCATGCCTGCCAAACAGACAGGCCACCATAGAAAACTACCCAGGACTGTACATTCTGTCAAAGCAAAAGAAAAATAGTTATCAATCGAGTGTACTAGTAAACAAGCAGCATCCAGGTACCAGGCTGTAAATTGCTCTAAAGGAAAGGCTTGATTTTAAAATTAAACACCATGTTGGCATTCTATAGCAATTAAAAGGGAAGCGGGGGCAGATAACGGAGACAGACAGATCAATGGACACAAATTTGACTGTGGCAAGGTTGTTAAACAAAATGTAAGAATCGAGGATGGAAGAGAGAGAGAAATGTCAGAATTTAACAGAACTTGCTCAGATACTTTCAGGAAGCAGATAAAAAAGAAGTGTCATGCAAATATTCAGTCCTCTCACCTTCAAAATGTTGCAGTGTACTGCCTAGTGGTTTTGTTTACTCTTCTCCTGAGAGCAGCAAGCTCTGCTCTACACCTCTGCAAACCCCCTTCTGCTAAGGAGATTTGCTGGCTGCAGCAATGGATTAGGATTTTTGCGCTTTGGGAA
The DNA here is from genome assembly GCA_013400135.1 of Rhinoptilus africanus. Taxonomy (NCBI): domain Eukaryota; kingdom Metazoa; phylum Chordata; class Aves; order Charadriiformes; family Glareolidae; genus Rhinoptilus; species Rhinoptilus africanus. The sequence goes on from VXBO01009241.1 coordinate 456,632, forward strand.
TTCTGTTCCCTGTTGTATTCCTGTTCTTTCTATGTAGTTCCTAAATGAAGGTCATTAATGAAGTTCTTAGTCTGGAGAAGTAAATAAATTATTTTCCCTAGAAAGGATGGCAAACACTCTAAACAACTCCACCTACGACATATCTGGCAGTTACTATTGTCAGCCTTAACAAATGTTTCTCCAAAAGACATTACGTATATATCATCATGCATAGAGATGCATAAATTAGTGACCAAAATTAGCTTCAAAATGCTTGAGTAGCTCAAAGAGAAAAACATTTCTTGCAGGCAGAGTCAGCATTTGCTTAGGCCTAGTTCAAAATAAGCTTAAGCAACTCATTTTGCAGGAATAAGTAAACACTGGAAAATAAACTAGCTCAGGGTTTTGTTGTGTTGCAGAGATACGTCTGGGAGTATTTTGCCCTGCACTTCCCATAATAGATCTGCTGTTGCTCATACAATGATTATGTCCGTCTGCCAGATGCATTCAGCTCAGGGAAGCAGGCAGGTACAGACTTGACTGAAAAATACTACCTACCTGCCAGTCACCGTAAGAAAAACTCCTCCAGATCGGAGTTGTCCTGGTTTTGTAATGTACCTGGTGTTACATGTGGCATGAGTTTTGCAGTGCTGATGCTTTTCAGCTAAAAAAAGAGATGAGATTTTGGGTTTGCTTTAAAAATGCATTGAACATGTTGAAATAAAACACCTTTCTTTTTGTCTCAGATGTTAGTTCTGACTTTCTGAGCTGTGGTTGCCTTTAGTGGTGTCTCCTCAGAACTGTGTGTTCAAGCATGGTTCAGGCTGTGAGTGAGTTCTGTAATGCCCAAACAATTTAGTAACGGGAATTACCGCACTAATACTTTGAAGAGCAGAAAGGAAATAGATGGTTTTACCAAAGGACATGAATGCATGGAGTTCTGCACTGTCAGTCACTGGAGCTCCTCATCTACTAAAGCCAAACGCAGAACAGAAACAAGTAGGTAGCTGTTTTCTGTGCTGTGTACGAAGAGCAGCTTTATCTTTTGAATGGTCAAGAAAAACTATGAAACAAGGAATATGAAAAAGAGCTTCCCTGAGAGGAACACAAGTCTCCAGCCTAGTATGCTGTCTCATCTCTGCAGCAGTATAGCTACAGATTGGAAGAAGCGCAAAGGGATTTTGGACAAGATGGAAGTAGAAGTCTTTAGAAGGAATACGACTCAAGAGTTCAGCAGAGAAAAGCATGAAAGGAGGATTATGTGGAACACAATTACATTGGGAAGATGGATCGGATGAACATGGTAGAGGGGAATATAACTGGAGTCTATACTGTGACTGTCAGCTGATATGCACTTATGCAGGATGAACAATGAACCAAAAAACTAGTAAAAACATAAGTCTCCACTGTAATTTAATTGCTGCACTGTTTATTGATAGGGGTTCAAACCAAAACACTAGCAAGTCAGTGATGCTTCCTGTCTGCTTGCCTCAGGCTGTCCAAGTGCTTCAGAGGACAGAATCTGTCTGACATCACTCTTCTATGATTTTAATTTGCTGTTTCCCTCCACAAATACATGCCGACAAAATGAAGCAAGCAGTAAGTTGAATAATGCAAAATGTAATTTTTTAAATTACTAACTTATTTTTTCCCTGTTCCTTATTATTTATCTAAAATAGAGAAAATTACTCAAAACATACTCTGATGTACTTTCATGTTCCCAGAAGTTAGTTGGGTTTGTGCGTGTGGTTTTTGTCTGGGTTTTGGTTTGGTTTTTTTGGTTGGTTGGGTTTTTTACCAAGGAAATAGTAAACAAGTTTTAGCTTCTTTACTACTATTGGAACTCCTCACAAACATAAAGCCTTTCTCTTGACACAGAACTTAGTCAACGTTCATAACCCTCAGATCCACTGTGAATATGACTATAAGTAAATGCTTACTGAAGGTACCTCTATGTACCCCTACAGATCCCTGTTGAAAACAGATTTTCATGGTCAGACTTCTACTCTAGTCAGCTGGTAGCTTCTCAGCCATCTGTAAGTGGTACCAGTAAAGTGTCACCTGATTTTAAATACAGGTATTCTGATTTGCTTCTCCTAATCTTGATCTTGAAATGTAAATGTCAAGTGGAGGAGGAGCTGTGAGTCAAGTGGGGGGGTTTTAACAGTTTTAGCATTTGCATATTGCTTTGGAAGTATGAGGCAACACAGTACATGCCAGTCCTGGGAAGCCTCTGTCACTTCTGCAGCACTGGAAAGTTACGCACTCAATAAGAGCCAATCCTTGTTGGAGGACTTTACATTTGTTTCCCAAATGCCTTAATTTCCTCTCACAGGTATCAAAATTAACTAAATATCACTGTCTGAACCAAGCTGTTCCACCAAGCAGTCTACTGGAACAGATGAGCACTGAGTTTGTGGCTTATACATCTGTATCATAGAGATATACCTGCATCTGGAAGATGACACCTACTGTAAGTCACAGGTGCCCCGAGAGAGGATTTCATGTGTTCCCAATTGCAGCGATCCTACGCAGCGTTGTGATACCAGGGAAGAAATCAGGTATGACAATTTTTAATGTATTCTTCTGTGTATGACATGCCATTGGCGTGTCTCCTGCAGTCTAAAGATATCAACCTGATATACACCCACTGTGATGTTCCTCAAGCCACAGTATTCCTCCTGGGAGCCTTCCAGCAGCTTTGCTGCCACATTAGGTCAGCTCTGCTGCCAGAAAGTAGCTGCAGCACAGCCAGAATTTCTCCATTCACTTCTCTCAAAACGTCTGCCTGGACTTACATTGAAATGCCTGGTGAATGTGCAAGTGGCTGTGGGAAGTCAGGTCCTCACTTTCAATACTACACAAGGGAGAAAAAAAACAACTCAGTGGGGAAGCCCCCCAAAAAGGGAGTCTGGGCCTTGTCGACCTGTGTAAAGATACAAACTGAATTCTTCAGGCACAATGCTCTTGGCAATTGCTGTTTCCTCTCTCCTGGAGCTTCTCTAAGTGCTATTATACTGCTATGACATCTGACTCCGAAGCCACGGAGTCATGAGTGACACAGGTCATTACAGCCCCTGACACGGACATTGTCATTATGTAATCTGTGTGCCATAACAAGTTTATTTTTGCAAGCATTTTTGTGCCCTCTGTAGCACTTGGCAATTACTGGTGACACATGCTCCATGATTTGGGGACACAGGATTGAAAAGGACATCATTGGTTCACTAAGTGCAGTCCCCTGTATATAATCCTGTTAACAAGTTAATCAAGCTTTAATTTAAGACCTAGGTACAGTGTTTGCCTCTGCTGTTCCTGGTGAATGCCTGTTCTGGACCATCACTCCCGAGTTCAACCCAGGATGTATCTCATTGGCCACCTTTGTGAACAGGTGAATTCTGAGGCTGTTCTGCCTCAGGGGAACAAGTCCTGTGAGCAGTGCAGGGAAATGGTATTGCCTCCTAAGAAAACACTTGCCTAAATGGAAAAAAAAATTGCTGGTTTTGTTTCCTGAATCTCTTTATCTCTGTCTCCATCATTTCAGCTGAACAGATCTCTACATTTAATAGTCAAAGCGTATTTGTATGCTGAGTATATACCACACTGCTACACTACACCGTTTCTTGCTGTTCTCTCTGCAGAGACTTGCGGGTTTTCTAAGAGGAGGTGTATGAGAGAAGATTATTTTGAGGAATTACATCAGCTCTTTGGTGGGTAATGGTGCTGAAAGGTAACAAACATGAAGCAGCTACTTCCCAACTTTTCTTTTTGTCCTGAAGACTCATAATTCATCAGAACAATTTTGCATGAAAAATTGTTTCTCATGAATGTTATTACTTTATATCGATTTAATCAAATACCTATTTAAAGATTTTAAAACATGAATATAAAATTATTTCAAGTCTGAAAATTGAGGGGTTTTTTAAATCTTACAATTATTTTTACATTATTTTTTATATCAACAGTAATGGTGTTAAGAATGACAGATGCAAAGTGGGAAGGTGTTTCAGTATGCAAGAAGAAAGCATGCTGCTATAGAGAAAAAGAAGGTAATCATCAAAAGAAGTAGTGGACTTTGCTTAATCATTGCCTCTTTGTTACAGGTCAAGTCAACTATACTGTTATCCAAAAGAAGTAAAACTAAAAAATAACTAGTCAGACCTTCAGTTTTAGTTGTATGTTTATAAAATACCCAAATAAACTTACTTTGTACTTGAAATCAACGTTCAGGTACAGTCCTTTCTATGGTTTGATTTCTCTTCACCTGAACTCCAAGACAGCCTGATGTCGGCAAGCATCAGTCTAAAGACTTTTCAGATTCAGTGATTCCTCTCGATTACAACACTTTGGGATCAGTGCTTACTTATGTTCGCCAAGTTCAGACCACATAAAGAACATCCCAGACTGTGCAGAAGATCGTGCAAAACAGAAGATTCCTTTTATTGACACCAGAATTTGTTTTTCTAGAAACTGGAAATATTTCATGACCGCATCTCTTCTACTAGAAAGAAGATGACTGCAACTATGCTCCCATACTATCTGGGAATAAAGCACAACATTCCTTATGTAGATGAGCATCCATCTCTCTCATCGTATACAAACTTAGAGGACTCAGTGAGGCTATCACCTACTGTCCTGGTGGGAAAAGAAAAAAAAAACTTTTCATCCAAAGGAAGGTTAGGTATAAGCATTTATAGGAGTGGTACCAGTATTTTACAAGGTTTATGGCACAGGCAGGCAACAGAGGAAGGAAGCCACATAAAACAGCTCACAGCACTCAATAACCATTTAGGAATAATTTCCCTCCTGAGACTGAATATAGGGAAATAAAAGCCTATGTTATCTGCTCTTGAATTTAGGCCAGGACTTCAAATCTAAGTAAGATAACAAGCTCCGCTACTACAAATAAATACCACAGTGTCGTAACTTACCACAAGAGGTCAGAAATTCATCAGTCCATCCTATTCCAAAGGGAGGCTGGTTATATTTGATTTTCTATTGAAAAGGCTGAGTATCCTTAACCTTAAACAAATTATTGTTTTTCCTTTGATTTTCTTTGGAGTTATAAAAGGATTTAACTTGAAAGCTTTGAGGGACTGAGCTCTGCCCTCGACTGGCACATTCTCTTACACCTTCAAGCTGGCGATGTCCTTCCCACCCAACTCTTAGGTGATGCTTCTGTTCTAGCTCTACTGCTATCCTGATAAATAATAGTAAATAATGTTCTCTCTCTTTTTTACCCCCTCACACCTTTTGACCCCATTATCTATTAGCCTGTAAGCTCTTTGGCAAAAGGCATGAAAGTTACCATCTGCCTGTGCAGTGAGCAGCACTCTGAGATACAAAAAAGATTTGCTTATGATAGTTACATCAAAGGTAAAAGATCCATTATTGCTAAGGCAGAATACACTGAAGTCAGGGACTCCCAAACTTGTCCCAGCTTTGCATTCCACTTTTATCAGACAAATACTATAAAAATCCCTCTGAATTACTGGGGACCCTACTTGAAACTGCTAACTGTTAGAGCTGCAACTGCAAATTTGTTAACCTCTTGCTGTGAGACAAGCTGGTTCTTCTGTGGAAAAGCTGAGGGAGACAAGCACAAAGGTACAATTGACAAACATCACTTGACTCACTGTAGCCAATTACCTCCATAATTACATAATAAATGTTCAGCACAACCTCTACTCCATACAACCAAAGCTACAAACACTTCTTGGCAATCTACAGCAAGCTTAAGCCGTATAATTTGTAACTCCAAAGCCACAAACCACAAATGTAAAAGTTCCAGTTACACAAGAGCACTGGATAAAATATTAAAAGCTATAATATATAATACAGGCTGTGTCTCCTGCTGGCTGTCAGTGTAAGGGTGTCACTGAGCATTTCAGCACACCACTAGTACAAAATAAGACATTTTACTTCCAAGAAATTGCTGCAGACATTCAGATGGGAGGCAATCAGTTTCATTCTTTTTTGCATGTCCCAAACTAACAAGTCATTGGAACAGAAGATGATTATAATAATACAAATTAACTATTATTTTTCTGAGCTCAGTCCAGGCGCTGGGAGCAGGGGGTACTGGCCACGACATGGTTTGTACATTATTCCTTAACAATCTGCAATTAGAAAGTCAAGTATGTTTTTGGAATAATGCTGGCAGTTGCTCACAGACAGATCTCTACATTTTGATTATATAGCAATCCCCTTCATCTGAGACATATACTGTCCATATAGATGAAATGAGAGAGGGAAGGAACAGCAACCTCTTAATACTTTCCTTTCAAAGAAACCTCGGCTGGCATTAGCACCCTTCCCATCTAGCTGTGTAATCAGGCAATGCAATCTTGTGGACTCAGAGCAGGCCTGCAAGATCAAAGTTCCTAAATTCTGAAAGAGGCAATTAGCTTTTCTGTGCCTAAATTTCTACTACATGAAAAACTGGCATAAAACCTAATTGATAAGGAACATGTGAACATCAGAAATGTTGACTTGCTCTAAAGAATGTCAAACGACTACTCAGTACATAAAAGATAGGCTAGATTAATATATTTGCTCTATCAACAAGCATCTAGAAACTACTCCTGCAAGTCAAATGATCACACCACAGCCACAAGTTCTCCTTTAAACATGAATGCGCTCCAGTCCATTTGGTTATGGGACACAGTCGGTAAACATGAACAAAACAGTGATACAGTCACAATCTGCCAGGAGAAAATGCTGCATTCATTTACCTATCAGGACAGCTGCAGGTATCCTTATTTCCTAGCAGAGGAGGATCTAGTAGGATGAGGATTAAAATGACAGGGCGTTATCAAAGCATAGAACTTCCAGATGTTACAAAAGTATTGCTGCCACTTGTCTCTTTGATGGTCAGCAGGATCCCTGCTGGCTACTCTTGACACTTAAGGACAAGAATGGGTGACCACGCTTCCACACAAGGGAACAATGACTCCTGTAAAACTGACCATGACTCAGTTCCACCTGGGTGGTAACAGAGGTAATGCTGCAAAGGGATCTGATGTCACAGCAATGGTCTGAAGCACTTTTATTTTCCACTAAATTGATGCTACTGTGGAATTCTGTCCTGTCGTGTTCCCCTACGGGGTTAAAGGCTGTTCCTGCATTGCTGCGTGCTTCCTGGTGTGTTCTTCAGCGGGTGCCACATGGCACCTGCCAAGCCCAAGGGAGGGAACCCCATTCTTCAGAGACACTACGTAAAAGAAGTACTTTATACTACAGCATAAAAGCAGTCCCTAGCCCTTCCTCCCCCTCATTTGTGAAAAGATGGCTGCAAAAATAACAAACCTACAGAAAACTGCAGCAGGTGGTACAGTGCCTGGCTAATTCCAGCAACAACCATCTGCCCTCTAGTTGCAGAAGCAGGGGGTGGATGTGGAGGTGATTCAGCTGAGAAAAGCAAGTACCTCAGCTGAAGCTGAAATCCTCCTCATCTTAGAACACTCTGATTACATTTTTTAAAGGACCATACCCATGATGTGAAAATACAACCAAAGAAACTTGCTTTGGCAAGTATTGTTACAGGTAACACCAGCCCTCAACCCATTTTGTGGGCTTTGCTGGCCACCCCTTTAAATAGAGCTTTACGAAGCACTGCTCCAAACTCTAGCCCTCATTATTGGCTTGGAAGATGTCATTACCCAAACCAGGTAACAAACCTTCCTCTGCCCTAGAAAGGTACCAGATCTCCTGGTGCACATTTCTCACTGCCCACCCTGTCACTGCAAAGCAATAACGCCAAATTAGTGTGTTCCCTCCCATCACATGGTGCTACAGGTCAGGACCTGATCGCAACAGCACTCCAGTGGGAGTGCAACAAGAATCTCTGAGGCTTAGACTTCTACTTAAAATTTATCTCAACTACCTGATGGTCAGGAGAGTGATCCCCCTCAAAAAAACTCACACAAACATAGCATGACTTGCAATATAATAGCAAATTATTTTTGCCAGTGCAGCACAACTATTTTGAGCACTGGTTTAGATTATATATTTTAAAAGTAACTCTTTTATAAGCTGGGTTTCCAGTAGGCTGCTGGTAGCTTAGTGTAGACTATAGGTATCTTGACAAACCTTTTAGGGATTACTAAACTCTGAGCTAGAAGCTGTATTTTCTACATAATGTGTTGCAATATGGGACCTGCAAGAGCCACTCTGCTTCTGTTAGTTCCTTTACAGCATCACCAGAAGGGAGCAAAAATAGCTCCCATCTCCTCTATAATACAACAAATGTGCAAGGAAAGCAATTCTGTTCTCTCTTCATCCTACTGTTGAGCTCCTCTAATCACACAGAATGGAAGTGGGGTTTTTTCCAAATGGGCATTAGAGTTTCCTTAAGATGTTGCTAATTATTGTCAAATGAAGATCACTTGAAAATAATGTGCCTTTTTTTTTCTTTGCTAATAATTACACCATCCCTGAAAGAAAGAAAAAAAAAAAAAAGATAGAGTAGAAAGAAGAGAAAGAAGAAAAAGAAGAAAGGGGGGGAAAAAAAGAATAAGACCCCCAAAAGCAGTCTGCAAAGGTTTTAAGGTTTTCATTTTCTCTTTCATATACCCTAAGCAGCATTTGTGTTAGCTGAAATAAGAAAGGAACATCTTGAAACATCCCCCCCATCCTGTTTCGGAGCGGTTGCACTGTGCAGGTGAGTTTGGGCAGAGACACTACAGAGAGAACAAGTTGCATCTTTCTGAAAAGCTCTCCTTGTCAGACCTGCTGATTTACAATAGCATTTCTGTTGACATTGTAAATTCTATGGGAGTATAGGCTGAAAATAATAAAATTATTATATTAAATCAGTCAAGCTTTTCTATAGCTGAATTTCAATTTGACTACGAGCAGAGAGGCACAAGGGAGCCACTTCCCGAGTTGTGCACTCAAGTTGTGTTTCCAAGCTGTAAAACACCTTCATTTGACAGGCATACCACCCAGTAACTGTTTGTGCAGAATACCTCTCTCATCACATTTATACACAACATTATTTTATCATTTCAGCAGAAAAAGTCATGGCCAAAGAAGCATTCGAAGAAGCTCATGCTGATTATTCTAGAGTAAAGACACAACAGTTCTTAAATTCTATACGATAGGCGCAAAGACCCTATCAGAAAACAGCGTTTGCTTCGACCTTCAGTTGATGGAACTGGAAATAGCAGGAAGAAATACTCCAGTTCTATTGACACTAACAAAACTACAATACATTCTCGACTTCCTCATTTAAAGGCATCGTGGTTTGATATACATGCTGCGTTTATAATTATCTTCAAAGCATTTAGTGTTAACCAGAGATTCAAAGAGTACATTCAAAGAGACCTCTTCTAGTATTCTCTGGCCTAATGCCTATGAATGGAGGCGTCTCCTTTATCTCTTCCTATTGCATATTGACATTTTATAGAATAATTTATAAATAAAAGCCTCTCCTTTTGGCGTTTCACTAGATTTTTGTACAGATCTGCAGGTCTTTGTGTGTAAGTTACTCTTCCCTGATCCACGAGGCACACAGGATGGGCAAAACCTCAGGGATCTTACACAGGGATGTGTAATCTTCTCATTTTAAAGGCAACCATTATTCTTTGTAAGCCTAGATAACACATAAGTCTGGTTCTTTCTATTTCTGGTGACATCCCAACAGAAGAAATATTATATTAACAAGTCTTCAGCAGGTCCTGTAAATACTCAAACCCATTTAGACTGCATCATCTAGCATGAACAAACCTTCTATATTGGGTTTGGATGAACCCACGCCACTGCAGCTAGCTGAGATTCCCTGCTGTCTCATAGCAACAGGATCATTTGCTGGAAAAGCAGCATTGATCACCAGCCGGAGCATTTTCTGTTGCTGCTTATTCATTAGGCAAAATCAGATGCATTCAGTGGACCTGGAATATCACTTTGACACGCCTTGAAACCAAATTACATCTCCTGCAGTTAATGTGTCCATAAATCAGTTAGAAATTACAAACAGGAGAAAGATGCAACTCTTCTTCTTTACGATAGTAATATAATTAGCAATATTCATTACACTGATCCAGAAGTAGCAACTCAGAACTCAGAAATTTCTCAGAACTACTTAAATGTATCAAAGCATCTTTACTGTTTCCTTCCCAACAAGGGGAAGGAACAAGGAAGACCTCACCACACTGGACCTGTGTTTTATTCTGTCCAGCAAGCAAAACTGCTAAGTTTTTCCTGAAACCTACTTTAAGAACTACATATGTCTAAAAGTAACAGATAAACACACAAACCAAAAAAAGAAAGGGTAATCACAAGCATAGTCAGGCTTGCAGAGATAGTTCTTTACAAGAGCCTGTTTGATTGGTTTTGTGGGTTTGGGGTTTATTTTGTACAGTAGCTCAGTCAGCAGAAGTCAGCAGAGGTATTGAAGCCCATATTTTATAAAATTAAACTTTTTGGATGAAATAGGAGAAAATCCAAGTTGTAGTAAACTTTTAAAAATTTTTACATGCAAGATTTGTTCACAAGATGAGGTTTGGGATTACAAACGATAACCCAAATGGAGGGACTCTGATAAGCAGCAATATCCTCATCAGGAATTCCTGAGAAACAAGGCTGCTGATAAGGACTATCATTACTGCAAGGCAAGAAAACACCCGAATGTGTGAAACTGATGATATATCCAGATCTATATAGCTGTACCGAGATACATTTCTGTGCAGACTGAGAGAGAAGCATGTTTACAACTCAGTCTGCAGGTATGGCATAAGCATAGTGTATATATGCTAATGAAAAAGTAATTAACTCATATCAAATTTCACCCTTTGCCTCTGATTTGATAAGACTGGAAACATTTGACAATGGAGGAATTTCTAAAATCTCATAAAAGACTGGCAGTATGTCCCTGTAATGCCACAGCTAGTATTCTGTTGTAGAAAAACTCCTACTAACTACGTACAATCAAACAAGGGCTTAACCTAGGCTGATATTTTCAATTGCCTTAAACGTTAAAATTGTTACTATAGTATGAAAACTGATTTTATTAAAATGTTATTAAACAAACTCAGCATTAACATTTGAGCACCTCCACTACCACAAACTCCCTCTGAGGAGTCTGCAGAGCGAGGGGCGGGTTTGCACGGGAGCTGGCCAGATACATCATCTTGACAGAGTTTCTCACAGGTGTGACTGAAGGCAAAATTTGTCTAACAGGATGCTTAGCAGTTTCATTTGTAAAGAAAACAGATCATTCACGAGCTGGTTCTCAGGTTCTATGAATCTAAAAGGAATTAAAAAAATAAAAGGTTTGTCACTAAAATGAGAAAATACCACTTTGAACGTGTTTAAGGAATAGCTCTTCTGAGGAAGAGGCTGCTATTTTTCCCTGTTGATTTACTGAGCAAAACTGTATTTCAGCAGATGGCTCATTAAATTTTTGCACCACGACTGTAGTAGGAGAAGAAATTTTAAAAAAAAAAATAAATAAAAAAACCTCACACCACAAACAGGAATAAAATGCACTGCCCTCTTGCTGTGTAATAAAAACTCGGTTTAGTTTTTATTCATGCACTGATCGTCAGACTTAATATCTAAACCTTGTTTACAAAAGAATTCTCCTCATGTTTACAAGCTAGTGTCTATTTAAAGTGGCATTGTTTGCGGATAAGATATAACTTTAGACAAAAGACTGAAACAGATTCCATCTAACATTTCCTGCTAGGATTTCTTTTCCTTAAAAACCTTGAAAAAGGAAGGCTCACAGGTTTTTTTCTGTACACTTTCTGCTAAAATTTGAGATCCAAGTTTGGAAATCTCAGCAACAATCTTTATTGCCATCCATTCCATGGCCTGCCCTTCCTGTTTTCCAAAACCAAAATGGTGTATTTATTTTGAAAATGGGATATCCTGTTGGAAGGCTTTGAGAAAAAAAGAAAGAACATACTGAGCCTGGGACCTCAAGTACTCCTTCCTGTACCTTCAGAGAAATAAAGAAATAGCTCTAGTCAGAAAAAGGAAATATGGCAGGAAAAAATACTTAGGAGTTACAGTCAGAGCAATGCTTGAAGAATAAATAGTACAGAAATAATTATAATTATAAAAATGATTATTTTTTCATGGAAGTTCCTATAAATTCCCCTTTCAATATTGAAAACTTGGGAGTAAAACACTTTGACAGGCACGCATGTGAGCCCCATTCTTTGACTAGACTCTCTTGTATTGTTCTTTAGCAGAACAAAGGGTCCTTTTGCCAAATCAATTAGAAAATTTTTGAATCTGTCATTGTCACGGAAAGCTAAGAACAATAAGCACCTAAGAAACTGGCCTGGTTGGAGTTCCAGTGTTTCATTTTAAAGCCTTTTGAGGCAGGGAATAATTACTTCAGACAGACACACTAGGAAAGAACCTACTAAAAAGTTATTTTATGCTGTCTCCTTAATACGCAAGCAGCATCTTCCAAAACTTAAACTCAGGTGTCAGTCTACAGCTACAGGGATCAAAATAAGAGAATAAACTGATGTAATTTTCACCTTCATTTAGCATTTCTACATGTAAATTATGCCAGCTGAGACTCTCTCATCAACTTTCAAGTTCAGTCCAGTGAGCAGAATGGAATACTGCCTGCCTCTCCACAGCTCTGCATTTTAGTGTTGAAAGACTTCAGTAAGCCCAAAGGAAGATCTATACTGCTTTAGTTTTGCTTCTAATTTTACTTTTGGAGACTCACCACTTGTGCAATTCAAGGAGTAATTAAAAAAAAAAATTAACAGAAGGGCATTCTTTAGTTATTTTTCCAGAATCCATATACTAAGACTCTGTGTGTGTCCCTTCAAAAGGATTATTTGCAAAACAAAGTCGAGATACAAGGGAAGAGTCCTGACATGCCTTTTTTTTTCCCTCCCAGTTTTGATATTGTCACTTCATAATCTGTTTCACTGCTCAGCACCTCATCCGCATCAGGTCATGTGCTCAGTGATAATTTAACAAATATAAAGAAGTAGAAGGAATGGCACAGTAGGTGAGACATTGGGTTGCGCTTTAAGAGATATGTTCCAATTGTACTTAAAGTCCTTGCAGTACTGTTGACTTCTTGCCAGATGAATTCTCTCTGCCTCATTTCTCAATCTACAGAAAAAGGATATTATTTTTGCACCTACAAGTAGTAGTATGAGGCTAACCTAGTTAATGGTTGTGAGATGATCCTATGTTCCACTAGTGGTAGCTATGTAAGTAACTCAATATTCAGGAAAAGTGTATGTAGGATACTAAGCTCAGCAAACGTGCTTAAACATTGTTAGCCATGAGTCTTTATTCTCAAAATGTCCTTACTCCATATAATTATGGCAAGTGATTTATAAATAGCTCATAGAAGTATCCGCAGATAATCTTCTACCCCCAAACTATCTCATGCTCAGTTTAGCAGCCAAAGAAGTTGCAGTGTAACAGATTAGATTTGAGTAAAAATGCTTATGCGGCTGCTAGAAGTATAAAGATAGAAAATATCTGCAAAATACTTTGATCTTCATGAATATAAGGCACTGTAAAATGTATGAAATACTATTATACAGCTGTAAGAGTGGAAACAAGGATTATTACACAAAACAAATGCAATGATGCATTTATTCAAGTATACCATCTTTCAAATAATCAGAATTTAAACTCAGATACTTCAGAGAAAACTTCAGTAAACCCCACATTAGACAATTCTGGAAAACTACCCCTGACAATTTGTACCTTGAAGCACAAGGACTGAGATTCTTTCAACATTGTATTTCCTATGACTCATGTAATTATCACATCTTTATCCAAATCCTCCTGAGCTCTTTGTTCTGAATAATATCTTGCAGCAGTAAATTGCACATGCCATTTCTCCCTGTATAAAAACTAGAACCACTCCCACTTAGCACCTTTTGAAGAAAAGCAGAGAGGAGCATCTCTGCATTTTCCCTTTTAGAAAACATTTGCCACTCTCTGCTTGCGTAACTCCCCTCCAGTTCTGCGGTACAGATCTGAGAAACAGCCTCCAGCTACAGATTCTGTAGCACATTAAGGCTACAACCAAAAAGGTCACTCCCTGGGCAATGACAGGTATGGTCACTTCCCAAATAAGCAGATTCAGTGCCCACACATTTCTATTTTTAAACCCATCTTTTGCTTCAACGTTGCAGATGCTGTGTGCTTTAAGCAACAGCTGTACAGTCACAAACCACCCACATAAGACACATCAGAGCTTCTTTCAGGGTGACATTGGGAGTTTTGCTTTTAACACCAAACTGGAATGTTTCTAACTCATGAGTTTAGACTGGGATTTGCAGAACTACATTCAGCTAACCAGAACAAGTGAACCAAAAGTATTTGATTTATTTTTAATAATCTCATCTGGTTCATAATGAATTTTTAACGATGCTAATTGCAAGCCTACTACTTAGAGTAGCTTCCCTCAAAAGGGCATAGTCAACATAAATAGCTGAAAGGCTCTTTTTGGGTTTACTGAATAATTTTGAACCTTATAAACCATGTGCAAGCTTAATATTCAAAACCACTTCTACATCTCAGCTGCTGGGAATGTACTTGCATCCTTAACAAGAGCTGTTCTCAGTTCAGTGCTCTCAGTAACTTGAATTTGTCTGTTTTATAACTTTTTTTCTTGAAGCTCCTGGGCAGTTCCAACAGCACTGACTACTGTTGTCCCGAAGTGGGGCCGTTGACCTGGTGTGCAGATGCCAAAGAGCTGGACAACAGAGCTTTAGAGACACTGAATTCTACACTGCATGATTTTTGGTCACCTGTCTTGTGTATAGAAAGAGCATTAGGTAGATTCATTTTTGTAAAGTGCTCCGAAAGAGAAATGAAACATTATGAAAGTTCAAACAACTATTTAAATATAAAACCTAATACTGCTCAAGTCCCTATGGAGTTTTCCCTTTGCAATTTCCATATTTCTCCAGGTCATTTATTTCTTTGCCCTTTGCACTGTAACTTATGTCCTTGCTTGCTGGCCTATTTTATTTGCGCATAGTCCGGCCCCCTGCACCACTCAGAGCAGAGCCTTGAACAGTACCAGGAATGGAGCAATGTTTGATGCCCACTCACATCTATTAGCAGTGGGGAAATATATCAGCACTTCATTTTGGTTGTATCTGGCAAATTAAAATGAAATTTGTTTTTTAAACAACATTAACACATTTTATTTCCATGGAGAGAAAAGATTAGTTGGGTTGCTGGGCGGGGAAGGGATTGGTGCGGCAGCGCGGAAGGCTGGATGCAGGGATTTGGAGAGGGGGGTCATTTCTGAGCTAATTGTCTTTTACACAGCGTTGGGGGTGGGGATTTAATCCATGTTAGTATTAAAAGGAGCTGAGAAACTTGCTGCAGGCAGCACTACGTCGATCCTTTTTTAGCTTGGTCAATTACTAACTACAAACTTGAAGAGCAGCTAACGGGGGTACTTAATCCGCCGCGCAGGCTTTGGCTGTGCTATGTATTGAAAGTGCCACCTAGTGGAAAATAGCATTTTAATGAGAGGCTATTTTTAATGAGTGACTATTTTTAATTCATGAGTGATTATACTGCTGTATGAAACGTAGGTGGTGATCACTCAGTCACCTCTACTGAAACTCTCTGTCACATCCAGGGATATTTTCCCCACTGAAGGGGAGGGAAGCACGCTACTTCCAGCAGCAATGCACCCCACCCCCCAAAAAGAAAAACAAAATCCTTGATGCTAGTTAAGAATTAGATTAAAATAATCCACACACAGTCTGTGGTCAGCACCTCACTGTCTAATAGAACCTATCGTGCAAAGAACTGAACGTGCAACTAAAGACCTGCTTTCGTAGGGTCAAGTTTTCCCTCCTGTTCCTGTGGGCAGCCAAACGATGAGCCGAGGGCCTGCTGCAATGGCAATGTGCAAGCAGACAGAGGTAGTGGATGTAGGCTTCCGATCTGTTTGTAGTTTGCTCTGGAAAGCAGGCTCCTTTGGTTTCTTCCTGTGTTTGGTAGTGAATTAGGAGGTTAGGCTGCGAGAACTTCACCACTTTCAGTCACACTGCGTAAGTGGCATGACTCACACAGCCCGAGGAGATCCAGTGCACTGCAAGGTGTTAAAAATTTAAAGCACAGAGCATCCTGAAACTAAGTTAGGAAAACGATATTCTTTTTAGAACTAGCAACATTTTCAGTGTTCTAATGAGACAGCCATTTACTTTAGCTATTCTAAAGGCTAAGCATCCGTCAACATATGTTAGCTAATTCAATTCACAAGTGATGAAAGAAAGAATTCACATTTTGCACTCCTAATATAGGATCTCTTTTGTGGCATTTATTAAATTCTGGCATATCATATGAGGTCATGAGCGTTATTTCTATTTTACAGCTTAATATGGGACACGCATTATCTGGTTAGCCCAAGGTAACCGAACAAACTAGTGGCAGTGAGAATCATCTGTCTCACTGTTCGTTCTGCCTCACTTCTACATCTTGCTACCTACTCACACGTGTCAGTTCTGTCTCACACAGCGGAGAGCTAAGCAGTGCCATCTTGGAAGTTGGTATCATTCTTTTAAGAGCATATATACCGATTAGCAAAGAAAATACATTAGAAACACAGCTAGTCCTTAAAGATACAAGATAAAAATACTACAGTCCTGCTCTTCGTTCTTCACTGTCATCACCTCGTAAGACATTTCTACTAGCGTGAAGCGGGTGTGAAATACCAGCATGCTGAGGAGCTGCCATACTAGATTACAGGAGAGGCGATGTTCCAGTGTAACGGCCACCAGCCCTCCCTACTCCCACGCTGAGCATGTGGCAGCTCAGTACTCCCACGTGATAGTGCAGCACATATTAGACCTTCGAGCACTCTGTTAAACGGAAAATTACCCGTAAAAGTTAACCTTAGGAATTACTTCAGGTTTCAAAAGAGAGCTGTTACAGTTAATTAGCGTAGTAAAAATCCCTGCAACATAACCAAAATTCAAAGCCAGGACTCTTCACTAGCTTTGCCGTTTCCTGCATCTGGGTGCGCGACAGATCCAATTCCCGTCCCCTAAGGCCCTCCTATTCCGCACGGAACACATAGTACTGCCTACAAACACTTTACAAATGTAATAACTGGAAAAATTATGAATTCTTTTTCCAGAAGTTTTGACTGAAGAATGGCGTATTTATAACAGATTCGATATACATATAGACCGTCGCACCGTCGCTGAAAAATGTGACGCGTCTCCTTGCCATTCAGCCAGCTGACCGCTAGCTGTCCCCATTGCTTCACGGGAGTAAAGGAGCACTGCTGGAACTGGAAGAGAACAGGCCTCCAAAACCGAGCGCTGCAGCTCTTGGGGAGTGGGGAGGGGGGACGAAAAAGCTCAGAAAAATTAAAACGGGCTACTACAGTTCTGTAAGTCTGGAGATAAGAAAATGGATGTGTAGGAGAAGGCCTACATCCCAGGAGAGTGCTGTGGTTACAAGCGGAGACAGATCAGCGTGGAAACCCTCGGGTACAAGCTTATCAGACCTGCAGCTTTATGACATGACAGAGGAAAGCCCTTTCACGTAGCAGAACAGGAATAATGGAAGTTGAGTGGAGCATTCCACTGTTCCTGCCTAGTCTCTGACCACAGCCATCACACCATCATCTGCAGCACCTGATAAAACCACCTTAGACCTTTTCCCTACCAGTATCTACGGTGGACACTACTTCCTAACTCCAGAATATAGAAACTATTCAAATCTAGAACTGGAAAAATGTACTCCAGAGGTACATAGGGTACAGGTGGTTTAGGCTCATCTCAGAATCCTAAAGTTCTTTCCTCTCTTGAGAATTCAGGACAATTTCTCATTTCCATTTCTCTTTTGGCTTCTCAACATGAGGCCAGAACACCGAGTTGTCACCATATTTGTTAGATCTTCAAGATTTTGGATTTGATCTCTTCACAAATAAACTTGGAGGAATCTTATTTCATATTGATAATGGTTGGGTTTTATTATCACATAATAGATGCTATTAAGAAGGCTGAATAACATTTTACAAGGCAATTAATTCCACCATAATTGCTTTTTTTAGCCTTAATGCTGCTACTCACAAAGAATTATGAAAGACTGCATATGCTTAATAAAATTTATGTAATGAATTTGGATGCTATTTATTGCTTTTTGTTAACCCTTATAAATCTGACCCATTATCTGCTCTATAGTATTTGCTCATAAAAATGAAAGACAAGGGAATGTCATTTCTAACATGCCAGCCCCCCAGTACACCCCTCTAGCCAGTGAGACAGCGAGTATGTCATACAAGGGCAGCTGTCATTCGAGTCAGCTATTTACATCAGAATCCATCCTTTTTCTTTGCTGCATTACAGTCAAGCAAAGATGAGAATGTTCGTAAAGGCTGAGATTACTATATCCTTCAAAATATAGTTATAGGGAAACCATAACTCAGGAAAGACACATAGATTCCTGCTGTGTTACGCCAAGATTCTGCTCTGGAGGGACCTCTTTCTACTCAGTCACTATCATTCCTGCACATCGAAACGTAATGCACTAAACCAAAGTGTCTGCAGAGAGCTTTATTCAGAACAGCAAAATTCAGAATCGCCAGTGCAGGATTATTAGCAAAACAAGTAGAAGTAAAATGCGAGGTCTAAATTTCACCAAGTTGGAGAGGAAAAGTTCAGAATTCAAAATATATTGGCAACTTTATTTAAAGTGGGCTAAAATCCTGAACCAAAACTCCTTCTAGTTTGAAATCTACAATTTAGTTCCCAATTCTGAACTTTGGATTCTGAACTTTGCTGTACACAACGCACACAGAAATGTTGGGCATCAGATGTGCCACTACCTACCTATTGGAAGCCTGTATGAAGTGAACTGTGATTTTTTTTCACATATGAATGCACTGTATTAGTGCATTAAGTCTTTAAGCTTTATTCACCAAAATAAGTAGCTCCAAATACTGTACACACATAGTACTGCCTACAAACACTTTACAAATGTAATAACTGGAAAAATTATGAATTCTTTTTCCAGAAGTTTTGACTGAAGAATGGCGTATTTATAACAGATTCGATATACATATAGACTGATCTCCCCAAGATGCCACCTGTTACTAATACAAATTCTTGCTAGAAGGTATGAAAAGCAACTAAAATCCAAATCCCTTTACATTTTGTGTTTCAGAACCTATGAAAATATTTAGTTTTAAATGAATTCTATCAGCTTGCAATTATTCACAGCTGTTAAAAAACATTTAAGCCTAAAGGCTGTGGTTCAACTAATAGGTTAGATTCAAATTATATAAATTAAAAAAACCTTGGACTAACCAAAAGTAATATACAGCTTGCTGAAATCAGACCAACTTGGAGTACTTGGGAATCCAAAGCAAGCAGTTTCCCGCTCGGTGGTCACAGCACGTGGCCAGAGGAGTTAAGTATTGTCAGTTTAACAATCATATATTGTAAAGTACTTTCTTTAAGCAATATGGAACAAGGAAAACAGTCTAATTCCATGTCAATATATACACGTATTAGTTTAAAGCATCAAAAGGTATTTTTATGCTATAATTACTATTTTTTTTTTCTAATAAACACTATTTTACTACTTTCAGTATCTCCATGAGACAAATTATACCATTATGAAAAAATGGACTAAAATGTTTCTCATGTAACAATGCTGCACTAGGGCCGGGAGTGAATGCACCACTCCAGTCTGGTGTAGCTGACATTCCTGAACGCTTCAGAAGGGCAGATCAAGATCCAAACTATTCAGAGAGACCCAGCCCTTCTGCAGTGTTTTCTGCTGTTGGTATAGTAGGTAGCTAAGGCCTGCAGGAAAAGTGTTGTCGAATTAACATAATTAGAACATTTTCCAGACAGCTGGAGGGCTACAACTAATGCTTCTGTAAATGAGAAATGCTGCTTTTTTCCTCTGGCTGATTTATTGGTACACCTGCATTCAGGAGAGGTATAGAACTGCTTAAAAGGACGAGTCTTCAAACAGTTTTAAAGAGGAGGAAAGGAAATTGAAATCAAGTTACAACAAAAAGCCATAAAGAATCTTTCTTTCTAACTATTTCAATACAGTCTGGACTTGAGAGCTACACCAAGCAACTACACTGCTGTGAGTGACTGAGAAGGGGAATGAAGCACTCTAGTGGAAGGAAAAAAAAGAAGGTGTATGTAGATCATGCTACACTTAAAGCCCATTGCACTGGTAATTACAGGCACAGGCTGTCTAGGGATGCCTAATTCATAATTAGACAAATATAATTTATTTTCCTGATATAGGAGAATTAAGCTGTTCAGATATATGATGTACTGATTATTGACTTCCCTAGATTTAAGGAGTCTATACCAGCAGCTATACTTGGTCATTTTGAATGGCCAGCTGTCACAGATGTGTAAATTGCAACTGAACAAGCTCACATATGCAAGCAGAAGAAACAGTTTCTGCCAGCTTCCCCCCACCTAATGATTGTTAAAATACTTTTCAAAAATTATGCCAGCAAAACATCATCCTCCAAAAACTCAAATGAAGGAAGAAGTAAAAGAGCACAAGTGCAGAGCAGCAAAATCCTAACAAAAACTCAGAGAAGGTGGTCTGTGCTTCTCCATGTAGCCCTGAAATTAAGTCAGAAAAGGGTTTTCCGCAACTACAGCAGCAACCCATCCTGTGAATACAGCCTAAGGACACCATTCTCACAAAAGGAAACAATGGTGTTGTCAGGTGTGCGAAGTGATTCTTTCCTCCTGAAAACCAGGAGGAACCTGTAAATTGAAATGGTGTTAAAGTGCAAAAGACTCACAAAGAAAAAAATACACCTCTGAACAAAGAAAAAACTCATTATACTTTTCACCTGTTTAAGAAAAAAAAATCCTTTAACAAGTTGGTTCATTAATAAAGGTGCAATTAAGTATCACATCATTAAAGGAAGGGGAATGAAAACAGTTAATTCTCATTAAGAGACAATGCTAAGGTATCTATCTCATTAAAAAAAAAAAAAAAGAAATCAACACTTCCTCTCCTCACCCCTGGTTATAGATAATCTCATAGGAATTTGTTACAAAAATAGGATTGCTCCAGAAAGTTAGGAAACTGCTATTTTGAGCTAAAAAGCTAGAATGTGTTCCCCTATTTCTAAGGAAAGGTGTTACTTACTGTGAACAAGCACAGCAATGAGAACAGAAAACCCTTTAGGGAAAACTACTGCTCATTTCAATATCACAAACAGAACGTAGGCATAGGGAAAGTGACAAATTTTGCATTCTCTCAATAACAGATTCTCTTTCTGTTAACATTGTAAGTTAGAATAGCGAAACTTCAATCACCGTGGCAAGCAGCCAGCTCATGAATAGGCTCGCTAACATCAACAAGACTATTCGTATGAACAAATGCTCAAAATGACTACGAGACTTCTAGTATATCCTTTGTAATGTTAAAATCAGTAGGATTTCTGTGGTTTCTAAGTGCTCTCCCACATGGACTAAGAGTTGAAGTCAAGAGGAGTGCTCATGAGAGAAACGATGTAAGAGCTGCAGTTAAAGACTGGTCTGGTCCTTTGTTTTTAGTTTTAAAAAATAATACAGCATGCCCTAACAAACGAACTACTGGACTAGCTTTAACTACCAGGCTTTAACTACCGATAACCTAGTGTCTGAAGTTAGATTCTGACATGTGTTCCTCAAGAAAAATACTCCTTCTGCTCTCTAAACAGTTATTGGTTAACTCTGTATGCAACTCTGCCTGAAGACCCCGAGATTTCAAACTACATGCAAAAAGTATAGAACCGGGATGGTAATACATAAAGGATCTGTGAGAAAGGAAGCACTAGAACTAGCAGCAAGGTGGGGTTGCCTGCATGGGCAGCCCTTCATTTGAATGCAAATGTAATTTTGGGGCAGGCAGTTATCTGTGACATCAGGCAGGACCTTAGTAAACTGTTACCACCAGCACCTGGTAAAACCATTGTTAATCATGTGTAGTAAAGGGACATCAGGGCTAGCATGAGTCATTTATAGAGCCAGTCAGGGCTAGAAAAGAGAGAGAAAGAAAGAGGAGGGGAAGAGAGATCAAACAAACACTGTGAGGAGCAGGATGTCCCAGCAAGACAAAGCCAGGCTGTGAGCATCATGTATGTGAGTTATCTTTTGGATAAAGAAACCAGCATGTATCCAGGATCTGCAAGGTGCAGCAGCAACAACCTGCCAGTGCAAAACTTTGTGTCTACCCCACCCTATTCAGATTACATGGGATATCATCATGTGCCAACTCTGGACACCCATGGACAGCCTGCGGGAACCTGGGGATCTCACTATGGCCCACAGAGGGAGGACTGGAACGCTTATGGCCCAGGACCTTCCAGCACGGTTGCTGCGGCACAGATCAACGGCTCCTCTCCTGGACAGGTCTCCTACACTTCTGCTGATTACAGCTCCCTCCATCCTGCTGGATCTGGGGGTTTACCTCCTGTAGATACAATTAATACACAGCAAATCTCTCCCAACAGCCAAAGGCACAGCTCTTACGAATGGATGAGGAAAACGGTGCAATCCACTTCTACAGGTATGAGGGCACTGAGGTTTTATGCTGAGAAGAAATTTTACTTCTTTTTGCATTGCTGGGGATTTTTTTGCCAGGTTCTCTGTTTAGAGGGAAGTATACAGTTTAACAAAGAAAACTCCTAATTGCTCTGAAGGATTCTCTTGCTAGCGGTTAAATATTGGTTCAATTATTGGATGCTGGTTTTGATCGGCTGACTACTTCTCGTATTCTTTTTTTGACCTTTAATTCTGGGACAAATGAAAAGCAACGTCCTTTGACAGTGAAGTATTTTCACTTCAAATATATTTTAAAAATTTGTGATATCAAATAATTGCTTTTAATAGGAGTCCTATAGATTGGAATGAAGCAACATGTCTGCAGGAAGGAATCATGATGAAAGTATTGAATTTCACCACCACCTATACTTTGCTTATTTTCCTCAAGTTTTAGAGTACATATGAAAAGTTCAAGTAAAATATATACAGTAAAGGGGTTGGAAATAAGGCTTAGTTTAGAAACAACCTCTCTATGCCTCCGAACACTGAAATGAAATGAGATCTGCAAGATCAAACAATGAGTCAGTGCTTTAAAAACAGGAATGATAAGGAAAGGCTTCCTTCACTTTGTAGTAGTAGCTCTCAGAATATGCAGGAGTACAAAGATCCATGGTAACACAATCAGTTAATACTGCGACAGATCAGTCTCCGATGCATAATAGTAAAAATAAGTCATGAAGCATGAGGAAAAGGTTCTGTTTGATTGTGATGAGGATCAACAGAAAAAAATATAAATATTAAACATCCCTAAAACAAAAATCTGTACCTTGTGTGAACAGAAAAAAAGTAGGAAAGAAGAAAGGGGAAAAGGAAAAGAGGGAAAACTGTCTGAAAAGAACAGAGGCATAATCTACTATATAAAAGTATTTGATCCTCCAAGGTGCTGAGCAGCTTTGACATGCCCTGAGATCAGCAGATATTAAGGATGCTCAATACCTCCCCTAAAGAGATGCTCACAGTATTTCAATGTTACAGCCCAGGAAGGTTCCTTTCCTTTCAGCCCTTCCTCCCACCCCAGCTCTATTCCACACATACCTGTAAATAACAGTTTTCAAAGCAAGTACTGACTCAGTCTCTGGTGGAAAAGTAATTACTTAAAACCTACTTTAGAAAAATGAAAGCAACTATACAGTAAAATTGTCTATATTCAAATAATGCATCTAATGTATATGGAGAGACTGAGCCATCCTCACTCCTGCTGAACACAACTTTAGCTCATAGAGAGTCCGTAGAAGTCAATAAGAGTAGGTTGTTACTCTGGATGAATATGAATTTTGGCAACAACAACAAAAAAAGTAGCTCATTTTTATAAAATCATATTTGTTCTTCACTGAATACTATCCAAGAAAAAACAAGAGAGGACTGGTCTTGAAAAAACTTACAGTCTACTTTTGAGTAGTTCTTACAAGCACATTGAAATTGCTCACAAACTATCTGATTGACAGATGTCAGAATACTTGCTCAAAAACCCACTACTTATCTCTTCTTTACCTACTTGCCTTTTGCTCCTCTCAATTTAAATTGCAGCCTCTCTGAGAGAAAGACGATTTGATCTGTCTGTGCTGTCCCTTTTATAGTGAGGACACTATGAGATAACTGCCTGCTTAAGAAGCATGCTTAGAGCTTTCTAACTTCCTAAATTTCAAGCCTGCAAGGGTCAGAGCATTCACAGGAGATGTTGGGAGTCTCTCCATTCTGGAATGGTCCAACAAGATATTGAGCATCTTCATCTCAAGAAGAATTTGATAAATCAGCATGTCATAGCAACGTATCCTCACAAATGCCCATGGGCCATTACAAGTCCCTCTGAAGTTAGTGGGAATCTATCCATTCATTTAATAGGTACCGGGTCACGCTTCAGGAGAAAAATCCAGATAAATAATTCTCCTCCTGCTTCTTCCCCTCTTATTTTTATTGCTAGGCCAGGAATGCTCAGTGCGAACAGATCTGCTTCGGTGGAATTGTATCCTTTTCTTCATTCACTCCTTTTCCTCTGTTTAAAAGCAAGGGCACTTTTGGTTTTCCCTGCTTTCCAAAAAATAAAATATTTTTTTAAAAACTGCCCTAAGAGCAATGTCAGATCTAGCAATGCATGTAAGTGACTTTGGTTCTGAGCACCCAAATGCTCAAATATGTGACTGGGCTAACTGTATCAATGTTGTTTGCTGGAGCATGATCAAAATCCTCAGCATTTTCTTAGATGGAATCCATTCCTTTTTACATCCTTAACACTGTATGCATACATTGAGCATTATCCTTCTGTCTCTTTGCAAAACCTTTAGCAATTTCAGTAGAGGTTTTGTATAGGCAAAACTGAAGGAATCATTTATTTATTATTTATTAGTTTTCATTTTTCCCTGTGAAATAGATGTGAGCCACTATTCTTAAAGATGGAAAAACTGAGGCTCAGACTTACCTGCAGTGATCAGAACAGAAAATTAATTATATAAGTTAATTTTATTATTTGTTGCAAAATACTAATTATCAATAATATTATTTCACTATGGAAACAATAATTAAGGCAAGTGATTTTTGCAAGATATTCTTGAAAGTGTGCAAGAAATGTTCCTGTAATCTTTTCCCTAAGATCAGGAGAGATTCTTTCCAAAGCTTTACTTAGGTTGAGTAGTCTGACTTATAACAGCTACAGAAACAAGGCCCAGCATCAATGACATTTCCATCTCAAGAGATGTCATGATTAGCTTATATTCCCTCAAATCTAAGATAGAGAAACAAGCCTCTTAAGAAGCCATTCCTGCAAAATGCTGAACACCTAAAGAACATACAACTCTTATTCACTTGCTTCTTAATCTATACAGTCATTGGCAATGGGATTTCCCCTGACCTTGCTGCTTTGAAATCCACCTACATTTTCTGAAGGTTGGGTCCTTCTGCCAAACAAAATCCATACCGGGTGGTCTGTCCAATCATTGTTTAAAGGTGACAAAAATGACTCTACTTTGGATTCAATTACTTCTGTATGATGAGGATGAATTTACACTAGCAAAGCGAGGGACAGAATTTGGCCAGTGAGCTTTATTACAGAATAACAGAGCATATTCAAAATTGAAAACATTAGCATTTCAAATAGAACGTAAGGGAAAATTCTTCAAGTCTGTCAAAGGGTTCCAATTCTATGATGCTATTCTGTTCTTTTCAGCATGAGTCATCTGAACATGTATAACAAGAACAAATGATCAAGCCCTAGCAGAAAATACAAACACAGAATTTCACCATATTTCACAAACCTTTATGCATCCAACTTTGGAATAATGAATAGTCCTACTCATCGCACCAAGACTTCTGGCAGGAATATTATTACTCACATTATACAGGATGGGATCCATGTAACATTTTTCCAATACAATGGCAGTGTGTGGGTTTTTTTCTTTAACTTTACAGAACATCATGTGCAGCACGATGTCCATCCCCAAAGCTTATTTAAAATTACTTTTGCTTCACAACTTCAATTAAGTCAGTGAAATTACACTAGAATATTTAGAGGTAGTCCCAAAACAAAGTCTATGTCCTGATCTCTGACAGTCCATATCTTTATAAACTAAAAAACTGATCTAAACTAAAATAAGATCACAGACTAATCTCTCTCTTAAAACTAAGCTAACATAAAGATGCAAATTTGAACCAAGCATATCTACATGTCAGAAGATCTGTTTCACATCTCAGACTGACTTAAGATACCTTCATCAAACAATGTTAAACTGAGGCATCCAGATTACAATGCTTTGTAAGTAACAGCAATCTGACACTATTCTATACCATGACATCTCTGTCTAAACTCTTCTGTTTTTTGTAGCTTCTGGATTTTATGAATGATGCCAATTTCAGTAGGTGAACAATATTCCTGAAAAGTTAAGAGAGGACACGCTGAAAAAGGGGCCAGGGCTAGTTCTAATGCTAATTTATTTTGCTTTGTAANTGGGAAAGCTGTTCCCTTCCCCCAATTCAGAAGTTGGCCAGTCAGAAAAATTGCTAGAGTGGGTGTGATAGAACAGGATTGTTAAACTATATCTCATGAAAAGTTTTTTAAGTCTGAAATGTCTTATTTCTTGTTAACTCTAAAGGCACTCTTCAATAGTCACTATTTGCACAATAGGTTTTGACAAAACTCCCTGTTCTTAAATAGCTCATTAAAACCAGGAAATGCACTCCCCCAACACAAAGGCAGTCATACTGCAGAGGTAGTTGCTTCAAAGCTCTTTTGTTTCATTTTTCTTCCACCCAGCTACTAATAACATCTCCAGCCACTTGCAATTCCAAAATATAACTGTCCATGACAGAACATATTTCCAATAAAACTGACACTCTATTGCTGATTCTAATGATAATCTGTCACTAAAGAAAAGATTAATAAATGTTGGTAATTTCACTCACCTGACCTGAGTGAAATAGGCAGGATTTGACTAAAGAATTGGAATAAAATATTAACTTTTATCATTATATCACTAAATTCTGCCATTGTCTCCTAAAGAATTCTGAGAAGTGAACATCCTTCTGCTGTGTCTGGGGTGAATCCATTAGTCCGACCTCAAATTTTACTCAGGTAACACATCTTCAAATAAAATGCATCCCTGTAAATAAAACCAGTAGAACATCTTCGAGATTTGGCTCAGAATGCAGCAGAGTGGATCTATTCCATCTAACAGATGGAATTTAGAGGCTAACCCCCCAAACTGTTTAGCAATTGGTTTTGTTGCTGCTGTTTGTTAACTTTGGCAAATAAAAGAAAAGTGTACTTTGCCTTTGAAAGGAAATGCCATATGCAGACAAATTCCAACCCAGCATCCAACAAAGGCATTAGGAAGACTCTCACTGACATCAATGAGAGTCTGGGGAAAGGCCTAACACACTAAAAACATGACTGTGCCAGAACTAAAAGTATCCTCTCAGAAGACCCTGGCACATCTCAGCTCCCCTTGTCTGCTGTCTCTCAAAGAAGGTATTACTCTGCACAAAAAAATCAAATTATTAAAGACAAGATATATGTGACAAATCATAGAGAATTTTTCTCATATCACCATTGACTTTTAGGAAGGAAAGTTTCTCTTTTTGCTTTTCTACTTTTTAAATTATTCTCTTAACTTACTTTAAAGAAAGAAATTAGATGTGAAAGCTCCCAATCCTCTTTCAAAAAGAAACCAGATATTATCATTCCTACTAAAAATAAACTGAAAGCTACTCATATGAAAATAAAAGATTTTATGGGAGAAAGTTCTGTTTTCCACATACGTTTAATCTCTTCAGTTTAAAAAGCAAAAAAACCTCAAGCCCCACCCCAGATAATAAGGGTTTAAGCACTTAAATACAGAAGCAGGAAGGTTTATCTTGGAAGTTTACCACCTTGTTTTGGCAATAGAGAACATTTGATATTCGTCTATGGCTTCTGAATGAGAACAGAGTTCAAGATAAGATCACCTTGTTGCTCTTTTGTGTACTCCAACTTAACAACACAAAGGAGACTAAGGAAACATTTTAAACATTTTGTCCCATGGAATGACCCCAATTTCTCAATTAAAGAGGAAAAAAAGCCTAACCAAGCCACCAGCTAGAGAGATCAAAAGTTAAAAAAAAATATCAAGTGAGGCATTAAAGCACTGCAGGTGGCCATATGTTAAACAAACAATTTACACTGCGAATGAATGAAAACAAATGTCCTAGTGGACTGAACTGAATAACTGCTGTTCTTTAGACACTCTAAAATTCTTAACATAATGTTGTAAAATTAACAGCACTTCTCACTTGATTATCTATGTAAACATAATTGGTCTAATTCTGCTTTCACTACAGTTTCTCACTGACAGAAATGCTACTGAATTAAGAATTCCCTATATATCTACCCCAGCCAAGCACAGCAGAGCAGAACCTTCACAGGGCAGTTAACTGCTTTGAGTCAAAGTGGTTCTGACTGCATGGATTGAGCAGAAATCACAGTGTAAGGACATGCACGCACCTATTTTCCCTATTGATATATTCCAAGTAAACACACTGATGACCTCAAGACAGTTGGAAAATGCCCATAGCAGTGTAAGCTCACTATTACTGCATAGTGCTTTCCCAGGGTTGAACACTGTTGAGCATGGAAGCTGAAGGATCAAATTCTGATGTAGACCTTGTTCTACAAGCCTGGGAAGAGTCCTAGAGAAACCCTGTCACATAGGACGACCAGTTATTATCCACAACTAGAGGTATAACAACATTTGTTTACAGCATTGCACTGACCAGGACTTCCAGTGCTAAACAAGTTTGTATCTAGGATCTATACAAACAGTATAAAAAGGATCAGAGCGTGAAGAACTTTCTAATGCAAACAATACCTTGGTGAGCCAAAAATTCTTGCAAGTAACAACTGATTGCCAAATGCTGGAAGAGAAAAAAGTGATATGACTCTCAAGCCATTACCATACAGCATACGCAGCAAGTGGAAAGCAACTTTAAATATGTTCAGCTATCAAAACAAAGAGAGATCACGTCTCCCTCCACAGAAGGGGGGGAAAACATTAACCTGTGAAACCAAACTGTGCATTGAGGGATAAAGTACTTCAAGATTCTGCTATACCCTGAATTCTGATCTTTGGGTGCTACTTAAACTTCAAAAGCAAGGGGAGTTGGAAGGAGGGGCTGGGGAGAATTTAGGCCTTTGGCACCACAGATAGATGAAACCCCCAGCTATTCTCTCCTGCAGGGGGGAAGCTGCTTGCTATGGCGGGTGTGCCGTACTGATCTACTCGGAGACTGAAATTTTACCAACTGAATGCCTGAAAACTTGTTTCAGTCCTCTCCATTCAAAATTAACTGCTCTTATTTGGAGTGCAGCTATTATGAGTTTGAGGAACCTGGTTTTTTGAGACTTAGGCGTCCATACAATCTTTTCAGAAAAAGATCTGTTAGGAAACGAGCTATTTTATGCAGCTAAACTACATCTGTAGCAACAGCAGACTGTTACAGGCCGCAAACCACAATATGCCTCGAGGTTTATGCATAATCTGAGACAACCTGAGTCTAAAGGAGGCTGTTCTACTATAGCGACCACTAAGGACACAAAGATTCACAACCTCCAGTGAAACACACTGCAAAAAATTACCAACTAAAAATACATTCTCTGTCACAGACAATTTACAGTCTAAATATATACATCTGAAGAAATGTCCAGATGAACACAGAAATACAAGGAAGCACAAAAAAATGGTTAGACTGTGGTTAGCAAATATGGTAACACTGGTCTTAAACACAACAATGATCCAATCTGTCAAAAATGTAGGAAAACCTTAGGCTAGGACTCAGCGGCCTTAGATTTAAGCAGGTGTTATCTTTGATATATTGACTGCCAAATATGAATATTAACAACAGAGCAAAGGTGGGTGAGAAAGGAAGCACCAGTAGCCCTTCCCAGTTTCAATTCTCTTTCACTAGTGCCAACACATTCTATCCTCAGAAATTATCCTGTATGGAATCCATAAAATTTCAGCTACTTGCATCTGTGTTCACTGGCTCATGTAATTTGCCATTACTTTTTAATGACCCAGATACTGCTGAGCCATGTCTGCTTCAGTCAGCTGCACCCACAGCTGAAAGGATGCAGTACTGCTGCTTGCAAAAGAACAGATGCTGCAGTTCTATTGTTGTTCACTGTCCTTTGTTAAGTATTATTGCTTTCTTTTTCTCTTTTTTTTATTAACTGTCATCTGAAAATGTGTTACTATTCCCTGTGCTGTTATCAAGTCGCAGATAGACTGGGCCAGACCTAAAGGAAAAACACAACCTCCATGTTGCAGTAACAATCACAACACTGGATTAATATTTTTAGAAACAAGAATTGAGGAATTTTGGAAGCCCTTGGAATTTTCAATGCAGTAAAATATCCCTCACAATTTCCCTCTGAAACAGGTAGCAGTGTAGCACCTTTAGAGACAGAGAAACAGAGCAATTCAACACAGGAAGCTTGTATCTGAGTTGGGAACAGAACCCAGGTTTCCTGGCTCCTTGTTCTTAACAAGGATGCCTTCCCTTTCACAAATGATAACACAAGGGTGATAAAGAATATGAGGACCAGTTTATCACCTATTTACTAAGAAGCAAACCCAAAATATGATGATATGAACCTCTTCTGTTGTAAATCAAGACCGAGTCAGGGGAGCTACTCTGGGTAAGTGCATAGCGACTCAGGCCTAAAATATCCACAAGCAAATTTTAAATGTAAAGCCAGATATTTTATGTTACTAAAGTTAAAAAATTCTAGCTTGAAGCAATGTGTTCTTCTTTCAAAACAGGTAAAACAAGAACAAGAGAGAAGTACCGAGTGGTTTACACAGATCATCAGAGATTAGAATTAGAGAAGGAATTTCATTACAACAGATACATTACAATCAGGAGGAAGTCTGAACTTGCTGCAAACCTAAGACTTTCCGAGAGACAGGTAGAGTATGGATCATCTATTCAGGATTTCCTTTGAATTTATTCCTGCTCATGAGGACATAATTGTATTGGTTAAGAACACAAAAATGCTAATGCCTCTAATAACCAATCAATGCGACTGGGTTCCCTTTGCAGTGTAAGAACTCCAACTATCCAGCTGAACGGCTCAACAGCCCTGTTTGCACTCGTTTCTAAATATCCCATCAGCACTACATCAGCTCTCATCAGGGAGCTGGGCAACACCACAGAAACAGCGAACACCAGTCTTACATACAGTCCTGTTTTCAGAAACAGGAGTTATATCAACAAAATCCTTCCTGGATTTCCCTGTTTTACTGGGGTAGTGGTAGCAGGGAAAAAAATTTGCTGAAATTTCTAAAGCGGAAGACCTGGTTCTGCTGAAGTCAATGGGAATTCTATGACCAATTTCAACAAGGTCAGTTTTAGCTCTTAGCAGAGAATGGAAGTGATGGGCTCAAGTATACCTTCAAGCGTCCTGAACATTTGGTTCTTTGGCTGCCTTTTATCTTTTGTTAAAGATCTCCTATATACTTGCTGCTCCTTTCTCCTGCCCCTATATCCTCCCACCCTCTCCAAATTCCACTTCTATTCCCACAAGGTAAATCAAAACACAGTCCTTTCTGGTCAAAAGATATATACAATTTGCTCTGGAATCCTTTTGTGCCAAGTTCTTCAATCAGGCAATTGCAAGGCCTGCGCCACCCCCTGCCAAAGCGAAGCAGGTCCATGGCCTGTGGCTCTCAAGCACTTCAGCTAGCTCATGCAAACAACCCAGATAAGATGCCCAGCCAGATCTCCCACACAGACACTCACAACAAGGGCTGAGCGTATGTTCCGTCCCATTTTACTTTGGAGTTTCTTGATTCAGTACACTGAAGTAAGCAGCCAAACAGTAAATTAAAAGCTTTACTGAAGGATCTCTCTGAATAGATTTCAGGGCACAATATGCTCATTTGCTGCCTTTTCTATTTGCAAACCATCACAGGTTTGCAAACCTGAAATGATTTTCTGGAAAAGCTTCTTTCCTGGCTATGCCAAAATCCCATCCAGTACACTGGAAGGAATATCTCAAAAGGACAAAGAACAGTCATTTAAACAATGAAGAAAACATGTAATACCTAATGAAGAAAAAAAAAGGCAAAACAAAGCATTGCTAATATAGGAAGAATACAGAAATAAAGGAGATGATTAAGACAAGAAAGAAGACAGAAAACTACGCTTCAGGGGAAGTGTAGTTTGCACAACAACTGAACAGTGGAAGAAAAAATACTGAAAGGAAGGAGGGCAACAGGTGATGAACAAGTCAGACAGATGCAAGGGACCATATTAGCTTTTAGTGACCATATTTAGCTTTGATAATTGGCACATGACCTTTAAGTGCTTACTAAAGTTCTGTCTGGATCACTGCTCCAGATCTGCATCCCTAGTTTAATAACAAACCAGAACGAAAATCTAAATTCGAAGAACTTCTCGGTAAGAACACTGAAGCCAGAAGGTAATTCTCAAACAGATGTTAGTTTGGTTTTCATACTGTTTCACCTTTTCTTGTATTTTGGCAAATGCATGGGTGAAATTAGATTACCTCAGCACAGTAGAACGCAAGAGATCTGAGACTATTTGAGACTAGTTTAATGGAACATAGTTTGGTACTGAAATGATATTTCAGAAACTAAGACAACAAAATGAACTGCCAGATGTCTCAGCTGATAACCTGGGACTTATGAGACCTAGTACAAATTTCCACAAGTTTGCATGTATCTGAGCTCTTCAATTGTAAAATGGGAATAATAATGTCTCAAGGATAAGTACACCAAGACTTTCATAGATACTCCCGAAGATGTTTTGTGGGACTTCACCACTGTTTTTCTTTTAAAATACAACCTAGTAGCCACAGATATTATCACCTCTTACTGTTTTACCTCCTTTCTGATCATCATTCTCTTTTGCTTTCTAGCTTCTAGCAAAGCAGTATCAAATCAGTATTTCTCATCAAACCATTGATTTTCCTTTGGGGTATAGCAAATGGTGACAAAAGTATTTCCTTTGGCATCTGAACACCAACAAGAAAACACAACATATCTGTGTGGCTTGACTCATTACACTGACTATCTCATTACAGATGTGATTCTGTTCTGTTAGATTCTGTACCAAAAATAAAAAATAAAAATAAAAAAATCAAAGCTCATTCCATAAAGAAATACCAATAAAACTAACTTTGAAAAACTCTTTTTATCAAGCTATTAATAAATACTTTATTACCAGAGAGGAAAGATTACCGGCATGAAAAACAAGCAAACAGCTCTGTTGTCTCTGTTTGCTACTGCCTTTCTCACTGGTCCTCATGCAATTGATTTTACCTATGACTCTTGACTATATTCATAAAGGACCACATTGCATTCTATTAGCAACTGAAAAAAATTTTCCTCTGCTCCTCTGCAGGTGAAAATCTGGTTCCAGAATCGCAGAGCCAAAGAAAGAAAATTAATGAAGAAGAAAATGACTCATTTTGATGGCAGCAATCTTGGCTCTATGCAGAGTGACTCTGGCTCAGTGAGCCCGATGCCAGTTCCTGACCAACAGACTCATTCAGAAATGCCCAGTTCGTTATTCCCACCTCCTCCTCCTCCACCTCCACTTCCCATGAATGGTTTGCAGCACAGCGGGAACCTGCAGCAGGTAGTGGCCTCTCAGTGATGCTACCTGAAGAGCTACTGCATAACGAACACTATAAACTACCAGTACATGGAGCACTACAGTATGAAAGAGAGAGGGCAGCTGTGGCTGTTTTGCAGGAGTCCCCAGCATGACACAGTTCTGTGCACATAAGCTTCAAGTACAGTAAAGCAAGAGCCACTTGCCAGGTCTGCAGGATAGCGCAAGTTCCCATGGGCAATGGAACTGCTGTGTGCCAGGAGTCCTAGCTGCAGGGAGCCTCTGCAAGTGGATGCCATGCCAAGTCTGTGCCACAAGGCAAGCATCCCTCCAGCCATGCGGCAGGTGGGTAGGCACTGGGAGGGAGGAGAGCTGAGGACCACATAAGGCCACTTATTACATACACACTGCAGACAAAAAAAAGCACAAAACAAGCCACAGGCAATACAACATTGCTGAGGCAGCAACGGCAGCTGCACACGGGTGCTCTGTCCATCCCTCAACCCTGGGTAAAGAGTATATTCCTTCTCCTTTGATCTCCACACAGGTTCCATGTACTAATCTCACTTTCACGGGTTTTACACATGGATCTTGATAAATGAAAACCTGGCTTCTATGTTTTGACCCACTTGATGGAAAGCCTGGGTCGTGGTGATTGCACTCACTACATGGTAAGAGCAAAGGTCAGGGATGAGCTTTTGGGAATTTTTGGGGTTTGACAGGTGTGATTTCCAATGCTCCATAGCTGGTATAAACATGCATTCTTCAATCTTACCATAAGTGTTTCAAAAGCATTCTGGAATTGTGAATCTTGGTCCAAGTTCATTTTTGATAGAACAACCACTATGTCAGACTCATTTTGTATCCTAAAAAAAAAAGCAAAGGCGGGGAGGAATCCTTTTAAGAAGTGGAGGTATTTTTTGAAAGTTACCACATTTCATGAGACAGCATAGCCCACGGATAAAGATGCAATAATTGTATTCAACTAATTTTACATTTGGTCTAGCTTTCAGAGCTATGGTGACACTAAAAAAATCTGAGAAGCCAAATTAATGGAAGACAAAGCAAACAAATATTTAACCTAAATATAAGGTCTCAGCATTTAAGTGGGTATCAATTCCCGAAATGCTGATCCCTTCCATACTGAGCAGAAATTGGTAGGTAAGCAGAATAATCTGGATATTTTCTTCCCAAGATAACTAACAGTTGCATGTGCAAAACTTGTCCGCAAAGAGAAGATTTTTAAAGCACACAAGTAATTTGGGAATTTATACCCTCATTGTCAAATGCAATTTAGAAATTTAGGATGCCTATCCTTGTTAATTTTCATCAAGGTGTCCTCTTAAATATCTCTGTTGCTGTTGCAAATAAGACTTAGGAGCATTAAGTCATTTAGGCACTACATTATTGGGTTTTTTTCCTTAATTATAACAAATAGTACTATTAGGTCATCAAAGTGTTGGCAATGTAAAATTACTTTGTATATAATGAACATTAAAATAAATGACTTTTTTCATAATAATTTTCCAATGTGGTATCAGCTACTGTAGCAAGTAAACATGCAAATTTTCATGATTAGTCTGTTACTGAATTGTACTCTCAAATATAATAGCAGGGTGATGGTAAAAAAGCCTACAATAAGTAGAGGAGAATGGTAAGACCAGGGTAGTTCAAGGAGCCAGCAGTTTTCACTATTTCTTAATTGTATTTATTATTTAGTCCTTCTTGGAAACATAGAACGAGAGTAAAATTCCAACTTTAAATAGACACGTACCTACATTTTAAAATTCCCACGCTTTCCTTTCACAATGCTGCTCCATTTGCTGCCAGCAGCTGTTTGAAGCATTGCACAGGTAAAACAAATGAGATGAAGAAACTGCAATTCAAAGTTCAGCAACAGAAAGACTCCTACTGATTTCCACATATGATGAAAAGCGGAATATGACAAATAGCATGTGGGAACAAAAGTGATTTACCATCCATCTTGATGAGCATGGGAACCAAACAAAAACACTGCTCTCCCAAAAGAGATATCCATTGGATGTGTCCAAAAGAGGAATCTATTGGAAATGCACAGAACAGCCATTCTGTCTACAGAGGGAAATGCTAGAGATATTTTGCCTACAGTTATCACATACACGCACATATATTTAACTTAAAAGAGACTGAAAAAGGTTCAAGGAGAAAAGCATCCTCTCATTGGCCAATTAAACAGAATTATGCTTGCATACTACAGACAAATCAATAAAAATTTCCAGACTTAGACTTTCAAAAGGTAAAAATTCAGGAGGAAACTTTGTCTTTTGTACTGATATACAATAT
Organism: Rhinoptilus africanus; assembly: GCA_013400135.1. Taxonomy (NCBI): domain Eukaryota; kingdom Metazoa; phylum Chordata; class Aves; order Charadriiformes; family Glareolidae; genus Rhinoptilus; species Rhinoptilus africanus. The sequence goes on from VXBO01009241.1 coordinate 492,595, forward strand.
TTTAGGACCTAGTTCTAGCTAAGTGCCCAGAACCCTGGCCCCAGGGTTTTGCAGGATCAAGTTCATAGCTACCTATTTTGATCCCATTTCCATGACATAGTTTAATTCTGTATTAAAATTTGAAAAAGGAAAAAGAAAAAAGTCCTTCAAGAAAAGAAATGTATCTCAACACAACTTCTTTCTCTTTAAAATTATTTAAACATCACTCAAAGAGAGGGGGATCTGGCAAAACCGACCTGGTTTATCTTGTTTACATGTAGAAGAGTTATTGAGGAAGATAAGTGACCACTTTGAAGATCTGCCTCATTTCTGTTCCAGTTTGCTGAAAGCATGCTTGCTATAGGTTGCTATGTGTTTCCAATCAGAAGTTGTTAAGTACACAAAATAAGGCTGGATTTTATTTGCAGAAGCACACGTTCAAAGGTTAAAATTTATTGCTCCAAAAGCAGTATCTATAAACCAGGGCAATACCTTAGAGATTATTAACCTTCTAGTTATGCCAGTGATTGTTTTAAGTAGCACTTTTTTAAAAAAACCCAACAATTTACCAGCAATACATTCAACTAAATATTTTCAATGTGCTTTAATCCTTTAAACAGTTGCCCACCAAAACCAAAAGAAAGCTATTTTTCTCTAAGAAGCTTTTGTAGTCCTGTTGCTTAGATGCTGAATTGTGTATAATTAAAAGTAAGAGAGACATAATATTGGAGCCAAATCAACTGAAAGTGTTTTGGTCCAGCATCGTGAGTCATGAAATACTGGTGCCAGTCCTCAGAATAATACTTTCTTCCTGACTTTGGGTATATGATATAACCTATCACTTTTATCACATCTAAAAACTAAGAACACTAAAGCAGAGCTGCTGTGAAGATTGATTGGTTGTTAGCAAAGTGCCTTGAAGAAGAAAAGCATACCTTAGACCACATCACAAGAACATCTAATCCCTTAATCCTAATTGTGATTAAAAGAATGATCAAGGTATATCCAATTTTCAGAGGAATTCACTAATCTTTAAACCCCGTTACCCAGTGAGACTTGTGATCTATATGGTACAAAAAGATCAAGAAGAACATAGCAAACAAGACTTTCTACAAAAACTTCATGCAACTAAGCAAGATACACACTTCAAAATGTCATTTCTAAAACAGAAAACTTCAAATATGCAGTATCTGCAACTTCTTAGGGGTTACGCAATCATTAACGTAAGTACGGGAGAGCATCGAGTATGTCCTACCTTCTACCAGAGGAGCAGATTCAAAAATATATTCATTCTGGATGTTAACATAAATATTAAAAAGCATACTCCTACTTTTAGCACCCTTATTCGGTTTGCTGGTGCAGTACAGGCTTACTCCAACCCAAGCTTTTACACCCAGAGCATACACTGAAATGATGCATCCCTGAGAATGACTTACACACCAGTCACGTTTTGGAATGGCACTGGATGTTATCAGTTAGACACAACGTTGTGCAAACCTCGCTATGTAAAAGAATAGGCACAGGTGTTATGATTAAAATGTTTGCAAGCTGTTTTCATACTCAAAGAGCACAAATACTTTCTTGTACATTTTGTAACAAACTCTATTCTAAGAGGTATCACAATAAATGGAAAGTCTCAATTAAGATAGACCCTGCATGTTCTTGAACTTCTAAGCCACAATAAAATACAGTCACTCTAAGACAGGACAGACTTTATATAGACAATGATCTCTCTTATCTGGGAGTATGAAAGAAGAGTTAAATTTGTGCAACACAAATGCCAGTCTGCCAGGAATATAAACCAAGTGTATGGCACAAATAGCAAACAGTAAAGGCAATCAGTTCCTTTGCCATCTCATGCATGAAAGACCACACAAAGAATGTCTCAAGGACTCGCTAGTGATAATAATCCCATGTAGCTACGCTCTGGTCAGCATGAATCAGTTACAGTAACTGGGAGCCCTACACTACATGACTTGGGAAGGAAACCAAATAAATATCAGTAGAGGATTTACTATTCATTTCATGGTTCTGCTAAAAAGAATTGATATAACTTAGAGTTCACAGACAGTCTCTGTAAACTCTGCTGTATTAAGTCTGTTGAGCAGTAAGACATACTCTTATTACTGTCAGTATTGATTTTGTAGCAGATTTTAAAGTACTTAAATTTCAGAATAGTAAGATCCTCCTTCAGCTCCAGACAAGTCTTTCCTGGCAAATGCAACACATGAAATACATTGTCACTACTTCTAATAAAATGCAAATTTTAACATTAAGGAATGAAAGATAAGCATTGTTAACAGATAGAAGGGTAAATACAATCACCATGGCCCCAACAAGTCACTTTTCATCATTTTTCAAAAGGATTTGTTAACAACCAAAATTTCAGAGGGTAGAATTAAAAATGAAACCATTGAGGAAGGCTTCATGAACAACTGATATTATTATTTCTACTGTTGTTCTCTTACGAAAAAGAAATACACATTAGGGATGAGAGAGACACACCATACAGAACTGAAACTTGTGATATATCCCTTCTTCATTTTTCCCCAGAAGAGCTCAGTTCAGCAAGTGAAAATAGTTTAGCTAGCATTGCTCATTCAGCTCTCTAGACTGTGCCACATCTGTCAACATGGAGATACAATTCGGCATGTGCTTGCATCTCAAGCCCTCAAAATGAGACCTAACTAGGGCGTTGCATATTAAACCAGCCCAATTAAAAAGGGTAAATAAAATTTTCAGAAGCTTTGTGCTTGTAGAAGCTTCAGTGAAAGTAAGAGCAGTCTCTTCAGCTGTATGTTTTAAAATTTTAAGTCTGCCTTCCTTAATGACTAGGCAGGTTTTTTTTCCAACAGAACTGACCTAAGTTCATAGCATCTCACATCCTGATTGACCTTTCCTCAAGATTTATACAGCTGACTATGAATTTTAGGAGAGATGGGTGTGCGTGCAAAGCCCCGCTTGAATAAAGAGTCAATAACACCTCCAAAATACTGCATTAGAACTATCAGCAATACATAGTTCACTAACAAAGTCCTCAGCTAGCCATTCCATTGAAATTCCAAGCATGCAGTTATAAAGGTACAGGAATTCCTACACCTGATATGTTATTAGAGTGGTCATCTGGAGGCATGAAAACAAATATCTATTCCTATCTATTCCTATCACCTTAGCCAGAGGGGAACACGCTAAGCTCACCTGCTTTTTTTCACCTCAGAAACAAAATCCCAGATAGATATCACAAAATTTTCAAGTTTCAAAGATGGACATATTTGTTTCTTATTATCTCCATATAAAAGGAAGAGTAACTTTATGAGTGAGGGTTCCTAATAAAAATTATCACAGCTATAAACACCTTTAATATCAGTTATTGTTGTATAGGCCAGTTTTAATCTACCAGTTGTCCGTGAAGTTGCAGTTATAATAGCTGTCATTAAAACGTTTAAATACACATTTGTGATTATATTATTATTACCTGGTTTGGAAATGCTCTTTAGAACAGTGCATATATCATAATGTACCATCTACATCGCCTGTACAAACAAAACTTTAATAGTTCCAATGGTTATCACAATACTTGTTATTATTCCTAGATTTTCATCAACCACTTGTTAAAAAAATAGAAAATTTTCTTCTCCAAAGATCTCCAAGTACATTTAACTTTACACACATACAATTCACTTCAACAAACACTGAGGCAACTCCTGTGGACACTGGCTAAGTAGATAAATTATACATAGCATTTTAACAGGCGGAGGAAAAAAATGGAAAACTATAACCTTGGAGTTCAGTTATTCTGGTAATCCATCTCTCTCAAGTCTGCTAAAGAGCACAGCACTCTTGCTGCCAGTATCACACAGATATTTCCTCTTCCGTCTTTATCACCCACTGCAGAAAATGCTATAAATACAAGCCTCCATATGGATGAGATTTCTGGATGTCTAGCCCACTACACCTCAGAATTAATTTTGCTTTCCCACCACCCCAGAAATTCAGGAGAGGGCCCATGGTAACACGACAGTTCCACAAGCACTTTACGCAGGCATAGGCAGCCCTTCCTCTACCACCAGCCATCCCCTCGCACTGCAAATATGGACAAGGCAAGGGCAGTTCACTTTTTTTCCCTTTTTCTGACAGCAATGCCCACAAAAATTGTTCCTGGAATTACAGTGTAAGTTACTGCTATACACTGAAGATGCAGTGATTCTGTGGTTCTGAAGCTACCGACATGATGGATCTTAGCAGGAAGGACATGCGCATGGGCAAGAAATGACTCTTGGGAAGGCAGACTCGGATTAACTCAAAAAACCCCAAAATTTTCGTACCCTCAAACTACTAGACTACATGCAAAGGTATAGTTCCTTTTTAATACATCCACACAGTCTGTTACACAAAATGGGAGGTATAAGAGTCAGAGTGCAGCAGATCATTTGAATGTTGCCATTTTAGTTATCTTATTCTCACTTTAGTGTTAAAAATCCGCCGTCCTACCCAGCAATCTTATCCTGCTATGTAAATCTTTTTAAACAAAATGCCGTATTCAAAGCTTACTATTGTTAGCCGATATCAAATCAGTGTAGCAATTTGCCATCGGTGTATCTTGATCTAATTACATTCTGGAATGAATCAAAATAGATCTAAAGAAAATTCAGATAATGGAACAGGCAAAACAAGAAAGGGAAAGGAGGAGCATAAACAAAAGATAAAAGAAGAACAGAGAATAAAGGATAAAACTCTGAGATACAAAAAATAGGATTAGATGATACTGAAATTGTGGGGGGTACGCACAGAGGCATCCCATAAAGAAAGAGGAAGACTAGGGCTTAAAAATATTACCATCATCTCATGCATTAAATGAAATTAAATGTCATTCACTGAGATGTGAAAATGGTGTGCTTAGGAGTCGAAGTCAAACAACATGTCTGATCTGAAATCTCTGAGTAACCAATGTTCATTTGCACCATGTCAATGGATTTCAGATAGTCAGTGGAGACAAAGCTTCCCCCTCCTATGGATCTGCCTATGTCTGACAGCTCTGCATAACATTTACCAATAAATCATAATTTAACTGCTGGCACAATGCTCACAAACAGGCCAAAGAGTCCAAGGATACTACCAGTACAGGAAATATATCCTGTTTCATTTGGATAATGCTCAGTGCAGTTCTTTGTTCTTTTTAGTACACATCGGTACCAGAAAGTCTGTGGGCTCTCAAAAATTGTATTACAATTCCTTTTTTTTTCCAGATGAAGGAAACAAGAGTCGCTTCCAATTATTTTTTTTTATGTCTATTTTTATAAGGGTACACCAGTTACAGAAGGCCTTACTTTTTCCATGTCCTATCCCATGATGGAGCTTTCCTCAACATTCTTAGGATCCCAAGGATCAATAAGGAAATCTGTAAGTATAGCAAAATGAATTATAAAGGTTTTGCTACACATCTCAGTAAAAATTCTTTCCTCAAAAAAACCAAACCAAAAAAACAGAAGAGGAACATCTTTCCTGTCTTCAAGTACACACTTAGAATCCTTTAGTGCTGGAATTAGAAGGGATGTGTGAATATGAGCAGTGTTAAAATACAAAGGATACTGAATGAAAACCCACACTTCTGTAAGGGAAAACAACTCATTGTAATTTGCACCTCTTTTGTAAGCATACCCCTTGACAAATAGCTCATTGCAAAGAAATCCATCCAAGATAAAAATATATCAAATTCACTCTACAAATTACAGCTAAACAACCACATAGAGGCAATTCTCAAGTTATACGGTATACTTTAGTTGTCCCATCTTAATATCAAGCTCTTAGAAATGACATATAAAACCTCTTTCAGAATAGTTTTTCTCAGTGGGAACACTGCGATTGACCTACAGAGCACCCTTGTGTCAGGCACTTTACAAAAAAGCATCAAGGCAGTTCTGATGCTCTAACTTGATAACCCAGATGTTTCTCCCTGCTGATTTCACTTACCTAAGCTGCTTCCACTGAAACCAGACTACCATAGGACAGTTTCAGAGGAGGGAACCCAGCCTTTCAGGCAGATAAAGGCTGTCTTCAGTTTGAAACAGAAGCCAACAATATTACTGGGCCTAATCAAAGACTTTTTTCAATACTTTTTACAGTCATTTTCTTTGTACTTCTGGCACCATCTGTGTTTGGAAGATTTACTGTCTTGCTTTTTAATATTTACCAGTTTGCAATGGCCACCACCAGACGAAGGGATATCTAAATCACTCTGTGTGGGGAGACTATGAACATGTGCATTACAGTTAGAGCCTTATTTTATCCTGTGCTAGAAAACCACTTACAAACATCAATAATGGGGGAAAAAATTTTGAGACAGTTATATTCAAGACATGCTGTTTACAAGGTGCTCCATACTCTAAGTTATCGACTTACAATTATTCAAATTGACTCTTCCCCTTAATTTAAGAAGTAAAGATGAGTTGGGGATTGGGTTTTTTGGTATCTGAGAAATTAAGAGAGTAACAGATTTACTTGTTGATTGGTAACACATCACAACATAAAGGTTGCAGGCAAGATTCATTTGAACACCAATCATTGCTATTATAGTTAACACTGCCTTTTCTTAAAAAAAAAAAA